>JAWDGP010004981.1:62500-96727 GCA_033675545.1 Elysia crispata | reverse complement strand
GCTGCCGACAGTTGTTTCACTTGCGAGTCTGGTTTGGTCCTCTGCCAGAGGAAATGGATCACTCGTGGCCTCAATTATCAATAACCATTACCGATACTTGTACTCGAGGGGTAAAACTAAGAGAAACAACGCGACTAGAGGAGCTGTCTGATCTCCTTTATTATGGTCCTTTCCCCCCACATTCAGTACTATAATAATTTTAAGTATCAGGCGGGTTAACTGCATGCAGCATACATTTTGAAGTCTTTCACTGCGGCCAATTTATTCTTGCTGCCGCTCATCGGAGGCCGCAGTCACGTGACTTTACTTCCTCGCTACGGAGGAATGCGCCTTCCACTGTGGACTTCTATCATTAAGTATGTTTTGCTAAGTAAACAGAGGCGGCTAATGACACTTTTCTGTTTTGATAAACGAAACAGAATAATGCCATTAGCCGCACAGGGGACCAGACCTTAGATATATTTTTTTCTCTTTAACTAGTTTGAGCGTATCATATCATAGAAAATAATTCTGGACATTATAGTTGTCTTTATCTTTTGAAAAAAATTGATTATGATGATGATGTTAAAATCTTATAAAATCAAATGGCCTGAAATTCAACTTAAAGAGTCATTAATTCCTACATATCGGTCCAAGTTAAGGTTTTTTGTTCCTTTTTTTTTTTTTTTTTTTTTTTTGCAAGCTCCTCATTCTTAAAGATGAATACTGCAACAATTGCTGTCTTTGTCACTGGGGAGCTGGAATCTACCGGCAGGTCTATGATGTTCGAAAACTCTTGTTTCTAGAACGTTAATACGACTTTTAAAACTGTGCAGGCCGCAGTGTTTGTTTCCGGTTTAACAAGGAGCAGCTTAAACGGGTGGAGTGGCCTGCCCATGATTACAGTCTGTTCATGATAGACAACCGACATTCGTTTCGAGCCGACTTCGCTTAATTTGGAGACTTCCATAATTGACAAGACCACCTGTTTTGCTTGAAATCTCTGCGATCTCTCTGAGTTTTCCATTCACTCGCCAGTTGATTACCTTTTACCTTTCTAGTTTTCCATTCACTCGCCAGTTGATTACCTTTACCCTTTCTAGTTTTCCATTCACTCGCCAGTTGATTACCTTTTACCTTTCTTCTGTGCATCGGTCTTTTCCATACCACCGACTTGTGCTTGAACCTACGCTGTTATGCTTTTAGTGAAGTAACTTAAGTTTGAATGAAGCAGAAAAATTATCATACCTTTTGAGATGATATTTGAATACGTCGTTGAAGGTAATACATGTACATTGATAGGATGAGTTACAGCTCCTGTCTTGCCCAACTTCCATGAATATACCTTGCTTACAGACAAAATGAACACCTAGCACACTGAGGGAACAATATCTACACCGCTGCTGTGATTATTTGTCAACCAAATTTGTAGTGGTTCTACAATGAAGAAAAAGCTCGCTGGACTCGATGGATCTATTATTTCTTTCCACGTTCATATGGATTGTTTTCTGGACTTGCGTGTCTAGCAGTTTTCACTGTCCAACACTTTCCTAAACCTGGCCTTGTAAGGCAAAGATTGATGTATTCTAGAGTTGAACTCTCTCTCTCTCTCTCTCTCTCTCTCTCTCTCTCTCTCTCTCTCTCTCTCTCTCTCTCTCTCTCTCTCTCTCTCTCTCTCTCTCTCTCTCTCTCTCTCTCTCTCTCTCTCTCTCTCTCTCTCTCTCTCTCTCTCTCTCTCTCTCTCTCTCTCTCTCTCTCTCTCTCTCTCTCTCTCTCTCTCTCTCTGTCTGTCTCTCTGTAAGAGATCTTCCTAACTATGTAGCTTACAGTTTTCATGCAGATTATGTTTTGCTTGAGGCGCAGTTATCACTCACACTGTTAGAAGTGAATGAAAGTTTAGAAATATGACTTTGTTTACAGAGAAAAAAACGTTGTTGAAATTACTCACAGACGTAGGTCGAATCTAGAATTTTTTTTACTTGTTAACAGTTCATTTTCTGGCGAGGCAAAATGCGCTAGTGAATGATAGTGAAACGCAGTTGAAAAACAGCAAAATGCGCTAGTGAATGATAGTGAAACGCAGTTGAAAAACAGCAAAATGCGCTAGTGAATGATAGTGAAACGCAGTTGAAAAACAACAAAATGCGCTAGTGAATGATAGTGAAACGCAGTTGAAAAACAACAAATTTCGATGACGAGAATAGAACTGGAGCACCTGTTTTTAGGGCAAATGATTCATTAGAAGAACAGAAAAACTGAATAGCACTGCAAGCTGCTGCAGACTTTACCTGCGGCTGAGATCTATAATTAGATTCACACTTGGTATACACCCACACCTTTTTCTTCCTTCTGGGATTCGCTGGTTTAAGATTTCAGTTTTCAGCAGAGAGAAATTCTGTGGTTTTAAGGTATTCTTTTATCCTGAAGCTTTATCACCATCCGGTCAAATACGTCCTCAATCGACCTACTCTCTCTCTCTCTCTCTCTCTCTCTCTCTCTCTCTCTCTCTCTCTCTCTCTCTCTCTCTCTCTCTCTCTCTCTCTCTCTCTCTCTGTTTCTGTTAATTCATCCTTTCTTTTTTGCTTTAAGTATTTTCTTCTATTGCCATTCCTCCACTTTCTCTCAACCCTTTCTACGTATTTTCTTTTTTTCGCTCCAACCATCTTGCGCATCTTCTTCTTTAAAAACCAATAGCGCTCTCCATCGGACCCATCACCCAACAACGCTGTGTTTCTTTAAAGTTGTGCAATATCTAAAACGGGTTAAAAATTTACATTTTAATTAAGTCTATATATCATCAGCTCTATAATTGTCAAATCTGTTTCACCCTTGTAATCTCTGTATAACGAGTAGCATGGTTAATATAACCTGTAAACAATGATATTCTCTTATGTGCTGTCTTTACAAATATTACGTTATTTTCTTCTAGAGTTACGTCAGAAATTTCTTAATGCTTTGATTTTGTTGGGGTTTTTTTACTTTACAGAAACCATAAACTGTATTAAACTTGGAAATAAACCATCGCTTAGTTTGGAAAGCAAAAAAATATCACTTTACAGCGAAGCAAGAACAGTTTGTTCGACAGGGGCCGGAAAAACGAATTTTGAGAGTAGTAAAATCATTGAGAAGATTTTCTTTGAAAATTCACAACTTTTGTGGGGGGGTTTCTCAAACAGTTCAGAGCCATTTGGTAACGATGAGATCTTGATATTTCCCACCATCGTGTATTAATCTTTTTTTAAACAGCAAGTAAGCTCAACGTCTGAATATTTTGCTTTGAAAATTCTTCGCATAAATTTTGTATGTAGCGCAAACTTCATAAACATGAGGCGTGCACGTGAAAAAGGACCAATAATAACCAGAAGATACGGGGTGTATAATGCACGACAATCAGCTCTGTTTGATGTTCATGGTCGTCCAGTAAAGAAAAAGAACCTCTTGCAATCTTGGGAAACGACAATAAGATTCACAAAGATTTAAATAGCAGACTATGAGTGTCCTTCTTTTCGTAGCTTATTCATTTCCTGCACAAGAAAACGAAAGTCTATTGAAATTCGATTCGCGGTATTTCCAGTGATTCTATTTTGGTATCTTTTTCAAGTGAGCTAATAATTCCACTTGTTCTCAGAAAATTGAGAACTCCATCAAGGACGTGACCTTTAAACCTGACAAATATTTTCCATCTCACACAATGATGAGTGGTGGCGGTCTGTGAGTCTAACCAGAGGACCTTGCTCACACATAAAAATAGAAACATCTGCGCAGTTATGGTTAGCTGTCTGGTCCCCGAGAAATTGACCAATCATGTGAACTTCTGCCCTCCCCCCTCCCTCCCTTTCGCCCTCTCTCCTGTCTTCCACTTTTTGCCTTTAGTCCTTCCCTCTTTCCTCCTTTACCGTCATTCTCTCTCTCTCTCTCTCTCTCTCTCTCTCTCTCTCTCTCTCTCTCTCTCTCTCTCTCTCTCTCTCTCTCTCTCTCTCTCTCTCTCTCTCTCTCTCTCTCTCTCTCTCTCTCCCCTTGCAATGTTTAATAATGTCGGTTGCCATAGTGATGTGCTGCGTTTGGTCTCGAAATCGGAAATTTTCTGTTTATTTTTATATCTATAAAAAATACGCAGTTATATTACATCAAGTTTTACAGAAAGATCTAAAGAAAAATGACTGGATAAGACTTAAATTTATCAGCAACAAATGGATTGATTTTTTATTGTCCAGACAGAGGCAGACTTAATTTGAGCTTGCTCATTGAAATGTCATATGTAGAAAGCACACGAGATTTTCGTACAAATCTGAACGGCAAAAATGTTGCTTTAAATCTAACGGATTTATTATCAAAACTCTTCCCTTTCTATCGCCAACCCACTCGTATTTTGTCTCTATCCTTTCCCGTCAACTCCTTCTACTACCGTTACTCCTGAGTCTCCTTTGCCGAGGATTTTTTTGTTTCAATTAGACGGGACCAATGTACTCCCCACGCAAGAACGTTAAATGTGTAGGAGGAAACTACTCTTGCTATTATTACACACAGTAGTTTTGAAATGCCACTGCTACCACGGTAGCTTCTATCGCCGTTATTTTTATTTTGTTCGCGGTGTAACCCGCGGTGGTGATAATTTTAATAATGGGAATTGTGCCACTGGTGCTGCTGTTTTTTTTTTTCTTTGTTTTTTTTGTTTTGTTTTGTTTGGTTTTTTTTTGGTAATTGCATTAACCAAAATAATAAAACTGAGTGAATATTTTTCTTTTCTTTTTTTTTTTAACCAATAAGCCGTTGGTATGAAAGTGGTTGCATCTGTTTAACATCCCCTAAGTCAACTTAGAATATTAAGTCATTCATGAAAACAAAGTTGTTTCCCATCGTGTAGCAGCGTGTGATGATGTCCTCAACAGCTGGCTCTGTGTCTCATACCCAGCACTGATGACAACAATCATTAAACAGGACGCTTGGAATTCCTATTTGGCATCTTGGTCACTCAGTTGTGCACTCTCTCTCTCTCTCTCTCTCTCTCTCTCTCTCTCTCTCTCTCTCTCTCTCTCTCTCTCTCTCTCTCTCTCTCTCTCTCTCTCTCTCTCTCTCTCTCTCTCTCTCTCTCTCTCTCTCTCTTTACATGATTTTGTTACAATCTCTAACAATGTTTGAGTCAGCTTGGACTCATTCCAATGATTTTTTTTCCCTTTTCAATTAAAGGGTTTAGATCTTAGATGACTTCATGGAACATTTGAGCATATTTGAGCTATATCAAACTCACTGTCTGATAAACAATCTAAATTTTCAGATTGAAGATGACAGGTCTATCTGGTTTCAATTTTTATATAATTTTGATTTTATGCTCTTTTGTCGTCAACATCGGCGGTTTAAAATGAAGTCCAGTCCATTATACACCTGTACTGAGTTACATCGAATTTCCATAACCCAATACTTTTTTTACTAATTAGCTAGTAATAGGAGATGTTTACAAGTAGTTCAAAACCAACGAAAATGTTTGTTTTTTTGTTCACGAAGCAACAGAAATTATGTCAGATTGATATTTCAGAATACAAGTGACCTCAGCTTCAGTATGTATATTATTCTATTAAATGAGTCAGTACAAGTTGTGTTTCTATTTCTTCTGCTCTATCAATAGTGTTCTTTAATCTTCATACTGCATTAAATGTTTCACCAACTCATGCAGCAGTATTTGGCTCTATGGCTTTGATCAAGCATCAAAACACAAAGTTGTAATATCTGTATATTTTCAGAAACTTCTTGTCGGATATGAAGATTTTATAAGGAGGTGTAGAATGTTTGAAATAAATGACAAAAAAAAAAACGCAACAAATTTTTACATAGTGCTATAGCCTAATTTTTTTAAAATAAAATAAAATATGTGTTTATATGTAAAATATTAGCATCCATCACAGTTCAACATTACTAAAAGTTACTACAGTTTGCGCCTCTATCAATAGATTTTGGTTTTGTCTTTCTTTAACACCGCTTACTGGACCCCCTGGCTGGTGAGCTGCTTGCTGAACGCACCGTTGCTTACTGGAAACAAAACGCAAATTTTGACAAAGGAAAACATTGTACAATCATTGTTAAAAGAACAGTGGTCCGCAAATTCGCTGATTTCTTTAATTATCTAAAATCATTAGGCAGCAACTCTTCAATGTCTGCTTTGATCACGTGCTTAGTAAACTTTTCCCCATGTTGTTAGTCCAGACTGTCTTGAAGTAAAAAAGCGCCAAGCATTGTCATCTGTTGCCAGCCACAACGAATTGAGCTTGCAGCGCCAGATAGTTGAATCGGCGAAGTGTTGGACTGATAACCAGGAGATCTCGAGCCCAAGTACTCGGCTGGTTCAACCTGGTGCAGAGATAGGATCTCGTCTTACCAGCCCTATCATTGGCGACACGGAGAGCTAGCTTTAAATTTATTCTTTTTAAAATTATTCGGGGGAAAAAAAAACGTAAAATAATCGAGGATGAGAGCATACTCACACCCACAGCACACATTGTAAAAATATTCTAAGATGTGAGACTCGCTCTCTCGCCACAAAGGACGCTGTTGCAGTTCTCGGAAGAAGAAAGCTGGTCACTACGCAATGTTAGGGCTACATGGCATCTGGACTAATAATAGCCCTGGCAAGGCTGGGATCTGTTCCAAGTGTGGCAATTTGTTCTGGGTTTTTTGTTTTTTTTTTTTTTTTGTAATCAAATGGTCTCTTTGTAGGTTCTTATTAAAAAAAAAAAAAAGCATTAAGAAACTTCGCTTGTGAATGTAACACGAATGTTGTTTTTTTTTATATTCGATGCTACAGCCCGCACACAAGATAATCCCGATTCTTTGCTAGAACATAGAGAAATCTCGTGTTAGGTTTATACAGAGTTCCAACCTTATCTTCCTACCAAATCTGAGAAATTAATGAGAGGAATTTTTTTTAATATCTTGGATATTTTTAACTGTGTTTTTTTTTTTTTTTTTATTTTTTTTTTTTTTGTGATTCACGAGCCTTTAAATTCAAAGCGAGACACTCATCAGTGAACACATTTCATGTGACAATGAGTATACTATACTGGATTACCGGTATACAAATAAATCCTACTTTTAATTAATCTTCCTCATAAGCCAAGAGGACATGAAATCTCTATTTCTTTCTTTACTCTGAACAGTACAGGCTGCGTGTCTTGCAAGTCTAACGATAAGGTTAACGAATCCCCTATCCGAGCGTGTTACTTTGTTCCAACATGTTTAGTTGAATTTGTTTCACTAAATATTTCAGGTTTACTGAAGATTCTTTAGAACTTAGTTTCGTCTCGACTATCGGTGCAGTGATATTTCTTTGCTGCTTTGGTAACTTCCTCCATGGACTAATAAAGCTTCCTATCGACATCAAGATCAAGATCAACATCAACATCAACATCAATATTGTTTTGCTTTGGATTTTATCAAACCTCTGAAAACTTTAACAATTCAGTTCACACTCCCAGCTGACCTACAGTTTGTAACCAACATTAAGTACAAACTCAAACTTATTCAAAATCAACATGATTTTTAGATTTATATTTTTCAAAAATTCCCTCAAGTTCCAGATTCTGAGATTATTCATGCTGCATCTCATAGCTACACTATTTTTGCTGGTATTTTGGGTGGAAGTAGGTCGCATTGGTAAATTATCCGAAATAATTCAGTTGAAATTTGCCATGTTTACTCCACCCGCTTATGTAAACAGTGTCACATACTCACGCGCCGCTTCCCTTTTTAGTTTTCACGTGGCTGTAAGAGGAAGCAAATTATTTGACAGTCTATCACGCGCAGACACAACTTCTTGTACAGCACATGACACGTACTGGTAAAAGCAGTTTGGTTAGGCACTTTAAATGTTATTACAGCTTAAATCTTTCCAACAGTGGAGAAAAAGCAGGCATTTGATAGGCTTAAAAAAAAATTTGAATATTTCCGCTTGATTTAAAGAAAGACAATGCAGCCTGTTTGTCTAGAAGTCTATATGATTCAATCATCAAGTATCTCTACTAACTAAATCTACCGTGTGGAGTTATCTCGGGGATCAGGGGCGTGACCAGTCGGCAACGCTGATTACTGAATACAACCGCACAACTGGACACAGCTCTTAGGTTCGACAACCAACCTCTACATGGAATATGGTCCCCATTGACACAGATTCACTGTTTCTTGCAAAATAGTGAAGTAAAGTTTCTCAAACATATTAATATTTGATAGAAACAAAATAATATCAAATAAAATTCATAACGGCTTCTTGCAACTATTTTTCTCCCCGTAGCAGTAGTAGTAGTAGTAGTAGTAGTAGTAGTAGTAGTAGTAGTAGTAGTAGTAGTAGTAGTAGTAGTAGTAGTAGTAGTAGTAGTAGTAGTAGTAGTAGTAGTAGTAGTAGTAGTAGTAGTAGTAGTAGTAGTAGTAGTAGTAGTATTAGTAGTAGTAGTAGTAGTAGTAGTAGTAGTAGTAGTAGTAGTAGTAGTAGTAGTAGTAGTAGTAGTAGTAGTAGTAGTAGTAGTAGTAGTAGTAGTGGTAGTAGTGGTAGTAGTGGTAGTAGTAGTAGTAGTAGTAGTAGTAGTAGTAGTAGTAGTAGTAGCAGCAGCAGCAGCAGCAGCAGCAGCAGCAGCAGCAGCAGCAGCGGATAGTAGTTGTAGTGGTATGAGGAGGAGAAGGACTAGCTATGTAAGCCTGAGTACATAATGGGACTGGTGGTTATCTTCACCCCAATTTTTTTTCTTTTTTTTTTTGTATGTGCATACTTGGTTTTCAATGTTTATTGTCAATATATCTCCTGGCAGTAAGTTATGGAGGGGCCAACTTATTAAGTGTATAGATCTTAGCTTAAATCATTTTGGTGACGTATACAGGCCCATACAGACGAATAAAAACTATTAGAGCGTGAAATCTACAAACTTCTTAAATAGGAGCTTATTTAGTTAAAACTCCTCCTGTTCCTTGGGCCATGATTATAACTATGAAGAAATGTGAAACTGAAATTATTGGAGTCTAGGAAGATAAAGATCAATTAAGGTTATCGTCTTTTGATTATCTCATACTAAAAGGTCACCCATTTTATAAAATTATTTTCAACAAATCGCTTTAGCATATGATGGGTGAATGGCGAAAAGAATGTAGGCCTACTTTTCCCAGACTTCTTTATTGTCATTAGTTTTTAATATTTCTTTTTATCCGCATCTCTGCAACAAAACCCAGAAGGCACATTGCAGGACGGCCAATATCAGTATAAAAAAAAAGAGAAAGCAGTTATGATCTAGACTGAAAGTCACTATCAATCTGTCCCGAGGGATGAAATAAACAGCTGTTTGTGTGTGTTTTTTTATTTCCTCTTGTTTTACCTTCCCTTCTTGAATCATCTCATATTTTACTCCTTTCCGGAGCTCTCTGTCTTCCCTGATCATTTTACTCCTTTCCGGAGCTCTCTGTCTTCCTTGATCATTTTACTCCTTTCCGGAGCTCTCTGTCTTCCCTGATCATTTTACTCCTTTCCGGAGCTCTCTGTCTTCCCTGATCTTGTTTACAGCTAGATTGTAAAACACACAAGGGAGGTTATTCTTAATTGATTGAGACTTAATGAAAATTAACAAAAAAAAAAAAGAATCAAGAAAAAACAAAGTAATCCAAACTTAACAGAAGTAGTATTAAATCTGTTAATTTCAGAAACCCAATTTGTCTGATAAAGAAAAGGCGGGAGAGACAAAGCCAGAAGACTTAGTTTAAAAATAGATTGAAAAGCATTTAAAGTCAATGAAGCACAAATAATGTACTTGAACTGAAAGATTACTTCAGCTCCTCATAATAAAACAATCGTCTTAGCTTTCTGAGCCAAAAGCTTTTCCATGGCATTATAGGCTGTTGTTTGTTTCGTTTTGTTTTTAAAGAATTTTTTTTTTAATTTGACGACCTAGAAGTAATTAACTTAGTCAAACTGCTCTTGTCAACTAGAATTTTTCAACAGATATTTAAAAAAGTCTACTTATGTATAGAATTATTATAATCTTCAGCAAAATTAACTTTATGATAATTCTATCTTCACATTAATCTTTTTAATAGCTTAGATGTATTTTTATGCCGAGAACAAAACCTGAGTGATGGTACACAGAAAGAATGGTAATTGAACTATTTCACTAAGAGAACCAGGATAATTTTGATTAGTTCTATTTTTCATATACAAAATTAATTTTGTTGCGTCAAGTTTTTGGCATGGCGCACCGTATTAAGCTCTTTGGGACACTTAGGGAACGTTTTCTAACAGATAGTGTGTTTTATAATGAACCTTAAATTGAATGTCAATGATTGAATGGTCTTGTATCGATTTAGATCCTGTTCAATAGTCGGACGTGACAATGTCAAACAACCAAAGCCTCACACTCGGCGCAGTAGACATTTTTCAAGGTCAATGTCACAGGTCATTGAATTCGCTGACAACATAAAGACGTGTCTAAAAATAGCTTGAAACCCAGATTATGTGAATTTTGAACATTTTTGTTTCTGTCCTGGTCCTACTGTTGTATGTGTGACAGATGAAGCTATGCAGGCTGCAAGGTACCTTAAACGTTTCGTCTTTATCTTTTTGGGATGTGAACAGAGTAAGATAGGAAGATCAGGGGCAATGAACTACATGTAACTAGTCATTCTTCACTGGCGTGTACAGAGGAGGTGAAGGAGTTGCAGGATATTATTAAGTTTCCTGAAGCCGTATTTCACCTCTTTGTACAGAGGTGTTCTTTATACCTCTAGAATTTCTTATCCTGAAGCCGTATTTCACCTCTTTGTACAGAGGTGTTCTTTATACCTCTAGAATTTCTTATCCTGAAGCCGTATTTCACCTCTTTGTACAGAGGTGTTCTTTAGACCTCTAGAATTTCTTATCCTCAAGCCGTATTTCACCTCTTTGTACAGAGGTGTTCTTTAGACCTCTAGAATTTCTTATCCTCAAGCCGTATTTCACCTCTTTGTACAGAGGTGTTCTTTAGACCTCTAGAATTTCTTATCCTCAAGCCGTATTTCACCTCTTTGTACAGAGGTGTTCTTTAGACCTCTAGAATTTCTTATCCTGAAGCCGTATTTCACCTCTTTGTACAGAGGTGTTCTTTAGACCTCTAGAATTTCTTATCCTCAAGCCGTATTTCACCTCTTTGTACAGAGGTGTTCTTTAGACCTCTAGAATTTCTTATCCTGAAGCCGTATTTCACCTCTTTGTACAGAGGTGTTCTTTAGACCTCTAGAATTTCTTATCCTCAAGCCGTATTTCACCTCTTTGTACAGAGGTGTTCTTTAGACCTCTAGAATTTCTTATCCTCAAGCCGTATTTCACCTCTTTGTACAGAGGTGTTCTTTAGACCTCTAGAATTTCCGCAAAGCCCGAATCACTTCTTTCAGTGATTTATTCATACGAGGCTTTTCAAAAGAATAAATATTAATTTAATCATAGTTTGCAATCTCTGCATTCTTTGAGATCTAACTGGATTACTATGCACATGAAAACAACATACACAATTTCAATGACTCACTCAGAAACTATTCCAAATTTTGCAATTACAAGGAGTTGATGCAAGATGTGGCAAGTTATAAATGCCCTGTTGACGTTTATATTCGTGTATACATGAATTATGATCAAATATTAATTCAGTTAAAAATTATGTTTTAAGAAACACGCCTCTGTGTCATAAGTTTTTATTAATTCATATCTGTTTCATAAGTTTTTATTTTCATATCTTACAAGCAGTAGGGTTGACTTTGATTTAATCACTACCTTCGTTTGAAAGTATACCCCATTCCCTGACTGTTTAAAAAACTGCCTGTCACCATCAATTTGACAGTAAACATAAGTCTACCAGTATGTGTCATGATTCCGACATTATAAGAAAAAAATAAAATTATAAGTAAATAAGCAAAAAAAAAAAAAACCTAAAAGAGATATAAAAGCTACAAAATTCGTAAAAAATCATTTCCATAAAATTCTTATGTCAAGCATAATGACAGTAACCAGGACAAACACAGCATTTTAGTGGATGCTTTGAACATTAAACACAGCCAAATGTGGGTAAATATTTTATTCTTCACAATATCAGCAAGGAACTTTCAGTGTTCGTAATAAAAACATGGCGACCGCATCATGTTTTGGTTGTCAGAATCCGAGTCTTACACCAACATGGAAATGTGACTGTTGCTTTCTTCTTTTCCTAGAATTCCACAAAAGTTCATCTTTGAATCAGACTTCTTAACCAATGAATCGTAAAGGTTTGAGAAAAAATTAATGTGAGATACTTAGAGTAGCCATTGTCATACTGAGGATGAAATAGATAGATTATATTATATGAGAAACTAGAGAAAATGCACTACATCCTGAGAAAATGTCCTGCATTAAAAAAAAACGAAAAACAGCAACATCAAAAGAATGTCAATGGAGCGGATGTTTAAGTTTCAATTAATGAATTTTAATGATTTTCTTTGAAATAATAGTCATTACTCCAGTTTCACTACGTGCATACGTCATATTAATGCCTCTCTCTCTCTCTCTCTCTCTCTCTCTCTCTCTCTCTCTCTCTCTCTCTCTCTCTCTCTCTCTCTCTCTCTCTCTCTCTCTCTCTCTCTCTCTCTCTCTCTCTCTCTGTATGTGCGTGAAGACACGTGAAAGAGAACAAACACTGGCTTGTGTTTCCCTGTATAACAATATATAACCTCTAAACATAGAACTTTGGAATTCACAGATCTGGTTATTGTTTCGATCCAAGCGTGGGAAGCGCCTGAAGCCAGAAACGTGCATAAAGTTTAAAGAAATAAAACATTTTGAGTTAAGGTGGTTGACAAGTGCCCTTTAATCCGTTTATAACTTTATGTCGATATCTAAGAGGTGTTTGTGTGCTTTGACTTTGCAATCTACCCTCCTCTACCCCCCCCCCCCCCTCCCCCAAAAAAAACCTCTCCGTTCCCCCCCCCCCCTTCCTACCCAAGGAAAAAAATCCTTTTCCTTGACGTGTGTCAGTCTCTCTCTCTCTCTCTCTCTCTCTCTCTCTCTTTCTCTCTCTCTCTCTCTCTCTCTCTCTCTCTCTCTCTCTCTCAACTCTCTCATTCTCTCTCACACTCACACACCCACACTATGTGCTTCCTCTTGCAGTATCCTTATCAACTTTTCCTACAAGGATTGAGCGTAAAGTGTGGACTGAAGTTTTTAGTTAATGACCAAAACAACCATCGCTCACACAAAGCTCCGAGTAGGATGGCCGCACATGCGCTGTGTTGGGTGTCAAGAGCTTTGTGTACAACATGGAGGTTGCCCATGTACACAACAAACAGCCAAGCATCACCTTAGACAGAATGATATCCTTTCGCATTATGCTGATGCAACAAATGTTAATTAAACTTCGATTTTCCACAAATTATTAACCGCGCGAACCTAACGGCAACCCCTATTTTCACAAAGTTAAAATTTGTTACGTCTTTTCTTTTCTAACTCAACGAGCAGATCACTACTACAATGTCTTGTATTATTCACAATTACGGTTTGGACCATTGCTAACATCCCATCACTTGTAGAGCAAACAATATTCTGTGGTTGGACAGAACAGCCTCTAATAAATTATGACAGCCGTCCATCAATTGTGAAACAGAATTTATTCAGTGTTTGAGAGAACCTGTCTCGTGCTGAAAAATTTAAGTAGCTGGATCATTCCATTAAGAATAACTAAATCAATTTATGTTGTTAATTATTTCATCCAACGCAATTTAATTCGGACATGGAAGTTTCTACGACAGATTCAGCTGATAGTATCGGTCACAGAATATGGCGTCAATAGTTCTGTTACTGTTACATTTCAGAAGTAATCTCGATTTCCATCAACAATGGCAGTTAATCTCCATTGGGTTTAACCCAAGATAAAAGCGCATTGTGACATCAGGTTAAATATGGGAACGATTGCTATGACTAGATCTAGCAAAAACCACGAATTGATAACCAAGAATTGCGATGAATTACAAGAATTTTGTTTCCAACGCATGTTCTAGCAATGAGCAACTGTTTTCAAAAGCTTACGACATTGGGTCGATCAGCTGACAGTCCTCAAACTTTGCATAATCGCACAGTCAAGACTTTGAACGATGCTCTTAATGTTATCAGAACGAGGAGACTTCTTTGGACTGATAAGCACTGATGAATGCTCTAGTAATTGTCGTACGTTCTTCTAACATTGCAATTTAATCTGAGAACGCAAAAGTGCTTTGACCAATTGCCGCAATATTTTCTTAACAATTTTATTTAAAAAAAAACCGAGAATCTTGACGTCATTCTGGTCTGATTCAAGAGAGGGCAACATAGCAAAGTTCATTGATCTTGTGCTAGCACTAAACCTAACAGTTCCGTCATCTTTAAGAGAAGACTTTGCTTGACTTTAATTTTTCATACGAATTTTAAGATAGAGACAGTCGCTAAAATAATTCCTCTCCAGCTATAGAAGTACGAAAAGGAGTCTCTGTCACTAATTTGTGCCACGTAATAAAAATTTCTTTATCATAGTATTTCTAATGTTTCAGTCATTCTTATAAAAAAAATTGTCCATGTTAAAAGATAACCATATTAATATTTTATTACTAATGAAAATAATGATAATGATAGACCTTACCTCATGTTATAATTTAATTGAAAAAGTTATTGTAAAATGTTATATTATGTGAAACATTTTGGGGTCATTTAAACTTCTTTACCCTGGTTTCGTCACAAAGGTGAATATATATATAGGCTTGTTCAGAGTACTGACTAAATAACTTTCAACCCACTCCAGTTTTAACGTGATTTCTTCTACTGCTGTTTTGTGTTTTAGGAGTCATTCCTACAGAACCTTCATTTTCTATATATGATTGTACATAGCACAGCTAGACACATCAGGGGGTGCTTGGTGGGTATGTTTTTATACCGGTCACATTTACTTAGACTTCCATAAAGTTTTACCTACATGTACTAGTTATATTGCTCACATGAATTTGTGTACTGTCATAGAATGAGCGCATAAAGAAATGTGGAAAAAAATCTTTTTTGACAGAGCATTAAATTATATTTGAGGAAAGCGTGAATAGAATAATCATAGAGGTAAAACCGTTTTTTTGTTTTTTTTCAAACTGTGCTGATATACTCAGGTCAGTGCGTGACGCTTCATACCTAACCTGTTTATGTTTAATGACTTGACATAGAATCTCGATGGTCGTCACATGACTACAACAAAGCAAACTGAATGCTGCAGAGCACTACAAGTGCTACGGGTAAAATATTATCGCTGGCCGCCTTTATCTTGACTATAAATCAGCTATACAACGCCGTATAAGCTTACGTATAACAAATTGTTTAGTGTGTGCACATGATTCACAAATAGGCCGAGAACTTTTTCCTGGAATTTTATCTGTTATCAATCTTGTGGTTATAATTATACATGTATCAAGCAAATGTAAATAGGATAGCGTAGGCGTTCGCCAGGTCCGCATACCACTTAGATTTAATGAAAAGATTTGGAGGGGCAACACAGAGAGAGAGAGAGAGAGAGAGAGAGAGAGAGAGAGAGAGAGAGAGAGAGAGAGAGAGAGAGAGAGAGATAGAGACAGAGAGAGAGAGAGAGAGAGAGAGAGAGAGAGACAGAGAGACAGAGAGAGAGAGAGAGAGAGAGAGAGAGAGAGAGAGAGAGAGAGAGAGAGAGAGAGAGAGAGAGAGAGAGAGAGAGAGAGAGAGAGAGAGAGAGAGAGAGAGACAGAGATTAAAATAGCACTGACGCCGGGCTTGGGAGTTTTCCCCCAACAGATCATGGTGACCTCCACCACATACACAGGATTTTATTTTGCTCCTGATAACATTAGATGAAAATAGACTGCACCAATCCCAATGTAAGGCTATACTAGCCAAAAAGGTCTCGGCGATATAAAAGAAAACTTATCTTTTATTGCATTATCACTAATATCAGCGTCTGACGTCCCTCAGCTCAGACAGAGCTTTGATTACATTGGAGGGAATGAGGATACCGGGTCGGTTTTTAGAACACAAGAGAGCTGGGAGATTCATAGCTTGTTCCCATGTTACTCTAAGGCACTTGTAATACAAAGTGTACGTCATTGTTTAAGAGAATGACACGAGTTCGTTTTAAGAACATTACACCATAGATACAAAAGGTTGTGACACACACCATGCCGGCCGTTTGTCTATTTCGTTACCAACACTGAGCTGTACACTTGGCATCCTGTTTTCACTGTAACGATTAACATGTCTCGTAAGTTACTCAGAATGCTGGCTCCGCTTTGATCTCCCCACATGGATGCCTCGCTCAATTCATGCTCTAACTGTCGACAACTCGTCAAGGGTTTAACTGTATTAAACAAAGGGCTGATGAGATGGTGAAGCAAACACTTGCATGCTGAGCCAAACTGTCAAGAAATCCGTCCACTGATATGAGGGTAAAGAAAACGTGACAAGGAATACTGGTAACATATAATGAGCACTAAGTAAGGAAATATCGCGGTACTGAACCTACAGTCTGAATCGAATCCTATGTGCTGCCGGGGCTCATTAACACTCGTAACATATAATGAGCACTAAGTAAGGAAATATCGCGGTACTGAACCTACAGTCTGAATCGAATCCTATGTGCTGCCGGGGCTCATTAATACTGGTAACATATAATGAGCACTAAGTAAGGAAATATCGCGGTACTGAACCTACAGTCTGAATCGAATCCTATGTGCTGCCGGGGCTCATTAATACTCGTAACATATAATGAGCACTAAGTAAGGAAATATCGCAGTACTGAACCTACAGTCTGAATCGAATCCTATGTGCTGCCGGGGCTCATTAATACTGGTAACATATAATGAGCACTAAGTAAGGAAATATCGCGGTACTGAACCTACAGTCTGAATCGAATCCTATGTGCTGCCGGGGCTCATTAATTTACCACTGATTTCTTGCTCAATGGTGTTGTTACAGAGTTTGGATATAGGCCTACACAATACGTTCGCTGGGTTTTCTATAGGTGGGCCAGAAACCCTTTGATGAACACGAATCTTCCCATTTAACTCCCCAGGTTTTGTTGTTGTTTTTTCAGTCTGAGTCTAAACCAGTCAAACTGTGCAGTACTGTGACTCAACAAATCTTCTTATTGACTTAAGATGGGTTTCTTGCAAAGTTTGTGGGAAAAACAAAACCTTTCACAAGTTTGTTTTTCTCTCAGTGTTTGATGTCTGTGTGTTCACTTACGCCCATGAGTAAAGGACTCTGACCATTAGGTAAAATCATGCTTTTTTTTTTTAATAAATCAAGAATGCAGAAAAATATAACAGGAAATCCATCCAGTGATTCCATAAGAGAACTAAACACTATCACATAACAGTTTTATTGGTTCGAAAAAGATAATTTACAACTGTGTACATCTAAAAACAAATACTTTACTTTAATAGTTCATATTGACATTGAATAATTGTTCTCAGTTAAAATATGTTTTGTTTAAATACAAACGAAATGTGAAAATATATTGGTATCAACTTATCTGTATTCACAGAAATTAAATTAATTAAATGTGTATAGGAAATACTCATAATTACAAAGTTTATAATGTCTAAATACTTAAAATAATATATAAAATTATAAAGATCAAAGACGAAGAGAAGAAGAACAACAAGCAGACAATGAAAAAAAAATGATGGCTAGAGAGAGAGAGAGAGAGAGAATGTGTGTGTGTGTGGGGGGGGGGGGGAGGTTGAAGAGAAAATTAAAAATGAAAAAGTAACTTTTATGAGAAAAAATAGAAAATAGGCAAGAAATAAAAAAAAAAAAAAACTTGGACGATACAAAGTCAGCAATAATCTTCAGTGGTGAAAGGAGAAAGACAGACAGACAGAATAGAGACATTCCTAAAAATGAAATCGTACTACAACAGCATAACATGCAATGGAAAGTGATAAAATAATTACACCCACAATAATTCTAAAAGACTCAGAGACTAAACTGTAATTAATGCTTAGTAGTAATTTGTAAAGAAAATACAACCTTTGGTACATTTCATGAGGAATACATTCACAAAATTATGACAAAAAACTAGAACCAAAGTGGTTAGCTTGGTATGAATACATGTATTTCTAAAACTGTAACAGGGTGCTGTAAGTCAATGTGCATTTAAAAAAGAATTTAGCATTCCTGGTCTAATTGAATAAAAAGCTCTTTTTCAAGTGTATTTTATTTTACGGCAAGCTTTACAGCAAAGAGACCTAAGGAAAGTGATCGTAACTAAAACATCCCCAGCAATGATCGCACAACCACACAGATATTGCACAGAGACAGTTGATAATGAAGAATAATGAAAACTTAGACTTTATATTTATAAACAGAGTTAAAAGCAGTTTTCAAGGCTAATACTATCAAAATTCAGTTTTACAAAGCTATTACATTAAAAGTTAAATCTATTAACGTACCTATCTACCTGTTTTTTTTTTCATTCTAACATATTGAAAAGTCCTTTCAAAGGTTTTGTCACCTTGTTATGCACAGACCTGTTTTAGACACACCAGTGACTGCCAAAATTTTGGGACTTAAAGATACTTGAAGTTTATCCTCTCCACAGAGTCTTTAGAACAGAGTCGTCAGTGATTTAAGTGTAACATAAAAATCAGGAGCTCAGAGCAGGCTGAAACTCTAGTGCGGATAAAACTAGTGGATCTTAAACCCCATCAAACCTGGGCCTGCTTTAAACAGCAGCCTATGAGCAATTACTAGAATTTGCTTTGAAAACCTTATGATTTAGAAATGTTTAGGGGTGGCTTGAGACAACTCATCTTGTGAAAATGTTCTTAGAAACCCACAGAATCCTCATTTTTGTGCTGATAGAACCTTAGGCCTTTGATTTCTTTCATAGGGAATGTGAGTGCAAAAACTATCATTTCAGATCACCTCAGACAGGGTTACTGTTTGGGAGAAACTTGAATAAACACAAATTGAAATCCGATCATATTGGAAATATTTTTATAATTATGGTCACAAACTTTCCATCTGAACACCTGCTGCAAGGTTAACATATTTATAAAGAACAGTAGGTGCTGAGAATGAGAAGGATCACCATGCCTATATTTGGCCTGCCAATACTTTACATTTACTTTTTACATTTGTTTGTACAAGATTTTACATTCATATATTATACATAAAATCAGGTTCACACTATGAATGACAGAGTTCATAATTGAAGAAAACACTTCACAGAAATAACAATTTGAAGCTCAAATGTTCTTAAAAATATTACATTTTTAAAAGGAATATTAAAAAAAAAAAAACTGTAATAAAGTGCAAAGTAAGAGTTGATTCTGGTTAAAATGTACAATTAAAAGATTCTACTTATATGACATTCGACATTAATTGACATAATTCCTAAAAAAAAGATTAATTTGACCAAGGCTTACTAAAAATTAACACACCTTTAAGGTAAATTTAATCTGAAGGCATAAATTAAATAGATAAATTCTTTTACGATCAAAGGATTTCAACCAGATTAAATAGCATATAAGGCTGAAAAGAAAGGGAATAACACTAAAAAAAATTTAAACTAATAAAGTTTAGTGAAGTTGAGGTAAAAGTTGATTCTAAAACATTGAAACTAGTTTGCTTTCAATGCTGCATTATCTTGTGCATATGAAGTAATAAAACAAGTCATTTCCAGTTATAAATCATTATTTCAAATATAATAGTTTACTAATAACTCTAAGTAATAAAACAAGTCATTTCCAGTTATAAATCATTATTTCAAATATAATAGTTTACTAATAACTCTTATACTCTGTAAAAAACTAAACTGGCCCAATCGGAAATAAAATAAAAACTGAAGTCATAAATGTTTCTTTTTATACTACATGTGTATCTATATATTAAAAAAAAAAGAAAATCCACAGCAACACACACATACTTGCAAAAACAGTCAATTAAACACAAGACCAAAAAAAACAAAAGTTCTGAATATTTTTCTTAACACATACTAATTACTATGTATTAAATTAACTACACAACTACGTGACATTGAGTAAGATAACCACTGAACAGGTCAAAGGTCATAATTATTTAGTCTACAGAGAGCTGGTCTACTCATCTCACTAACCTGTTATCTTCTCATTTTTTGTCCTAACCCCAGATTCCACCTGTCATGCTATAGTCATGTGGTCCCTGCTATCACATAAAACCATTTATAAAGAAGAAAATAAAACAAACAGTGACGCACCAAGCCGCCAAACTCGGTATCTCTGCGCATGAATATTACTGTTACATAATCACTATGATCTCTAGGTCCTTGCTTAGACACAAAAAACGTCTTAGATCGACTACATCTCTGCCACGAGGACCTAACAGTGCTACCCAGTTCCACCCCTTTCAAAAGATTCCTGTAAAAATTGCACAAAGAAAATTTAATCTCGCTAATCCAACAAAACGCTCGTTTCCGCCGAAAAACGGAATAGAAATAAAGGGCCGGCGGGCCGGCTGTGTCAGATTTTTTCACAGAACTAAGAGAAAATGGTGAAAGTGTTTGAAGCGAAGCATCACGTGATGTGTTAGCCTGGTGAAGATCGACTGGTGCACTCCCACCAAGGCCGAGGTGGTGCTGCTGCTGCTGCTGCTGGTTGGATACCGCGCCTAAAAGTAACATCTCTACCTGTAACTGGGAAGCCGGACGAGCAGACGTGGCGGGAAGTAGCATCATGGTAGCTCCAGCATGCATGGCGTCATCAGGTTCAGGATTTCTGCGTAAGAATGGCGCCCAGAGTGAGCACGCCGAGGCCAGCGGCAGCGTAGCCACATATCGTCCTGAAGTTGGGCCACGGGTTGTTCATCCTGGCCTCTGGCCCGCCCGCGTGGAAGTCCAGGAAACCTTGCTGTGGAAGGAAGACACAGAACGATAAGACTTTAGAGTCTGAGTCACGTGTTTGGTAAGACATTTTGAGGCTATATGTTGACATTTTGTTTCATCTCTCTCTCTCTCTCTCTCTCTCTCTCTCTCTCTCTCTCTCTCTCTCTCTCTCTCTCTCTCTCTCTCTCTCTTTCTCTCTCTCTCTCTCTCTCACTCATTCTCTCTCACTTCCTCCCTACCCTCCCCCCCCCCTCTCTCTCTCTCTCTCTCTTTCTCTCTCTCTCACTCTCTCTCCATCATTCTCTCTCACTTCCTCCCTACCCTCCCCCTCTCTCTCTCTCTCTCTCTCTCTCTCTCTCTCTCTCTCTCTCTCTCTCTCTCTCTCTCTCTCATTTTTTTCCTTCAAGATCTAAGATTAGAATATTTTTCAATCATTTTAAGAAGGATCAATCATCCGCATCAACCTAAAGAAAAAAAGATCACATACAAACATAAGAAGAAAGTTCAATTATTTTTCCATCTTTAAAAATAACCTAAAAACGAAGAACGCCCCTTGAATTTGAAGCAACAGCCGGAAAAAAAAAAACAAAGAGCGACGATAGGCTTAATTTAGAAAGAACTGCCTTTGAATAGCAAGTGTAAAGTTATAAAGCAGGATCTTAACCTAGATTCGAGTCCCGGTAGTTTCTTGAGCTATGACAATGTTGGGAATTCGTGGCGCAAGAAATACATGTACAATCATGTACAATGCTCCATCGTTGTAAATGTGGCTCTGATGTGGGCAATAACACGCTATATTTTATTCTCCTATCTTAGTCTTAACAGTAGAAAAAAAAATTCTCACGCATCCGAATTTCAGAAGAGACAAGGAAAGTAGGCATCAGTTCTATGAAGGAAAGTCCATCAGAATAACGTCATAAAGAAGGCACCAGTTCTATGAAGGAAAGTCCATCAGAATAACGTCATAAAGAAGGCATCAGTTCTATGAAGGAAAGTCCATCAGAATAACGTCATAAAGAAGGCATCAGTTCTATGAAGGAAAGTCCAACAGAATAACGTCATAAAGAAGGCATCAGTTCTATGAAGGAAAGTCCATCAGAATAACGTCATAAAGAAGGCATCAGTTCTATGAAGGAAAGTCCATCAGAATAACGTCATAAAGAAGGCATCAGTTCTATGAAGGAAAGTCCATCAGAATAACGTCATAAAGAAGGCATCAGTTCTATGAAGGAAAGTCCATCAGAATGACGTCATAAAGAAGGCATCAGTTCTATGAAGGAAAGTCCATCAGAAAGAAGTCATAAAGAAGGCATCAGTTCTATGAAGGAAAGTCCATCAGAATAACGTCATAAAGAAGGCATCAGGTCTATGAAGGAAAGTCCATCAGAATAACGTCATAAAGAAGGCATCAGTTCTATGAAGGAAAGTCCAACAGAATGACGTCATAAAGAAGGCACCAGTTCTATGAAGGAAAGTCCAACAGAATGACGTCATAAAGAAGGCACCAGTTCTATGAAGGAAAGTCCAACAGAATGACGTCATAAAGAAGGCACCAGTTCTATGAAGGAAAGTCCATCAGAATAACGTCATAAAGAAGGCATCAGTTCTATGAAGGAAAGTCAATCAGAATAACGTCATAAAGAAGGCATCAGTTCTATGAAGGAAAGTCAATCAGAATAACGTCATAAGCCGAGGATAGTATAGTGAGCAAGCGGAAGAAAGTAAAGTGTGTGAGTGAGGAAAGTGCACACTAAGTATGGCGCATCCTGGACGCGACACAGTAAACTGCTTGTTTTGTAACGTCCGATAGGTCGCTCTTATGGTCTTGTCCACGGCCATGGAGCGATGACGCATGGTCAACAACATGAGAATGACGCATGGTCAACAACATGAGAATGACGCATGGTCAACAACATGAGAATGACACATGGTCAACAACATGAGAATGACGCATGGTCAACACCATGAGAATGACGCATGGTCAACAACATGAGAATGACGCATGGTCAACAACATGAGAATGACGCATGGTCAACACCATGAGAATGACGCATGGTCAACAACATGAGAATGACGCATGGTCAACAACATGAGAATGACGCATGGTCAACATGAGAATGACGCTTGCACACGAAAGGCCTTCACGTAGAGGGTTGAAGCGACAGAGAGGAGAGTCAACAACCGCTCAAGCCGGAAGACAGCAAGATGTGAACGCAGATCACAAACATGGCCCATACATTACTCTTCTGTGTCATTTGTGGAATGAGAGGCTGGGCCAGGAGCGAGCGCAGCGGTGTCACCATCAATCTTACAAAATATCTCCGAATGGAGAATAAATGAACAAACAAACCCACACCCCCAAATATCTAGGACTGGTTCTACTGACCAGAGTTGTCGGAAGGCCTTCCCGTGGCCCAGCGAGAAGAATGTCAGTTATTTTTCTAGCTGGAATTTGACGCCAATAGTAGCCTCAGCAAAGTTAAATTAACTAGCATTTGCCGTGGGCAATATTGAGAACATTTAACTCACCTGTTTAGGTAATGACATAGCGTGGGAAAAATTATAGTTTGAGTGTGTGTGTGTATATATATATATATATATATATGTATGTGTGTGAGTTTCCCCCCCCCCCCCCCCCCCCAAAAAAAAAAAAAAAAAAAAAAAAAAAAGGTGAAATGCAATAATTGAGTGGACACGAGAGAGAGAGAGAGAGAGAGAGAGAGAGAGAGAGAGAGAGAGAGAGAGAGAGAGAGAGAGAGAGAGAGAGAGAGAGAGAGAGAGAGAGAGAGAGAATGGACAAACAAATCGATGGACTTTGCAGGATACGAAAAATACTCTCTGAGCTCTTGACGGGGCGCAAGGCCTGTCACTGGCTATCTAGCGCAAGCCCCAGCAAAAACCTTATTGTTAGCAAACTTTTGTTGTCTTGTTTTATTTCGTTGTTATTTTCCACCAATAGCTGTACAGTGCTGGTCGTGTTCAGCACTTAGTTCCGGGTTGAGCCCAGCTGACAAAGCAATACATGTACCTGCTTACAAGTTTCAGCCTGGGAACAGACGGTGCACGCGGCATAAAGTCTGCATCATGCAGAATTAAGTTAAACGGCACTCTCTGGTCTACACTAGGCGCACGATTTGAAACTAAAAATAAAATTAAAAAAAAAAAGATGATGAGAACATAGGGCAGCGTCCATGGCCTTTATTTTGCTACAAAATAAATGTATACTTCAGGTTAACGCAAGGTCAAGTACAAAAATTTAAGGGTTTCTGGGAAAGAACTATGCTATCGAATAGATCAAAGAATAATCTTACATATAATATATATGTGTGTGTTTCTTTGGGTTGTTGCTTTTTTTTTTTTTTTTAGATTAGGGAACATGATTTTATTTGCTCTGAACAAAACAAAACAAAAAACCTAATCCATTCGATGGCAAGGTTTTTTTTCATATACTTTATCAATCCTAAAGTTTTTCTTGCAAATAATCTCTCTCTCTCTCTCTCTCTCTCTCTCTCTCTCTCTCTCTCTCTCTCTCTCTCTCTCTCTCTCTCTCTCTCTCTCTCTCTCTCTCTCTCTCTCTCTCTCTCTCTTTTTCTCTCTCTCTCTCTCGTCTCCTTCTTCCTCTTCTATTCACGTTTTCCCTATGTGCCTGTTTGTCCGTGTGGCGCGCGTTATCCCACCTCACACCCACAGCTCAAGCACCAATATTAGATCCATCGGTTTGATCATACAGTTTCCACAGCTACAGGTCCTCCTGGTCACAAACAGCTGTGCTTGAGCTCAATACACCCGGCAGATCGATATACCCGGGCTGCCAAACTCAATAACTCAACTGAAAACCATCTGATTGGCCTACGGTGTTCTAAAACAGCAGGTACAAAACGATCTAATAATATATGTATTTTATTGAATATAGACACAAACGACAAAAATTCATATAACATTATACATCTGTTTGTCGGCAATAAAAGTTAAGGCACCGCAATTGTAAGGCGTATAATTTTTATTTTATGAAATTCTGTTAAATGTTCCACCAAAATCAAAAATTGAAAGTTGAAAAACAAGAGCTAAAGAGACTGAATTCTTAAGTCTAAGCTGCCAACATCAGTCCGAAGGAAAAATTATACAAAAGAGTTCTTGAAGCTATCAAAAATAAACAGATAGTCTCGGTGCTATTAAAACAGATGTGCGTGCATTTGATCTATTGCTCAATTGATGAATATTTTAAAAGAAAGTGAGGAAGATATGATTAAAACTCCACAACTATTCATCAATAACCACGACGGTAAAACAAATGTAGTCGTGTTTTATGTTCCGCCCATTATATTTCGCACTTGATGAAATGTGTAAGACATTACAGTTACTATCATTGTAAGGGCAGGATCGTGTTGTGTCTACGCACCATTAAACTCATCCACACCAAGACATCAGCTAGTTAGTGATGTGAACATTTTAACAAGCCTGGGACATTGTTTTGTTCACACAGACTCACAACCCAACAGGTTGGGATTATATTCAATTTTATTCACTAGTAAAGTGAATGATCATAATGTTTTATAATTTTTACACGCCCACCATTTACATTCCTTTAAGACGCATATCATAAATATCGAAAATGAATCATTGTGCGTCTCTCATTAATGTGTGTGTGTGTGTGTCCTTAGAACGAATCTGAAATAATTTAAAAAGCAAAAACAAAAACGACGAGACGTGCTTGGATGCTCCACATTCTGGCCTCATCTTAAAGCCTAAACTTTCAGGTCTATAATACCAAAGTGATGGGTAAGAAAGCATTAAATTGAAAATCCCAAAATGTATCACGTTAACAATTCCCATCTCTCCAACCTCTTTGCTTCTATATATATATATATTTTTATTTTCGTGTCCCATTCATGAGACCTTTAGAGGAAAATGAAGCCCTGAATCTCAAACCATTCAGTGTTGTCGTCCAACTAAATGGTTGTGTGTTAATGAGGTGAGCCACCATTCACGCGGAGCGGTCTGTGTGAGGACGATGCTTTCGGTCATTCATGACAAAGCTTTATCAATCACAGCAAACGATGGCCTATACAAATCCTTACCATCTCCAACCCTCAAACAACCCCCCATAAAAAAAAATCATTCTTACATTGTATAATAATAATAATAATAATAATAATAATAATAATAATAATAATAATAATAATAATAATAATAATAATAATAATTCCCAATAATTTAGTGCCCCGAACACCCACCACAGGCTATACATTTCCATCAATGCCTGCTTTAATTTTTATATTTTATTTTGTTTTTCATTAAACCGCGGGTAATCTTGTCAGCGCTGCTATATTTGCCTGTGGCTCCCATGGCGCAGGCTAAAAATCAATCGGCGCCCATTCTCCGCCCGTACTGACTGAGCGGTGAGCGCGTATTGATCGGGGAGATCTGAGGCTACCCCACAGCGGCCTTGAACCTACCATGGAAACACGGTGGATGGTGGTAGTCGGCCTGAGCAAGGTCTCTCGGCAGGCTTCCCCATCAGGGATGATACGCCCTTAGCGATCAGAGCATCACAGATAGGTATGGGGTGAGTTTGGCTGGGTTAAACCAACAGAAAATTGCTCAATCTATTTGGATCCGTCCCCAACATTGCTCAACTTCTCTCGATCTATCCGTTCATTGCGGAAAGGAAAGAGAGAAAATATGGAGCAGAATTTTTTTTTTAATTTCAAACGAAAAAAGGTAGATATGGGAAAGAGACAGAGAGACAGAGAGACAGAGAGAGAGAGAGAGAGAGAGAGAGAGTGGTAGAGAAAGAGCGTGAATGGGATATTAATCACAAAAGCAATTACTAATAAGCGGATGTGTACTGCGACTATCACGTGAAGGTCAAAGAGAATGGCCATGAGTCAAGAAGGCGACCACAGTTTTAATCAATACCCTGACCACATAAACAAACTAACTGCTGCCATTAAGATGAATAAAACATTGAATGTAGTTTCCCTCGCTTCAGTGGTCTTACTCCGGTTGTCTTCTTTTTAGAATGTAAAAACTGGAGTCTTTCCATAGATTTCCATTCCACATTTGGTTTTGAGTATTATTATCTCCAATCTAGGTTTGGTGTAAAGTGCTAATCTCGTTAAAAGTTAAAAAAAAAAATTGGCAATTATTAATGTGTTACTCATCCATTGATTTGTTTATTTACATGTATTTACCTTTTGTGGCTTTGTGTTATTATACATACTGTATAAGCCTTTCTCCTGCACCCATCTTTTTGACAGATATGATGATCACATTTTTGCACATCGATGAGCCTCAATCTGCACTACATGCACTTTCTTCTACCAACCTATAGCGCACTAAATTTATCGTATCCTTGGTGAAGGAATAAAGACTTGTCGAAACCAACTTAAGGTATTATCAAGACGATTGTTTCTGTCCTAAAGATTGAAAAATGAGATTCTTTTTTCAATAGTTTGCATGTATCACGACGTATTCCAAGACAAATCTAGTGTTATGACAAGACAGGTCCCTCCGTACCGGCCCTCACTGGTTTACAATCGCCTTGCAAGCTCCGCATGACAATGATTATGATAACGCCCATGAAGGCACCTAGACGTTATGTTAGTGCGTGTAATAAAAGACCGATTTACAACCCTTACGTTAGGAAATTAGTGCGTGTAATAAAAGACCGATTTACAACAATGTCCTCTTTGTCTCTTACAAATTTAAATAAGTCGAACTAAACAAATACTGGGGCTAGCAAAAAAATAATCTATCCAGTCAGTCCTTTTGATTAAAAGTGATTTGGTCTAAACCATTCATCACGTGCGATATTTGTCTCAGGCCTGCAAAGGTTCATTACGCGGTCAGAACTTCCAGTACTAATGCGGTAATTGGAATAACAGTTGGAGACCACACCTGCTAGATCAGGACCAAATCATGGATCTTCTATCGTCCTTAGGACCTCTCAGGCACTGGCCTGTAGCATTCGACTGTTGGTAAGGCACACACAACCTGTCAATCTTTACTAATTACCGTTTACTGGCAGAGTGCCAGGCTACCAAGCGGGTGAAAATCTGGGCGGCGCTATAATCTGAGGAAGAGTGACTAGAGTGACTCTCTCTCTCTCTCTCTCTCTCTCTCTCTCTCTCTCTCTCTCTCTCTCTCTCTCTCTCTCTCTCTCTCTCTCTCTCTCTCTCTCTCTCGATCCTGGATCAGATCAGATCAGCTGCTGCAGTTTATACTCAATAGGGTCAAACTCATCTTCCATTGGCTTCCATTGATATTGAGTTCTTCCTGATAAGAATAGCGACGGAAGCCTCTACGTGGTCGGACTTGCATCGGCGAATACCCCCCCCCCCCAAAAAAAAAAAAAAAAATACTGGATCTAGAAATTTCAAACATCAATGATTGCTATCGACCAGAACTATCTCGAGAAGCAATGCAAACTGACGAACGGTTGGATTTATTCTTAATTGAAAGATCACGGACTTGACAAAGATAAGAAAAACTGGAAGAGGCTAGGGTTCGTATGCGCATTGGTGCATCCATGCATACGTCAGAAATTGCGCAATACTTAATATAAGCACTACACTCATGATAGTATCAAGCTTCGCCCTTTTAGAGCTATGGGCTTCATTAAGTTTTGTTACATAACTCAACCACCAAAAAAAAAAAAAAAAAAAAAACACGGGTTGCATAAAAGGTAAATATTGGCGATTTGTTGATTCGCTTCAGCGAAGTTACTTTGGCAAAGCACCCAGCATGGACCTGTGGATTTCCTGTCATACTCAAGTGTTCAAGTTCTCTCATTCTGTTTACGTGATCAATAAATGTCATTTGCCTTTTCTAGTAGTCTTCAGCAAAGATCTCTAGGTGCTAGCAAGAGCAAGAACTTCCCCTTTTGTTGTCTCTCCTTCCGTATAACGGGGGTTTCAGCTTGTTATTATAATAATAATAAAATAATAATAATGATAATAATAATAATAATAATAATAATAATAATAATAATAATAATAATAATAATAATAATAATAATAATAATAATAATAATAATAATAATAATAAATACAAGAACAACAACAATGATTAAATTTACAGAAACAATAATAATATTCCCTGATTGCGACATCATTTTGGTAGCGGCGACAGTTTAAAATATCACTCTGTATGTATTTTAACATAAATTTAAAACTTGATGTGTCATTACAGTAACATAATTATGAGAGGATAACGGTCTGTCTTCATTATATTAAATTTTCCTTTTTTTTTTTGGCCAAGGGATGAGTAGGAGATTGAAAAAAACAAGGTTTTGAGCATTATTACTATTGATGTAAATATTATCTATGACAGTTTTTATTTGGTGGCGGTCTTAAACTCCTGTCAGCGAGGCAGAATTTTTAAACGTTAATTGCAGAAAACACAAAGTAACATATGTGTGTGTTCAAGGTGACCGTTTAATACATCATTGAATCACTTTAATAAGAGAGTTATTAAAAATATTTGTCATTATTAATACTTAAGCACAACTGAGAAAAAAAAGGTGGTTCTGCATGACCTCTTGATAACTTGGCAAGTTCTTTTCGGAACAAACTATGCAGGGCTAGTAACCGCGACGTGTTTTCCCTGGTCTTACTTAGCGTGATATGATGTCATGACCTACATATGACGGAGCACTTGCTAGTTCACTAGCAGTAGTGACACTTTGCGACCCGAATCAGTTTGTTGGTCTCCTCAATCGCTGGGATTTTTAAAGACGTGGAGACGTGGTTTCTACAGATTTCTTCAGTCTCTTGCCAAAGGGTAACTTTGAAACTTGAGTCGTACTTTGATAAGCAGCAGCAGCAGCGGCAGCGGCAGCAGCAGCAGTAGTAGTAGTAGTAGTAGTAGTAGTAGTAGTAGTAGTAGTAGTAGTAGTAGTAGTAGTAGTAGTAGTAGTAGTAGTAGTAGTAGTAGTAGTAGTAGTAGTAGTAGTATCAGCAGCAGCAGCAGCAGTAGTAGTAGTAATTTAAAAGACCTAGAAACATTTTGCAAAAAAAAAAAACTTTTTTTCCGAATGTTTCACTTCTCGAAGGCTAATCGTGCAAAATATATAATTATGCCCAGGGAAGAGTTCGATCTTTATTATTATTATTATTATTATTGTTGTTGTTGTTGTTGTTGTTGTTGTTGTTATTATTATTATTATTATTATTATTTCTTCGCATGCCTTGAGTCTACACGATTATTTCCCGAAAAACTGACACGGTCTTGTAAGCAATGTTATTCAAAATGTCAACTTTTTTTTTAAGTAAAGATCAGATACAAACCACACTAGATCGTCACAGATGATGTGTGTCTGGGAAACGTTTGAAGCGCGACCCCACAAGTATTTTCACAATAAGAGTGGCCATCGGAAAGCACAAAATTTAGCGAATGACGCAGAGCTATCAAAAAATGGTCTTTAACAATTAATGTCATAATCGGCTAGGAGGAATGACAAATAAATTATATAACTGTAGCTGTATGCACTTATTTAAACCACAGAAGAAGAAGAAGAAGAAGAAGAAGAAGAAGAAGAAGAAGAAGAAGAAGAAGAAGGTGGTGGAGGAGGAGGAAAGGAGGAGGAAAAAGAATAAGAGAAAAGAATTTAAATAATTTTGAACGACTTTTGACTTGTTCTTTTTTGCTTTGTTCAAATCAACTGCTCGAAATGATGCCTATGGTGAATACAATGCAATAAAAGAAAGAAAGAAAAAGAAACAACATTTCTAACAATGAGAGCATAATTTTGACCACAAAAGTGAATGAGATATTAAACGCTGAACACCTGTTCCAACGTAAAAAAAATTGGCGAGAAACCACCATTATAAATTGAATGTACTCTCCTGGTCGGTCTATGGTTGGGGTAGATCTAGTTGTTTGGCGAAATGGTGGAATAGCGTGTCGACGACACATAGAGACATTCAGTTCACATTGTGAGGAAATTTCATCAACAACAACAATAAAAAGTTACCAATGCACTTGCCACTTCGACATCAAAGCTTAAAAGGCGAACATTCTTTCTTATCAGCGTGAAAGAAAACTGCCAACGGCCCATTTTTAAATAAGCAAGGACCAGTTCGATATAATTCGTATTTTTGCACCTCACAAAACATGTTCATTTTAGGTCAACATGAACTAGGTAATTTTTTTAAATAATATAACTTTAGCGTCCAACGAATCAATATTCAGGGGAAAGGGAGAGAGAGAGAGAGAGAGAGAGAGAGAGAGAGAGAGAGAGAGAGAGAGAGAGAGAGAGAGAGAGAGAGAGAGAGAGAGGGAGGGAGGGAGGGAGGGGTGGGGGAAACGCTTCATAAACGCCTACGCCGTCACTGTTATATCGATTTACACGTATATACTAGATCGATAACCAACAATCCAGCAGGCCTCCTATTCTGATCAAAAGAATGAGCCAGCAAGAACTAGACCCTTGGTCCCAGATCAATGTGCCAATCCTCTTGAATGGACTCGATAAAGAATGAATGGTTGAGTTGATCAATTAAAGGGCTCCATAAGCCGTGTGAATAGTTTTCTACTTACCAAAGATTGCAACCAGCCCAACCCAAGATTTCACAACACTAGCACAATTTATCACCAGAAACCCAAGCTATTTATTTGGCTGGTCGCCCAACGCCCGCAGAATCTAGTACCAGATCTAGATCTAATGTGATGTCATGACGAAATAAATGCCTGGAATGTTGCCTGAGACAAACACACTCCCAGTCAGCAGCGTTCAACTTGTGTGTGTTTCGGCTCACCGAAAGCGAGAGAAACCATTCCCTTCCCTTTCATTCTACAAATTCCTTCAGGTATTCCCGCTCAGTGGACTGGCCGGCACAGCCGATTTAAACTGTGTTCTGAATGATAATTAAGCTTCAGATTAAAAAAGAAAACAAGGGGGAAAAAAACAGTTGCTTGGTGATGAACTGAGACCATGATATAGCAGAGACGAGGCACTTGGAGAAAATAATTAAAGTAAGATTAAAAAAAAAAAAGGACAATGACGGGATATCCTGGTCAAATTTACAATGATATAAAGTGTATACAATGTATGAGCAAAGATTGAAAGAAGGGAAAAACATAAACCAGTTTCTTATAATTTATATTTTTTTAAAGCTGTAATATAGGAATATAGGCGTAAATATCTCTCTCTCTCTCTCTCTCTCTCTCTCTCTCTCTCTCTCTCTCTCTCTCTCTCTCTCTCTCTCTCTGTGTCTCTCTCTCACATGCCCAAGTTCCCTTCTCAGCCACAGTGTGATAATGTGGCTTAACATAGCTTTGGTAGCAAATATTTCATTAAAAAAGAATTGATCTGGTTTTTTTAACAAGTAAGACTATCAAAATTTGTTAAAAAAGAAAAAGAAAAAGAAAAAAAATTAATATGTACTTACCCATCTATTATGTGAGTCCATCCAGCTTTTCAAATTAATATCCACATATGTTGTTACCCAGTCAACAATGTTATCAACCATAGTATTATGCAAGTCTCTCTCATAACAATGGACAGCCAATCGTCCTGCAAATCCAAAAAGAGCTACAATTCTTCCCCAGTTAACAACATTGTCCGCAAAAGTCTCAGCCGCTATTTCTGTAAAGGTGCTCCTTGCATTGGCTTCTGTCAAATTTAATTTCTCAATCATGCTATCAAATCTATCTCTGAAGCGATCTTCAAACTCGTCACCAAGGCTTCGCATTGCACGCTGCACATCAGTGGGTGTGATACTACCTTGACGACCATTTTCCCAGATGTAACCAGAGCTGTCTAGACGGTAATACATATAATCTACAACAACACTTCTGGTACTTTCATCAGCCATTCTATGAAACGTTCTCTCAAAGGCTTCTTTCACCATTGCAGGTTATCAAACAACACATTGGTTTATCAATTTGAAACAGTAGAATCAGATGAAGTCGGCAGTCTTTGGTGTCCTGTTATCGGAACCAGGATAAAAAAGTATTAACTGAAGTGCTTGAGTCCTTTTACTTGGAGTGCTAGTGGTCTAGAATCTGAAAAGAAACAATGGGAAAAACAGCAAATTAAACATATAGTATGATTTCCAAGTCTTCAAAAATAATATTGTGGATAAATGGTTATTATTTACCTCTTAAAAAGAAAACAGTTAATTTATATGTTACAATGCAATACAAATTTAAAAGTGCTTTGTTAAGCTCTAAAGGTATTATTCATGATTTTACATTAATTGGTTACACTAGGTCTAGACTTGGAATCTCATTTATTTCTACAAAGCTTCAGCAACATAACACTTCCACTAGACAGAAATCTAAGAGATTGAAATCACCCCTATCATTCCACAGCTGGAAGAGAAGCCTGGAGGGAAAACACATATATAGATTCTGGATTATGCTTCTTTATATGAGGCCTACAAAGATACAAAACTGTACTTCTTTTTTCTTTAAAAATTAACATTATAATTCAGTCATTGGCATTCAGGCTTTAACCTTGTGGAAATCCAGTTTTAGCCAAAAGATATATGTTCAAAAGATTATAGAACACTGAGGAAAATAGTATACATTAAGATCAAACCAGAGTTCCCATATGATATATTATAAGTGGCAATTGTTTTGTCACTCCTAACAAGACTCAAGAATTGTTTCACTGAGAAATTTCAAAACAGGACATCTGGAACTGCTCTCACCAGATTAGGAGAATTAAAAGATTTTCTCTTAGTGTTAGTAACACTGTTAGTGTTAGACTAAGAGATTGAAGGCACTCAAATAAATGATAGATGAAGTTGAAGATTTTAAGATGCAAGGAATTTGACAGGCAATCACAATAAAATTAGAAAGAATACAGAAAGAAATCTTAACAAAAATTAACTTTAGACTTCACAAAGAAAAGATATTGATGATTGCCATGTCAGCTGCCTGTTTCTTCTTGTAGACTCGATGTTTCAAAAATTATTATCAGTGGGAAGAGTTCCTTCAGATCTACCCGCTGATGGTTTACATTCATAGATCAAGACACAACCACAAAATTGTATGAGGTTCTAAAGGTCTATTGAAAAAACTCCATTTTGTAATCATTGATCAAAGGGCTTCTATACTTGCAAGAGGCTTAGAACTTAGATCTAGATCTAGATCAATCCAGATCTTGATACGTTAAAGACTTTTAATGCCCTATATGGACTGAGTGGACGTGGAAAGTTGTAGATTCTAGTTCTATCTAGGCACTAGTTTTCAGAATTCATCTAGATCTAGATCATAGAATCTAAATTAAAATCTAATCTAGATCTAGATCTAGAATCTAGATCTAGATAGACATATTAAAAAAGGTTAGGATATCCTACTTTAATATCTCGAGTACAACTTCAGATGGTCTACATCCAGATTTAGATTCTTTAATCCCTACCTTCTCTATGTAAAA
>JAWDGP010004981.1:45000-60000 GCA_033675545.1 Elysia crispata | reverse complement strand
ATCTATCTATCTATCTATCTATCGATCTATCGATCTATCTATCTATCTATCTATCTATCTATCTATCTATCTATCTATCTATCTATCTATCTTATTTTATCGTATCAAGACCCCCCCTCTCTCTCTGTTTGTGCGTGTGTATCTCTGGTGTCGCACACTCCCATCTTTAAACTGTGTGATAAATCGATTAATTTTCTCAAGTTTAATCAATACGACAATAAAATTTAATTTCTTAATTTACGTCTTGGGTCCTCCAAGTATTTGGGTTTTTATTTAATATACCCAGATTTCCCGTAAAATTCCACAGGAAGCTGTTGACTTTCATTAACTGTTATTGGTAGAGCTGTTTAGATGCTGTCCTGTGTCATTGATTAAGAACTTCATATTTTCAGTCCATGCCTATTGAGTCATGCAGAACCCATTTCCCTCTAAAAGACGTTTTGTTTTTCGGTTGTTGTTTTTGTTTTTGGTTTTTTTGGTTTTTGTTTTTGTTTTTTTTTAAATCGAAAAAAAAAAATCGAAACTTTTATTCCCCGCGCAGAACTCAACAGTGTGAGCTTATGATGCAAAGGAATGCTACTCCGTTGATAATTATGTCTCTTATGAAAAATTTGGTGATCTACCTTTTCTAAAAATTTCTCGTGCGTCCTTCGAAAGTAATCCAGAAACAGCTTGAAACTTGTTTTTAAACTAAAGGTATTGAGGGTTATTATTCCATCCTTAGAAAAAGTGTACAATCGACTACTTTTTCCTGATTATCATAAACAACAAAATAGAGTCTGTAGAGACAAAGGATACAGGTATTCAGGGATTGTCATGATATTTCTTGTTTAAATTATAGCTGTTATCGATAGTGTTGCATCTAAAAATGATACTAGACTACAATGCACGATCCAAAATCGGAAGATATACTTAAGGTTTATAAGAGTCCTTAAAATGAAAAGAGGAAAACCATTTAGAGAAGCAAAAGATGGAAAAGGTTAAAAAATCAAACATAATAAAAAAAAGTGGAGGATGACAAAGGAAAACATAAAGAAAAAGGAAAGAGCAGGACAAGAAGTAAATGGGATAATGTAGCGTACGCTTTGTACAAATTCCGAATTACTGAGTGTGAAGTGTAAACGTTAATTTTTTTTATTTTAGTTTGAGGTCTTGTAAAACTTTATATCACGTGTAACTACTTGTAACTACGTCTTGTCAAACAGCAACGAAATTGTGAAAGATTTTACACCAGATAAGAGAAATTTCAAGTTAGAGGTACAAAGAAACAATTTCGATGAAATAATACACTGATTAATTAAACAATTTCATTGCGTGATCAGAGTTAGGAGGAATATTTTCAATGTTTGATCTCATATATGAATCGAAGAGAGACAGATAGAAGGAGAGAGAGAGAGAGAGAGAGAGAGAGAGAGAGAGAGAGAGAGAGAGAGAGAGAGAGAGAGAGAGAGAGAGAGAAAGTCAGACAAACAGATAGACAGACAGTCAGGCGGAAAAATAAACAGACTAACTTGTGAAGAACAAAATAAGTGATAAATAGAGGTAGAGTGTGGCTGAAACGTAGAAGAAAGAGGAATAGCGTGAAAGAGATAAGGGAACAGGAGAGAAATAGAGGCCAAAAAACGGTAAAAAGGTTATCGATAATGCTGGTCGCTTTGACCTTTGACAGCTGTTCTTGATTAAGCAGAGCTCAGGCATATAACGAATTCACAGGATTTAATCAACAAAATTAAACCGCTTGTCAAGTAAAGGGCGATGGAAACGATCTGTCGCAGAGAAAGTTTTAGATTAGAACCAGAGAGAAGAGTCTCTCCTTTAACTGTTGGTTGTTTCTAACTAGAGTTTGAATTCTTTTTTTTTTTTTTTCAATTAGAATTTGCAATCATCTTTGTCAAGGTATTGTTTCCGTTATTTTGACTTCTGAATCAAAGTAACATGAAGAAAGTAATTAAAATCGAGCTATTTCATGGAATAATTAGAGGTATTCATGGCAAGTTGTAAAGTTTGTCATCGCTGCAACAAGAAATATTATTATGTTTCACTCCGTCGTAAAACTGTACGAATTGTATAAAAAATCACAATGCAGAGATAGAGATTTACGTTAATATCCTGTTTCATGTAATATATGTCAATATAATCTCTTGTTGTGTGCTTGTCAATTAAAAATGATCCTCACAAGTTTTTACACTTACACACAGTCATGCATGTATTATGCTCACTCAGTCAAGAAAGGAATGTCCTCTCGTGTATGCTTTAAAATATTCTCTTCAGTTAAGCTGACTCGTTGTTAAAAACGCTTCTAAATGACGAAAATTGCAATTTTTGTTGTTGTTGTTGTTGTTGTTGTTGTTGTTGTTGTTGTTGTTGTTGTTGTTGTTGTACTTTGGAATATAATAAGCGAATTTATTCTAGTTTTTAGCGGTAATGTTTTGGAAGTTAATTGACATGCAGTGATTCTCAGGTTAGCTTTAAATTCATTAATTCACTAGAGCATGGTAGAAGAGAGAGGATGGAACTTGTTTGATAGAGGAAAAAGAAAAGAATGGTACACACGAGAGATAGATAGATAGATAGATAGATAGATAGATAGATAGATAGATAGATAGATAGATAGATAGATAGATAGATAGATAGATAGATAGATAGATAGATAGATAGAGACAGAGAGAGACACAGAGAGAAAGAGAGATAGACAGAGAGACAGACAGACAGACAGACAGACAGACAGACAGACAGACAGACAGACAGAGACACAGAGAGAGAGAGAGAGAGAGAGAGAGAGAGAGAGAGAGAGAGAGAGAGAGAGAGAGAGAGAGAGAGAGAGAGAGAGAGAGGAGATGAGATAAGACGAGATGAAAGAAATTCGTCCTATATTTAGAAAATGTAAATATTAGAAAGTTTTGCTGAAAGAGTAAGGCCGCAACGGCTGTGAAGACTATGTCGATTGACCATCAGAGAAGTATGCAAAATAACAGTCCTCAAGTGGAAATTCTCAAGCTGGAAACAATACATGTATTATTTGGTTATAATATTTATATATATATAGATTTAGATACAGATATCCATGCGCATTATGCTTACTAAGCTTTTTTTTTTCATTATTATTATTTTTAGCCGCGTACCGTAGCTCTCCTACCTAAAGAAACAGGGCTTGTTGATGCTCATCACTTATAATTGTATATGCTGTCACACAGAAATAGATTGAAGATCCCAAAATAGCTGCGTCAGACAGTTCTCTTGATGCATATTAGAGGGAAAGTTTTGCAAATATCTTGATGGATCATCGCAGGTTGACTGTGAAATGTAAAGCTTGGTATTTGAAAATAGCTGTCATTATCTTTTTTTATCCGTGTGCAGGTGTTGGCCCAAGCAGTTATATCGATTCCTAATAACTCGAGTTTAAAGCACTATTCGATTGGATTTGGGTATCGTTATTCTTGTCACAAAAATGATGACGTTGCACTTACTCGATACCATCACCATTACAAGATATTAGGTTGATGAGATGTATTTTGCATTCAACGACTACATTGTGAGTCTTCATTCTATTGGGCATAAATGAATTGTTAGAAACTGTATATCATTTTAGTTTGCGTCACCAGACTTCATGATAAAAACTTCACTCGTGGAAAGATGTCTACATTCGAAGACCGACTCAGTCTTTGCTCGCCAAGATTTTAGCCCCATCACTGCTGGCCTCTTGAGCCACTGTAATCTATCCCAGATGAGAGTATCAGTGGCAGCCTGCTGTACATCTAAAGGTTTATTGAGTTTTTGCCGTCCATCACTGATGGCCTCTTGAGCCACTGTAATCTATCCCAGATGAGAGTATCAGTGGCAGCCTGCTGTACATCTAGAGGTTTATTGAGTTTTTGCCGTCCATCACTGCTGGCCTCTTGAGCCACTGTAATCCATCCCAGATGAGAGTATCAGTAGCAGCCTGCTGTACATCTAGAGGTTTATTGAATTTTTGCCGTCCATCACTGCTGGCCTCTTGAGCCACTGTAATCCATCCCAGATGAGAGTATCAGTAGCAGCCTGCTGTACATCTAGAGGTTTATTGAGTTTTTGCCGTCTATCACTGCTGGCCTCTTGAGCCACTGTAATCTATCCCAGATGAGAGTATCAGTGGCAGCCTGTTGTACATCTAGAGGCTTATTTAGTTTTTGCCGACCATCTGTTTATCCGCATCTCAGCTCAGAAGCTGCGCCAAGGCCGTCTTCCTTTTGTCGTGTTTTTGTCATCAATATTATTGATGAGTGCTGAGTGCGGTCGTAGCCTATCCGGCTAGCTGCGTGCCGTGGCTTTGTTGATCCATTGATCACGACTATGGCTGGCTTTATCAGCACGGTGTAGGCAGATTTGTTGGGTGATAACAAGCTTTCTGCTTTATCCTATTGGTTCAGAATATTGATCTAAGAACATAGAGGTTTGGACTGTGACTATTGTAATAATAATATTGATATGAAACTTGAAACCTTAGCTTGACGTGAAGAGTTTAAGTTTGTTCGCGGCCAGAACAGATATCTGAACATTGTCTTTGTGAAGAACTAGATTGTGGTCGTGCTCTCATTTCTGGTATTTCCAATAGAATCGCTTCATACTTCCCAAAAATTAAAAAAAATCTTTGCGTGACGCATATGTTTGAATTCTTTCTATTTCAGGTTTCCAAAAGGGCGTAACGGCAAGGAAATCAACTATTTTTCTTCTCTTTTCTTGAACCAAAAGGATAATGTAAATATTTGCGGATGGGATTCCATGCTTATGTGCGAAAGGTAGCATGACACTAAACAAAATTTGACTTTTCGACCATAATACATGAAGCGCCTCCTTCGACAGTATTGGGTACTGAGATATTCTTCTCCTCTTTCAATCCCTGAGCATCTAATGGTTGTCATCAACGTCATCACCACTGCCACCCGAATGTCTAACGGTTGTCATCAATGTCATCACCACTGTCACCCGAATGTCTAACGGTTGTCATCAACGTCATCACCACTGTCACCCGAATCTCTAACGGTTGTCATCAACGTCATCACCACTGTCACCGGAATCTCTAACGGTTGTCATCAACGTCATCACCACTGTCACCGGAATCTCTAACGGTTGTCATCAACGTCATCGCCCCTGTCACCGGAATCTCTAACGGTTGTCATCAACGTCATCACCACTGTCACCGGAATCTCTAACGGTTGTCATAAACGTCATCACCACTGTCAGCGGAATCTTTAACGGTTGTCATCAACGTCATCGCCCCTGTCACCGGAATCTCTAACGGTTGTCATCAACGTCATCACCACTGTCACCGGAATCTCTAACGGTTGTCATCAACGTCATCACCACTGTCACCGGAATCTCTAACGGTTGTCATCAACGTCATCACCACTGTCACCCGAATGTCTAACGGTTGTCATCAACGTCATCACCACTGTCACCCGAATCTCTAACGGTTGTCATCAACGTCATCACCACTGTCACCGGAATCTCTAACGGTTGTCATCAACGTCATCACCACTGTCACCGGAATCTCTAACGGTTGTCATCAACGTCATCACCACTGTCACCGGAATCTCTAACGGTTGTCATCAACGTCATCACCACTGTCACCGGAATCTGTAACGGTTGTCATCAACGTCATCACCACTGTCACCGGAATCTCTAACGGTTGTCATCAACGTCATCGCCTCTGCCACCGGAATCTCTAACGGTTGTCATCAACGTCATCACCACTGTCACCGGAATCTCTAACGGTTGTCATCAACGTCATCGCCCCTGCCACCGGAATCTCTAACGGTTGTCATCAACGTCATCACCACTGTCACCGGAATCTCTAACGGTTGTCATCAACGTCATCGCCCCTGCCACCGGAATCTCTAACGGTTGTCATCAACGTCATCACCACTGTCACCGGAATCTCTAACGGTTGTCATCAACGTCATCACCACTGTCACCGGAATCTCTAACGGTTGTCATCAACGTCATCACCACTGCCACCCGAATGTCTAACGGTTGTCATCAACGTCATCGCCCCTGCCACCCGAATGTCTAACGGTTGTCATCAACGTCATCGTCACTGTCACCGGAATCTCTAACGGTTGTCATCAATGTCATCACCACTGTCACCCGAATGTCTAAATGGTTGTCATCAACGTCATCACCACTGCCATCCGAATCTTTGTAGGATACAAGCACGAGCCTATTAATCTTTTTACATGCATTATTCTTTTTTCAAAGAGGCCCTCAAAACTTTACGCATCGACAATAATTATTTTTTTCCATCGGCAGTTTAAGGTTGGAATATATGGCACTTCTTTTACAATCTAGAAAAAAACGGAATAATATTGGTATTATCAATACACTGTCGAATAGTTCATAGTTGGCAGAAACAGTTCACACCAAAGGGGAAAGCGGGAGGGGGAAGGGGGGGGGGGGTGAAAATCAACTAAACTTCCCCCGGGGAGCAATCGCGCTAATCGCCGCAGACCCGCGGGTATTCCGCCCAGACAAGCTAGTTAGCTGGAGCAGAGTGGAGCGGAGTCTGTGACTGGTCGCCCTCATCGATGATGCTCAGGTGATCCTCGTGTGACCCTCAGCTGATCCTCGTTAACGCGATCCGGTGGTCAGTACTGGCCACACGTCAATAGCGGGACGAAGGTCTACATTACATCCTTTCAAAAATCAACCTTTTTCACTTTCAGTTTCTAATTCAATACTTTTTCCCGCTTGCGACATAGAGTGGAAAGTATTGAAAGAAAAAGTCAAAATAGGAGTGGAAATCAATTTCTTAATTTATATTCAATATAAGGTATAAAAAAGGGATGGGTATTGCTAGATCTAATAGACCGAGACAAAACACAGTATCTTAAAATTTTGAAAATTTTGCCTCAGAAACAATCCATATTACCAATAAGACACTGGGTATTTTCTATAGATCAGTCTATGCTAAGAGCACCATCTCCTACAATCCATATTACCACTAAGACACTGGGTATTTTCTATAGATCAGTCTATGCTAAGAGCACCATCTCCTACAATCCATATTACCACTAAGACACTGGGTATTTTCTATAGATCAGTCTATAGAGCACCATCTCCTACAATCCATATTACCAATAAGACACTGGGTATTTCTATAGATCAGTCTATGCTAAGAGCACCATCTCCTACAATCCATATTACCACTAAGACACTGGGTATTTTCTATAGATCAGTCTATAGAGCACCATCTCCTACAATCCATATTACCAATAAGACACTGGGTATTTTCTATAGATCAGTCTATGCTAAGAGCACCATCTCCTACAATCCATATTACCAATAAGACACTGGGTATTTTCTATAGATCAGTCTATGCTAAGAGCACCATCTCCTACAATCCATATTACCAATAAGACACTGGGTATTTTCTATAGATCAGTCTATGCTAAGAGCACCATCTTCTACAATCCATATTACCACTAAGACACTGGATATTTTCTATAGATCAGTCTATGCTAAGAGCACCATCTCCTACAATCCATATTACCAATAAGACACTGGGTATTTTCTATAGATCAGTCTATGCTAAGAGCACCATCTCCTACAATCCATATTACCAATAAGACACTGGGTATTTTCTATAGATCAGTCTATGCTAAGAGCACCATCTTCTACAATCCATATTACCAATAAGACACTGGGTATTTTCTATAGATCAGTCTATAGAGCACCATCTCCTACAATCCATATTACCACTAAGACACTGGGTATTTTCTATAGATCAGTCTATGCTAAGAGCACCATCTCCTACAATCCATATTACCACTAAGACACTGGGTATTTTCTATAGATCAGTCTATGCTAAGAGCACCATCTCCTACAATCCATATTACCACTAAGACACTGGGTATTTTCTATAGATCAGTCTATGCTAAGAGCACCATCTCCTACAATCCATATTACCACTAAGACACTGAGTATTTTCTATAGATCAGTCTATGCTAAGAGCACCATCTCCTACAATACATATTACCACTAAGACACTGGGTATTTTCTATAGATCAGTCTATGCTAAGAGCACCATCTCCTACAATACATATTACCACTAAGACACTGGGTATTTTCTATAGATCAGTCTATAGAGCACCATCTCCTGTGGACTACGAATCAGAATGTAATGTATCTATAGAACTTTTATGAATTACTTTTCATTCATAGTCTCGTGAGGAACTGGCGCCACAGTCTAATTTTAGTTTTTGTTGAGCAAGAAAGCCTGCCTGCAGTTATAAATTACACGTCCGAGTCATGCCCTAGGCTCAAAGGAAGTGTCAGGGGATTTAAAATAAAGTAGTTGCTCGCGAGTTTTTTCATGGGCATGCGTCTAGTGGAGACTAGGATGTATATTTGAAAACATTTTGGTGTCGATAACGGCGAAAATAATTTTTCCTTACTGACTTACTGACTTATTGCCGTGTCGCATCCCAGTTCACCGTCTGTGACGCTTCGGCAGCTTTCTCTATCCTCGCAGAGAGTTCTCTCCACTGTTTCCTTTGCGAGCTCAGTGATTTTGACCATATCATCGGTTGAATGGAGTCTAAAATGGTCAATTAGTCCTAGATCTCTGTTCAGTACGATTGGGAGAGTTGTTGTCGGCCGTCCTCTTAATTTCCTTACTGTATTGGGGTATTAACTAACCTCAGTTTAACTGTGATAACAACCAAATATTGCTAATCTTCCTGAGAAACGAGTCTTTTTCCTTGTTAGGCTGAAGGGGGGAGGGGGTGCTGGAGAGAGAGCCACGCTTAGAAGGGGGGAGGGGGTGCTGGAGAGAGAGCCACGCTTAGAAGGGGGAGGGTGCTGGAGAGACAGCCACGCTTAGAAGGGGGGAGGGGGTGCTGGAGAGAGAGCCACGCTTAGAAGGGGGAGGGGGTGCTGGAGAGAGAGCCACGCTTAGAAGGGGAGGGGTGCTGGAGAGAGAGCCACGCTTAGAAGGGGGAGGGGTGCTGGAGAGAGAGCCACGCTTAGAAGGGGGGAGGGGGTGCTGGAGAGAGAGCCACGCTTAGAAGGGGGGAGGGGGTGCTGGAGAGAGAGCCACGCTTAGAAGGGGGGAGGGGGTGCTGGAGAGAGAGCCACGCTTAGAAGGGGGGAGGGGGTGCTGGAGAGAGAGCCACGCTTAGAAGGGGGGAGGGGGTGCTGGAGAGAGAGCCACGCTTAGAAGGGGGAGGGGGTGCTGGAGAGAGAGCCACGCTTAGAAGGGGGGAGGGGGTGCTGGAGAGAGAGCCACGCTTAGAAGGGGGAGGGTGCTGGAGAGAGAGTGCTGGAGAGACACTTAGAAGGGAGGGTGCTGGAGCCACGCTTAGAAGGGGGAGGGTGCTGGAGAGAGAGCCACGCTGGAGAGAGGGGCTGGAGAGAGAGCTGGTGCTGGAGAGAGAGCCACGCTTAGAAGAGTGCTGGAGAGAGAGCCACGCTTAGAAGGAGGGGGTGCTGGAGAGAGAGCCACGCTTAGAAGGGGGGAGGGGGTGCTGGAGAGAGAGCCACGCTTAGAAGGGGAGGGTGCTGGAGAGAGAGCCACACTTAGAAGGGGAGGGGGTGCTGGAGAGAGAGCCACACTTAGAAGGGGAGGGGGTGCTGGAGAGAGAGCCACGCTTAGAAGGGGAGGGGGTGCTGGAGAGAGAGCCACGCTTAGAAGGGGGAGGGGTGCTGGAGAGAGAGCCACACTTAGAAGGGGAGGGTGCTGGAGAGAGAGCCACGCTTAGAAGGGGGGAGGGGGTGCTGGAGAGAGAGCCACACTTAGAAGGGGGAGGGGTGCTGGAGAGAGAGCCACGCTTAGAAGGGGGAGGGGTGCTGGAGAGAGAGCCACACTTAGAAGGGGGAGGGGGTGCTGGAGAGAGAGCCACGCTTAGAAGGGGGAGGGTGCTGGAGAGAGAGCCACACTTAGAAGGGGGAGGGGGTACTGGAGAGAGAGCCACGCTTAGAAGGGGAAGGGGGTGCTGGAGAGAGAGCCACGCTTAGAAGGGGGGAGGGGGTGCTGGAGAGAGAGCCACACTTAGAAGGGGAGGGGTGCTGGAGAGAGAGCCACACTTAGAAGGGGGGAGGGGGTGCTGGAGAGAGAGCCACGCTTAGAAGGGAGGAGGGGGTGCTGGAGAGAGAGCCACGCTTAGAAGGGGGAGGGGTGCTGGAGAGAGAGCCACACTTAGAAGGGGGCGGGGGTGCTGGAGAGAGAGCCACGCTTAGAAGGGGGGAGGGGTGCTGGAGAGAGAGCCACGCTTAGAAGGGGGAGGGGTGCTGGAGAGAGAGAGCCACACTTAGAAGGGGGAGGGGTGCTGGAGAGAGAGCCACGCTTAGAAGGGGGGAGGGGGTGCTGGAGAGAGAGCCACGTTTAGAAGGGGGGAGGGGGTGCTGGAGAGAGAGCCACACTTAGAAGGGGGGAGGGGGTGCTGGAGAGAGAGCCACGCTTAGAAGGGGGGAGGGGGTGCTCGAGAGAGAGCCACGCTTAAAAGGGGGGAGGGGGTGCTGGAGAGAGAGCCACACTTACAATATCAATGGACGATCCGAGGCAGCAAGAAGAATGACGAGAAGCTGTTGACAGGGTGAATCAACATGGCCGTTCTTTCTAAGATCGCTGTTGACAGGGTGAATCAACATGGCCGTTCTTTCTAAGATCTCTGTTGACAGGGTGAATCAACATGGCCGTTCTTTCTAAGATCTCTGTTGACAGGGTGAATCAACATGGCCGTTCTTTCTAAGATCGCTGTTGACAGGGTGAATCAACATGGCCGTTCTTTCTAAGATCGCTGTTGACAGGGTGAATCAACATGGCCGTTCTTTCTAAGATCGCTGTTGACAGGGTGAATCAACATGGCCGTTCTTTCTAAGATCGCTGTTGACAGGGTGAATCAACATGGCCGTTCTTTCTAAGATCGAAAAGGGCGAATTGGGGTTGGAGAATTTCTTACATCAATATTCCTAAAGCTGTGTTACATGATGAGCTTTTGGTATGTGATTCTAGTAACAATACAATTTTATTTTGCACTTTTGAAACGCCAATTTAACCGTAAATCATAAGAATAACTGATAGGATCTAGCAGTCAACATGCGCGCATGACTCTTCACCGGTGCGTCATGAAATCCTAGCCATCGGTTAATGAAAAGTTACTTATATTTTTTTTTAATTAGAAAACTAGAAAAACAATGAGAGCTTATCATAAGATGAGAGGACCATTGTGACTGTGACTGCTGATTGACGTATCTTGTCCCAAAAATCAGGAACACACAGATACTGCACCCACGTTCACGCATGCGCTGAGGACGTCACATATCCCTGTCGACAGAGCGTCCGTCTGACAAGCAAGGGATCGAGGGTTTGATCCCTGATTCAGTGATGGAATCGGATCCCAGCTATCCCTGACTTGACAGAAAGCTGCCTTCTCCAAATAAGATTCCACGGGAAATTTGAGGGGGGGGGGGGCGAAAGAATTAGTAAAGAACCAACCGCGCACCCTGAGAGTTCAGGACATGCTATGGGACAAAGTAAAAAATTCTTTATTTCTGTTAAATTTTTATCCTTTGAATAAAAGTAGAGGATTCTATATCATCTCTCTCTCTCTCTCTCTCTCTCTCTCTCTCTCTCTCTCTCTCTCTCTCTCTCTCTCTCTCTCTCTCTCTCTCTCTCTCTCTCTCTCTCTCTATCTATCTATCTATCTATCTATCTATATATCTATCTATCTATTTATTTATCTGTCTATTTATCTGTCTGTCTGTCTATCTACCTCTTTCCACATTACAGTAACGTCTTTAACAATTTCAGTAATTATGCAAAATCTAATCTGAGAAATTTACATTAACTTTCACGCCAAACCTAACCAGCATCAGGATCTAGAATCTAGGTCGAAGTTCAGCGTCCCGGTAACTTTCTGACTGATCGTGTCTTGTGTCAAGTGTTAGGATCATCCAGGAGTAGCTGAAAAGAGATCTAAAAAGCTAATTATAGTTCAGAGCGTAATACTATCTGGACCTCCTGAAGCTTGGCACATACCAAATATACGTAAAATCTACATGTAGGGCTTACAGGTTACGCAATCGTACATACATGAAGCCATAATCTCTTCACGTGATAATAACGTTATTCAATATGCATTTGACATATTTGCCCCTAAAAGGCTGATCTTATAGTAAGAACGGGAGAACAAAAGGTTTCTTTTCTTTTTTCTTTTTTTCGTTTAGCGCAGTATAATTAACAGTTATTATTGTTTGGTTTTGCCGACAGGGGATTTGAAAATAAAATGGATAAGATAAAATATTTTGTGCGGTTTTTTTTCTAATACAATTGACATATACGTTGTCCATTCACTTTTAGTTCATATTTGCTTTTTTGTGAGGTGCGCCTTGAAATTCACCTCTCTCTCTCTCTCTCTCTCTCTCTCTCTCTCTCTCTCTCTCTCTCTCTCTCTCTCTCTCTCTCTCTCACACACACACACACACACACACATAACCAGGAAAACAGTGTATCAAGAAGCACAATTTTCCCCGGCTTTGTCAAGTAATTCGAGATGTGGAAATATGCTTCTTCGCTCCCTCGTCAGTGAAGAATGTGACTCATCAATTATGTAATTATTTAGCAACACGCGTTTTTGTATTTGCAGCTTTTTATTTGTTAATTGATGAAGTCTGAGCAGAAGACCAAAATTGTGTATTTCTAGAGTTGGTTGTTTGTTTGTTTTTTAAGGATAAAAATGCGTGGCATAGAAACTAGCTAAAGTCCTGCCGGTAGGCCGTCAGGCGAGAGTAGCGCCATGGTGTGCGGCGCTGAAACAGTTTACGGCGCGCCGTGCTTTCTCGTGAGGCATTGTTTGGTTTATTAAGGTTTACTTTCATAAATTAACTAGATCTCTCTGGCAATGCAGGCTATGCGGAAAAGATGAGTAAGTGGCTACCATCTAGGTCTATACATATCTTGAACCAGTTATTTATGAAAATAGGATAATGTAATTCACAAGACTCGTCCATCGCTTCGGCACACTCATACATGCCCGCATATTTTCACAATGACTTGCGTGAGGCCTATGACTGTATGTGGGATGAAAATTGCAAGCCATAATTGTACATTACTGGTATGTGTGTGTGGTTACACTAAACTGACGACCAAAGATAGCAATCTTGTACAGAAATGTAGAAGTGGAAATACATGACAAACGACACCAGTGGGGAAAAAACCCTCATTTCAGTAGTTTATACGCCATGGTGGTAATTTTCTACCCTAGAAAATGGCGTCCGTTGTTTGCGGAATATGTAAATATCAATGAACTTAAAGACGATTATCAAATAGGCTTAGTTTACTGCCCTTGAGATCAATAATTCTATATATATGTGATCGCTAAAGTTCAATAAAAAGATTAACTAGAAGTTGTTTTTGTTTTTTGTTTTACATAAAATTTTTACTTCCTCTCCCAGAACTCGGGTATTTTCATGGGACATTTTGATCAAGATCGGGTATGGATCTAAAAGTGGCACTCTATAGGCAAATTTGCAGCCTGGTGTTTTCATTTTTGGCTTATGAAATATTTGAAAATTAGCAGGGTTTAATTCTCAACTATTCCCTTTGCCTATTTCCCTATATCATTGATATTGTTTATTTGTCAATAAACCTTATCCACCTTTCAAATTTTAAATGACTGATCGAGACTTGATCTCATTGTTGTTCGATATAATCTTCCAAACATATTCTGTGTTTCAATTTTGAAACAGTGTCATAAAAAAATCATCTCAATATAGGCTTCGATTATCAAACTTTACAGCTCCCTTATTTGCAGTGAATAAAATCTTTGAAAAATGATATGTAATTCTGTTCCACATCTTGCTGTAGTTCAGTTGGTTGATTTTTATGCATGCCCAAACCATCATAATTATCAAGTGGTTATCTTTGGGATTCTTGATACCGGCAAAGACAGAGTTAACCACAATCCTAAAAGAGGATAACAAGACCAAAGTAACAAAACGCTGAAGAGTGAGACTGGCCAGAGAACATATTAGTAAAGAAAGTGTACCAGCACCACCACTAAACCAAACATAAGAAGTTACTGGGTAATGTCCAAGTTTTGTAGATGCGGTCGTCAAATCATGACAGACAGTAAAACTTAGCCTTCCTTACACAAATTATGACAGTTCAGGGTGTGAAAAAGACCAGATTTTCTTAATTTTTTCTCTATTTCAAGTTGATCAATCTCATTAAATAGAGTAAGCTGTAGTCTTTTGAAATGATCGGTCGGTAACTCGTACCGCTAAAAATACGGCTGCATTAGAGAGAAGTTACCGTATTGTTTTATATTACTCCACTCGAATTGCTAGAAAGTTGTTGAAAAAAGTCATTAATTAAATTCTAATCTCAGTAATCGAAATTGTGTGCTAAAATATAATAATCATGTAAAACTGTTTGAAAGTAAAATAACTTCATAACCGCAGTAGGTCCACGTCTTCGCATCGAATGCCCCTGATGGCCTTAGTGTAAATGGGTGAAGGGTTTCACAGACCTGAAGAATCATCGTGGATTTTTCACCACTAGCCTATCAGAATGTCTTCAAACATTATTAGATACTTTTTCAAACCACAAACGCTGTGTATTTCAAAAAGTCAACTTAAGACTACATGGTTTCGTGTAGACATTGGGAATGCAATTTTTTTTTCTGGCAGCACCGATGAAACTGTTTCATAATTGTTCAAATATTCAAATATAGTAATGAATCTCAAATTCTATTTAGAAAAGTATTCTTGTCCTTCTATGACCATCTTGAGACTTTCCAACGGTCCAAAAGTTTGCCACCTTCCTCGGCTTCACCTCCAGTTCCCTCCAGGAACTCGTTTTTCTTTTCTTTTTTTGGAAACCACGGAGTTTATGATAAGTTTTCTCAGAGTACGAAGAAACCAACAGATCTTCTCGGTGGCGGTACTAGACTTGCTCTATGATCGTACATCTTGGGAGACAGCACAAGACGATGGTCGACACAATACTTCATGGTATTGGGAGAA
>JAWDGP010004981.1:7500-42500 GCA_033675545.1 Elysia crispata | reverse complement strand
TTTTTTTTTGTTTTGTTTTTTTTTGTTCTTTTTTCTTTAATAAACATTTTACCTGTTCATGCCTTTATACTGTCTAGATTGAACCTACATATTAATTGCTCGAAGATTAGATGTCAACGTTATTATTTTCCGTCTCTGAACCGTAATTTTCACATTAAAACTATTAAGCTTAGGTCTAGGCAGTCGTTCGAGGAAGGTAACTCTCGCTGACATTTATTAAGGATATGGTCTATTCATGAGTAATTTCTTTCTATTAAGCTTGCGACGACGATGAGCCTTATTTCGATAATTTCAACACTTTTGAATTGATCTTACTTTTATTCGAAAAAATGTTAAAGTGACCTTAATTCTAACGACATCTGTGCGGCCATTGGAGTATTAGAACTAATAATTATAATATAATGAGCTATGGATAGGCCTATAAAGTATTAATAGTCCTTAAACACGTAGGGCATGAAGCATGGCCATAGGTCAACCGCTTAACAAAAGTTTTACGATGCAAAATTAAATTGTCATCTACATTGTTCTTGCTTGTGCGTTTGAAAAAAGAAGCAAACTGTAGCAGACCTTAGAGTATGAATGGGTTAAAAGACAAATAGCCTTCTGAAGTTAAATTACTTGAATGCAGTTTTTTCGCAATTACATCTTTTCTCGTCTTCTATTTTTCTTTCTTTTTTTTTTTTTTTGTTTGAGTTTTGTTTGCTTTTTTCTCATTTGTTCCCTGTGTGTCAACTAAAACTTTTCTTTCTAAAGATGGTTTTTCCTTTTTTTCACTCTCTCTCTCTCTCTCTCTCTCTCTCTCTCTCTCTCTCTCTTTCTCTCTCTCTTTCTCTCTTTGTGTGTGTATGTGTGTGTCCCTGTCTCTCTTTCTCTCGCTCATATTCTTCTTGTTCTCCAAATTTCCCGATTTCTCTGCCATTTTCTTTTGTTTTATCTATCCATTTATTTATCTTTCGATTTTCATCTGTCTATCCATCTATCTACAAAATCTATCACTTATCCATCAGTCTATTTATCTACGGTTTATCTGAGTCATTCATCTACAAGTAACATTATATGAAAAAATCATTTTCCAATAATTTATCTGACTTTTGACCATTATTCCTTTTTTTATCCTTCTTTGTAGAGAATAAATTTCCAATTTTCCTCCCATCGATCTTCTAAAAGTAATAAAGTCAAGCCCATGGTAACTTCTACCAAGGTCTAGTGTTAACTAATGAGTTCACGAACTATCTCAAGCAGGAGTCAATTTTAAAACAAGATGTGGAAAAATTTGGTGCCACATTATTTCATTGCCGATCTTCTTATTTTTTTTTTAATTGCTGTCGTTGTTTTTGTTTTTTATTGTAAAAAATCAACCCCTTAATCCCTTAACCATAGTGCCATATTATGACATTGCGAAGGAAGGCATCTAACCAACATAAAATTTCTAACGCACAAGAACACCCCTCCCCTCCCCCCTCTTCGAATATATATATATATATATATATATATATATATATATATATATATATATATATTTGGGTGTCTGTATCTGTGTGTCTGTATACATATACACATACATACATTTCATTATTTAGGAAATAAGAATTTTTAGCAAAAAATTGGCTTGTCACTCATGTTTTTCTGCCGACTGTAAATATAATAGTAAAACTATGTTCAGTCTACAATGGGTACCGGTAGCATATAATTTGCAGATTGAAAAACGTTCTTCGCACCTTGTGCTAAAATCCGTATCGTTGCGTATGGCAATATCCAACCACGAACTCGTTTTTCTTTTCTTTTTTTTTTACTTTTTCAAAGATAGATCGGATAATTTCTAATAGATGGATAAAACTGGATGAAGACTGAAATAATATTTAATTAATGTTGTCATTGTTAGAATCTAGAGTAGATTCTGTGTCGCACCACGGGGAATCGATACTCCCAAGCAACCATGTTGTGGTTGTCGCAACGAGGCCCTAACTCACAACAGCACACCTGTGTCCATGACACGCCTCATGAATGAGAGAGAGAGAGAGAGAGAGAGAGAGAGAGAGAGAGAGAGAGAGAGAGAGAGAGAGAGAGAGAGAGAGAGAGACTCGGTTGACCTAGTCTGATTCCGTATGGGCAGGTAGGCTATAATCCAGCCAGCGAGGCGGGCCGTCCCCACATCACACAGACACAGTCACACAGGGCCAGGTCACCACTACTCAGCAGACAGCAGCCCACGGGACAGGACTGGTTGGGCCGGGCGCGGTGTTACCGTTTGCTTTACCGGGAGGGCGGAACTGGAGCCCATGAATCATTGATGTGTTGTATTTACTGTGCCTGAATTTTGATTCGAAAAAGGCACTGTTGAATTAGTTCACCATTTACACTGTATTTCAAAAAGTTACAAGAAGTTTGCAATTTAGAGAAGATCAACATCTAGACTAGTTATTGGATCTAGATCTACATTAGATGTAATGTAAATTAGTTCTAGGTTAAAAAGTTTCATCCGGATTTTTGCCCCTCAATGACAGAGGAAACATTCCACACTCAAATGGCTTTGGATGTTATTCGGGTCCTAGCGGACCCTGTTTACGTGGCCAAATTTCAAAGAGCGTGTGGAGTTATTTATGAGAAACCAGAGAAGATCGACCAGCAAACACAAACCCGGGCCCAACCGTCGGATTCTGATAGCAGCGATCATGATGAGAGAAGCCAGGAGCTTCCTCAAGGAAATAAAACTACTGATGGCGATATTTGTAATGCAGTGTCATCTACACAATCTAGATCTAGTTCTTTGAGACACCGAGCGACGGATTCAGGTGAAAAAACGTATGAAACGAACAACAATTTAGGAAAAACATCAAATAATAATATCAACAGCGGTTCTTCAAAATGCAATTGCTCGGATGACGGGATTGCAACAGCTTCAAAATCGAAAAAGATCAGTCGGAAGAAACAGTATCACACGATAGAACCTACGAGCAGAGTTTATGGCAAAGGGAGCATATTCGAATATGATGCAGACACCAAAAAAAGTTTGAACACCTGTAATGGAAGCGCAGATGGGAAAGACAAGCGTGCTCTTCCTTCACCTGCCTATAAAATCAAATATCGCCCTCTTCTCTATCTTGCCTACTTCGGGGCTTTTCTTGGAAACGAGGAGTTTTATCTCACCTTCTTTCCATTCTGTATCTGGAATGTGGACTTCTTAGTGGTCAGACAGGTATGTTCTCTGGAATGCTTCAAAATTGTATTATCTGTATCACTTCTCATTGTTACAAATTCGGGAACTGATCAAAAGATAAGAGTGTGGACTATTTTCAAAGCTGAGAACCAGGCCTAAGTAGATCTCTAGTTTCCGTTGCTCAATTCTTATAGAAGATACAAAACAGTGATTTTTATACAATGTTAAAATACGACGCATAGACTTTTGGTCCGAAATATTATTGCTACTACTATTACTACTAAGTAAGAACTATAAGAGCTAGATTTTAGTTAGTGCTCAGCAGTGGTTAGGATAAGGCTTCAAGTGAAAAGGACCGAAAATGCTTGAATTGGTGGGATTAGAACCATCGATTTATAGATGCTTTGGCACCCATCGCCTTGCCACTTAAAAAGAACATAGCTTATAAAAATACGACACTACGCTCCCTAAAAAGAGAGTTTCATGGCGAAGGTATTTATTAAGCCTCCCTGAGTGACTTACAATATTGATTGGGACCAATTCAAGCATTTTCGGTCCTTTTCCTTCAAGCCTTATCCTAACCACTGCTGAGTACTACCTAAAATTCTAGCTCTTATAATTCTTACTTATAATTAACCCAATGGTTTGCCTCCTCTAGATCTAAATTTGTTACTACTACTACTACTACTACTACTACTACTACTACTACTACTACTACTACTACTACTACTACTACTACTACTACGACTACTACGACTACTACTACGACTAATACGACTACTACGACTACTACGACTACTACTACGACTACTACGGCTACTACGACTACTACGACTACTACTACGACTACTACGACTACGACTACGACTACGACTACTACTACTACTACTACTACTACTACTACTACTACTACTACTACTACTACTACTACTACTACTACTACTACTACTACTACTACTACTGCTACTGTTACGACTATTTTGGTTCTCCATGAATACAATGGTTTACATGTTTTCTAGATAATGTCATTATGCCTATATCCTTGATCTTCAATGTTTCGAAACCCAATATATAGTCACATAAGGTTTCAAATCAGTAAAAGATATAAACTGTATGTGTGGTGTGTGAACTATGAAAAAAAACTGTTGAGTCAGTACACACACAGTATACAAAGAGCGTTCGCGTATTGGTACTTAAATACTGAGTGATGCAACTGAACTCTTACAAATGTCACAACTATGTGGTAATAAGCACCAGCTGATATAATTGGGCATGTGCATCCTCCCATTATTTGTTCTCTGGCAGCTGACATACGCGAGTACGCTGTGCAACCTACTATCGCTCATAGGATGGTTGGTAACCTATCGAGAGCACCCAGGCCACATGGTTTGAAATTAAGAAGGCTCACAATGTAACAGCTTTCGATAAACCAGATTTAGGATGGAAGTATATACAGTGTACCACTACCATTATTGAACTAATATACATGCGCGCGCACACACACACACACACACGTATTACTTTGTCGCGACGAATCCGCAAACAGGAAGGCAAAATGTTGTTAACTAATTTAGTAAACGTGCGACTTGTATTTTAACTTAGACATGTGGTAACTAGCGCCGTTTCACGTGTTTTAATTGACTGAACAGAAGAAAAAATAACGGGGAGCAAACGAAGTGCCATTGTATACTGTATGTACCCTAATCAAATAAATCTCAGCGACCGTGTGACGCTCGCTTCATTTTGATAAGACTTGGAGCATGCCCTAGACGTTTTGTCAAACAAATTACACATTCTTCTTAAATGATGCATTGGCAAACTTTTGACATAATCATTCTGTCCTGTTTTTCTCTGATTTTTTTTTTAAGTCGTAACTATCATCTAACTGTAAAATCAAGATGTTATGTTTGTCAGTCTCTGTTGTTTCAACCATAATGTTGCCGAGTGGTCATCTCTTTTCTACCAGGTGGCCATGTTGTGGGCTATTGTGATGTACCTGGGCCAGGCCACCAAAGACTACCTGCGTTGGCCGCGACCACCGTGTCCACCCGTGGTCCGCCTGGAGACCAGCTACATCCAGGAGTTTTCCATGCCGTCCACTCACGCTATGGCCGGCACGGCAATACCGCTCTATCTGGCGCATCTAGCCATTGAGAGGTACCAGGTGAGGAGATAATGAGCTCAGTCTACCTCACTAAACTTTGTTGTTTTAAATTTTTGCTCAGTGGTTTATACATCTTTCCTTGAACTTAAGCGTGTGATAATAATTGCCTTCTTCGCCTCTATCTTGACGGTTCACTCTAGTCTCTAGTCTTACCCCTTCCCCCTCTTTTTTTTCTTCTCACTGACTCGCTTTCAGTTTACTTTACCACATTTCCCACATTTCAAATTTTCTCAAATTATCAATTCTTGTTTCTTGTGTGTGTGTGTGTGGGGGGGGGGGGTTTCATTTGTTACCTTCCATGTGCTGACTGTTGCAGAAGATCGATTTTACTTTACGAAATTGTAAAGTTGGTCCCAAAAAAGTACAAGATTGTTAAGCCTGATACACTATGTCAAGCAAAATATCCTTTTTTTCATGTTTTATGATTCGTCTTAAGTTTTTATAACGATTTCTTACCCATGCTTTATTAGTTCTAATATTGTTTGAAATCGTCTTTCAAAATATTAATGGTGCCTTTATTCTTGAAAAGAGTGCAACAATAATATACAATCTGAAAAAGTCATTCTGGTGTCAATCTGCTGGGGCTGGGGTGCTTTTGTGTTTTAAATAGGCTTATACATGGTCTTGATGTCTACCCTTTTACTTACATGATCCAGATTTATGCCTCCACGTATCTATCTTCATACAGGTTTTTCAGCTTGTCATTATAATGAAAAGACTAGACACAATGATTGTTAGTACTATGCGAGTTATCATATCATGTTTTTGCAGTAAATTACAGTGGCATCGCCCTTACTTCTTTAAAAATCTCAGGAACAAACTTCTTCGTTGTTTCAAGTCAGTTTCTTAAGTTACCCGGTATTTTTTTTTTCTCAGCAGTGTTTAAGAATCAGACACTGTTCCAATCGCAGCAGATCTACATTAGTCGCGTTTCTAACCGAAAACATTTTTTGATAATTAAAATCCTAAATTAATGGAACTCCATACAACATACCTCTAGAGCAAAAAAAAAAAAAAATCACGACATGATAAGTTAAAGGAAAACTTCGACTTCTAATAGCATCAGACGTGAGTGTTGAGGTGCCAAGTTCTATTTCGCTAATCAACAGCCAACTCACCCTTACTCTACAACCTTTCTCTATCTCCTGCGAATGTTCCCTTGCCGTGCTCACCACCCTCATCACGATGTGTACTGTATGCATTATATCAATACTTAGCTTAGCGTTAAGAGCTGGTGGCAGGTTCTCATATCCCTCATAATAGCACGAATATTAGCACTCAGGCAGGCATTTGTCATGATTGCTGTTAGGGTATTGATTTTTGGCAGCACGTGTGGGTGGACTGATCTGTGTTTTTTGTCTCCCTTTTCGCTCCAACTTTCTCTATAAATTTTCCGAAAATTTTTTACTTGCCCACCATTGTCTTGCCCTTTAACCACCTATGAGCATGTCTGTTTTATATATTTGTCTCTATCTATAACTTTTCATGCTTGTTCTTTCTCCTCTTTATAATCATTATCATCACCATATTCATCATCATCATCATCATCATCAACAACATGATCAGCATCATTATTATAATAGCATCATCATCACCACCATCACAACTACTATCTCCTCTTCCTCCTCCTCCTCATCATCATCATCATCGTCGTCGTTATATTTTACTATTGATGCAGTCGATATTTCCATTGCTGTATTTTTTCCAGCAATTTCACTCAGTTTTCAAGGTCAGACATTGATATGACATTGATATGACATTGATATTACGAGGCATGAGTCCATCATCGACTTGTTTGCTCTTGTTTTTTGTTGTTGTTGTTGTTGTTTTTTTGTTTTTTTTTGTCCTTTAAATTTCAAATTCAATACCTTAGTACATAGTATGAAAATCTCTTTTTGCATAGAATCATATTTAACCTTAGCCTAATGGTACACTGACGAACGCGACACAATCAATCCAATGAAGTAAACAATATTGATTATTGCAATATCAAACACATTAAAATTAATCAAAATTTATTTTTGATCTATTCTATAGCATATATATGTATACATAAACAATGCAACTGTCATTTCATTTTTCGTGTGAGGTGATTTTTGAAAATTTAGCAATGGTCGATTTTGAAGGTTATTGTTTAATGCTGAATCTATATTTATTCATTAATGTTGCATAGCTTTGATGTGTAGAAAAATTCTTCTTTGTCATTTAAAATTTCTTTAAAAAGGTAACAAAAAAGAACATTATTATCTGTTAGTAAACATACCTTTCCTTTTTCGTGGTTCATGAAAATATGAATATATTTTGTCGGTTGCGATGCTTGAATTGATGAAAATCATGACCAAGATCTAGGTGTTGAAGTTGATGTTGACTTTGAGATAATGGTTATGATACTAGATTTGTTTTTTCAGGTGGTGGTGATGATTCTAACAAGATCTTTTTAGTCATGCACAAGAACATGTAGACCAAATACAGGGAGAAGGAATAGGACAGCCGTGCAAAATTGTACATCTTGCTTTTCATTTTTCGGGAAATTATGATGAATGCGTGTACTGGGAAACTTTTTATAAATGTAAAACAAAAATAATGGGACTTGGAGAGGATATGAAGTGAACTCTTTGTCTTCATACATTCACATGATTATGTTTAAAGTGTAACTTTTTGTTTTCTTTTCCGAGTAAAAAGACTGGTTTATTTTTAAAGTACATGCTCTCATACTAACAATGTTTTGTACTTGTATTGTATTGGATTATTAAGCCGAGGTACTTGACTCTCAGTAATTTGTCATTCAAGTATTCGCTTAGTCTTAGATTTATTAGATCTATGTTTTAAGTTGTTGTTTGTTTGTTTGTTTTTTTTTTGTTGTTTTTTTTTTTTTTGTGTGTGTGTGTTCAAGTGGAAGAAGAGAACCAGGATGTACGCCAGTCACATGAGTGAATACCTTCTAATTCATGGCGTTGTTTACTTTCACGAGACCAGTTTAGGAGTCCGAGAGATTTTAGTGTTGTTTTCAAAGCAATGAGCTCGCAGTCTCGCACCAAACTTCTCCCGCAATGAGCTGGTGGTAGAATCCAAAACCAGCCCGTCAGTCTGACCGAAGTCACCGTCGGTTCTCTTCCCTAGCCTCAGTGACAGTGGAGGATGAATTCATCCGGTCTTCAATATCAGTTGGCGGCACCTAATCTAGAGGAGCTCATGCGAGAAGATAATTTATCATTCCCTTCCACCCGAGTACTTCACTGTCACCCAGTGTCAGGCCAGATTTAAAGCATAATAATAATTGTTAATACTTCTGTCTGTGTACGGCATGGCACTTTAACGCTGTACCAGGGGACAGCGACTTGATCATGGCGAATAGCGTAGACTTACAAATAATTGAGTGCGCCCATGTGCCTCTAAAATATACTTCCTTACGTAGGAGCAGAACGAATTGCTAAGTCTGTAAAATGTGCGCCTAATGGTATTTTTTTTTTTACTCTGTTAAGGGCACTATTTGACAGAGTCAAGCAGCGTAAAGCATTGTGAATGTGGGTTTCCCTTATCAAAGGTCTCATCAATCTTTGATTTTCTGATTGTGAATGTGGGTTTCCCTTATCAAAGGTCTCGTCAATCTTTGATTTTCTGATTGTGAATGTGGGTTTCCCTTATCAAAGATCTCATCAATCTTTGATTCTCTGATTGTGAATGTGGGTTTCCCTTATCAAAGGTCTCATCAATCTTTGATTTTCTGATTGTAAATCTCCGACGGCTGGCGGGAAGACACAGACTAGATCTGTAATCAAGATCGTTGCTCTTATCACTGTCATTTTGTTCTATCACCATAGTTCTTTTTACCTACCTTTATGATTATTGGTATAAGACAACTTTCTTTCTCTAACTTTACATCCAATATTTTAAGTAATCTTACTCTTATGTTGATTATAATTATTTGAGTTATGCTTTTATATTTTTCTATTATCCTTTTCCTTCCTCATCCTCCTGCTTTCTGACTGGGCCTGCTTCTCTCTCTCTCTCTCTCTCTCTCTCTCTCTCTCTCTCTCTCTCTCTCTCTCTCTCTCTCTCTCTCTCTCTCTCTCTCTCTCTCGCACTTTCTCTCTCGCACTCACTCTCTCTCTCGCTCTCTTTCTCTCTCTCTCTCTCTCTCTCTCTCTCTCTCTCTCTCTCTCTCTCTCTCTCTCTCTCTCTCTCTCTCTCTCTCTCTCTTACCCTTTCTCTGTCTCTCCACCTTAATGGCCTGTCCTTTGTACGCTTGACTGAAATAAGTTTTGCTTCCCTACCTTATTTTGTAGAGCGTAAAAAGAAAATTCGATCGATATTTTTTTTCGATTGTATTAACGCGGGGCATGATTTACACAGAATGTTTGAATCATTGCTGTCTGTGATCCTCCTTAATTTGGTTTGTTTTTAATGCTATAAAATTGTTGGGTAACTAGATACATGATAGAGGATAATGCTTGCAGCTACATCCCCAAATTTTCCTTCTGATCGTTAACGCTGCAGTTTCCTATAAGTATATTTTATGTTTAAAAAAAAACAATCTACATCTGCTTTGAGCAAGAATAAGACATGGTAATAGCCTCAAAGCTTTTTTGTATTATTTCATTGTTAAAGTGTAATGAAAACTTCGGTGATTTCAATAATCTTCTGTCACTCCTAAACACCCCGCTTGTAATTTGACCTGATTTAGTCGGTGGGCCAGCATTGGTGTGGACTTTGATTATTGTTGTCCTAATTAGTAATCTCATTGTCATAACTTTTGGAACAAACTCGTTGACCTATTCATTTGTGAAAATTCGCTAATTACAAGAGCTGATAATTGGGGACAGAGGATAAGTACAAGTCCAGTTCATAACATGACAGCAGCCATCCACTCATGAAAATGACCTCAGTTCATTGGTTGCTGGTTTGGGCGACAAGCTGACAAGAGCCTGTACAGAGATAATATCATCGATTTGATAAGTCTCGATCAGTCTAGCACGCAAAGTCGTGTCGATAATCGAATTATTGACTATAGACTTCCAACCAAACCTTGGCCTGAGTTCAAGAGAATAAAGAATCAATTTCTATACACTGATGGCCTTCGGCAGGTGGGTGCTCATCAAAGCAGATACTCGTCCGGTGATAGGGCCGTAACTCAGCATTATTTCAAGCATTTATTTTTTAAAGAAGGGGAGATTTTGATAAAGCAAACTGAGGGGGGTCGATGTGAGATCAAACTTACTGTTTGCATCCCCGTTAGTTCTTTTAAAAGAGAGAGAGAAAGAGAGAGAGAGACAGACAGACAGACAGACAGACAGAAACAGAGACAGAGAGAGAGACACACACACACACAAAGACAGACAGACAAACAAACAGACCAACAGGCAAATGAGAGGGAGTTGTTTATTTATGACATTTTAATTCCTGGCCAGAGAAAGATCTTCTGCTCATGAGTTTGTCTTGATAATCAAAAGTCAAAAAAGTTTTGAACACCACACCTGAAGTTTTAAAGTGATTAACTGACAACATAGCACCTTTTTTGGGAGTAGTCCTGATAATCACATTTAGAGGCTTCCGCATTAGTTTAAGGCTGGATTATGCTTTTGTCAATACATGTATATTATTTTCGTGAAGGCAGAACAGAAAAAAAGCCCTGACATGGCCTCTCCCCTAGAATAGTTTACGCGTGACTGCCGCTTGTGTATGTAGAGAATATAGTGCTGGTTATGAAAAACAAAAAACGCCTGTCTTTACCAGATATCCTATAGTATAATATAGAATTTCAGTCTGTACCATATCAGTGTTAGGTTAAGAAAGAAATCCAGTATATCGGGTTAGCAACTGACCAGAACGTCTTTTTTTTTTTCATTTTGTTTGATGACACATTTTAGGCGCCCTCTGTACCAGAATAGCATTGATTTGTAAACAAATAATTTTCGAAACAACTGTTCATATTTTTTAAATGATCGCACTTTTGTTATATCCTATTACTTTTGTCAGGATGTGTTGAGCCTTTCATCAGAAATATTGTTTTTGTGTTGTTTTCGATTTCAGGCTGCGACAAAATTTCTTTGATAGCTCGCTTTCCAAAAGGAGAGCTCTACATATCCCACCAGTACCGTGTCACCAGGACCATCACGCGCTACCAGCGTGGGGAGGCCTACACCATAGTACATGTTATGAAATCTAAACAGAGATAAATAATCTACACACAATAAAATCTGTTTTCAATACATCAAAAGAATGGTGCGATAGTTGATAAATAAAACTAGGCCTTCCCGTATGACATACATGTAGCTAAATTGGATTATCGACTAAAATATGTTATCAATATTGATTAAAATCGTTAAAAATAAAAAGTGAAGACATGAATAAATGTTTATGTTGTTTATATTAATCATAACAACATCGAAAATAATAGAAGTAAATTAGTTTATCAGATACCAGCTAAACTTCATGAACATTTTTGTATGTCAAGTTGAAAAGATTGTTCTGTGTCTATGGTGCCAACTTCCAAGAGCACCCTTCAATAAAAATCGGCATGTATGACGTGCGATTGAGTAGGGGGGGGGGGGATATATATTATACATGAAACAGTACAGCGGTCGTTTGTTTGCTTCTGGTTTTCGATCAAGTTCATGAAATTGAACCAATGGTTTAAACAGGTGCTGAGGTAGTATGGGAAAAGGCATTGTTTATCTACCTAGAAAGATCCAAGTGTGTTTGTTTTACAGAAGTATGATTTGGAAATGCTTTCCTCCTTTTGCTGCTTATCTAATTTTCCATTTGTGTAGCTAGTTAAGATTATTTTTCTTAATGTGAAAGTGTGTGTGTGTGTGTGTGAGAGAGAGAGAGAGAGAGAGAGAGAGAGAGAGAGAGAGAGAGAGAGAGAGAGAGAGAGAGAGAGAGAGAGAGAGAGAGAGATGTCTTGTCTCTGATCATTTCTGATTCTCTGCAGTTTTTATATTCATATCACCCAGTATCGCCCAGTATCACCCAGTATCGCCCAGTATCACCCAGTATCGCCCAGTTTCACCCAGTATCACCCAGTATCGCCCAGTATCACCCAGTATCACCCAGTATCACCCAGTATCGCCCAGTATCACCCAGTATCACCCAGTATCGCCCAGTATCACCCAGTATCACCCAGTACCGCCCAGTATCGCCTAGTACCTTTGAAGAGTCATTGTAGTTGTAGGACTGCTAATTGGAAATACTTTTGACTTGTCATTAGGAATTATAGAATTATTACTCTGTACCGGGAGCTTGTTTGCTACGTACAGAATTTTTGCCTCGTATTATTTTAGTTGATTCAAATTTCATACGAAGCCATTATGATTTTATTGCTGGCTGTTCTCTCCTAATTTCTTTATGATTTACTTGTATTGTAACTTCTTTTCCCCCTCTTGTCATTTAACATAAACGTTCACTGATTTTACAAGCCCAGTCCATCTCGGGCGCTGATTTCAGGGCTTCCGTCTTTGTGGTGATTGTTCAATTTAAATGAACGAAAACAAAGTAAAAGATAGAGGTCTCAAGTTTATAGTCGGTAAAACAATGTGTCTTAATAGGCTCATCTCGCTTTCCAAAACATTCGATTAATCGTCACGGAGCAGTGTCCAATCCTGAGAAACGCCAGATTAGACCACTGCTTGCTGCTGTGAGAGCAAGGAGGGTGAGGGATGGACTCCCAAGATAAGAATCCCACTGGATTAAAGGGAAGCAAAACTCAAGCCATTCCTCCTTCTCTTGTCCAGGTTCCTGTTCCTGTCGCTGCGACGGTGGCCATCCTGTGGTTCTCCATCACCTGTTTTAGCCGACTTTACCTGGGCGTTCACTCCATCCTGGTGAGTACAGATATTTTAAAAACAATATGATAATCCCAGTCGCTAAGCTTCTTGTGTTCAAGATTATTTTCCAACCATCATCTTACGAATGTTAATTTCGTATCCCTTTCTTTATTGTGTTTCTATATCATCTCTTCCTCCCCCCCCCCCCTCTCTCTCTCTCTCTCTCTCTCTCTCTCTCTCTCTCTTTCTCTCTCTCCCCCTCTCTATCTCCCTCTCTCTATCTATCTATCTATCTATCTATCTACTTATCTCAACCAGTCTCCCATTCTGCCGGGTCTCTATATCACACTCTGTCTCTGACTTAGTTTCCCTATTTCTGGTGCGTGTCTGAGCTCGCCTATGTCCCAACATTTCTCTTACTTTCTCTTAGCCACAATACCGACTGACATTACAATATCGTCAACTTCATCATTTGTCATCTGTCTTGCTGCTTGTCACATACACTTTTTTCGTCCTTTTCTTTTCCTCTTTTATTTTTAAATACAAGTCTATTATTTTTTAATCCCAATCATGTTCTTATTTTGCTCAGATCCACATTTCTTTCCACTGCGATAGTACATAGTACACTTTGTCATGAGAATGAAATGTCAACTTTTTTGAAGGTTGATTTTTCTGACTTTTCAAGGGGGGAGGGAGGGTCCTTCCAGATTTTTTCACTCTTATCTGCGTGTTTTAGTTGTTGATGCTTTGTGATATTTTTTTAGAGAAAAAAAAAGGAAACTTATCATGCGCTAACAACATGAAGTCCTTCATTGTTTCAAAACAGTCACCTTTCCATTGGTATAATGAGTTTGCAGCTTATCTAAGGATGGTTTTCATTCTCTCTATATATCTCTCTCTATCTCTCTCTCCCTCCCTCTTTCTTTCCTCTCTCTCTCTCTCTCAACTCTCTCTCCCCCTCTCACTCACTCTCTCTCCCTCTCTCCCCCTCTCTCCACTCTCTTTCTCTCTCCCCTCTCTCTTTCATTCTCCCCCTCTCTCTTTCACTCTCTCACTCTCTTCCTCTCCCTTTCACTCTCTCTCTCTCCCCTCGTCTCTTCCCCCCCCCTCTCTCTCTCTCTCTCTCTCTCTCCCTCCCTCTCTTTCTCTCCACCTCTCTCTTTTCCTTATCTCTCCTCTTTCTCTCTCAACTCTCTCTCACTCTCTGTCCCCTCTCTCTCTCACTCTTTCTCTCTCCCCTATCTCTCTCTCTCTCTCACTTTCTCTCTCTCCCCTTCTAACTTTATTACCTTATTACTTGGCTAAAAAAAAAAGGAAATACATATAACATCAGCCATTTCAGATTGTATCAAAACACCATGAACAAAGCAATGGGGGTCTACACATTTAAAAATATTCATGATTTCTTGAGTGAAACATGGGACTATTGCATCGTTATCTTTAAAAACACTCAAGTTCAGTAATGGGAATCAAACCGATATTAAAATTCCTTTGCAAAGCCGCAGATGAAGCGCCAGAAAAACTAGTATTCCAAGAGTTTATTCATTCCTTTGTTTGTGTGAACTGTACAGAATTCATTCATGTTTTTGAAGCATTCGTTTTAAAGATGGAAATACATTTTTATTATGTTATTATTATCTAAGAGGAGATTGCCAAGCGTCTCATAGTTGAGACATAATTATTTTGGATATTTTACAAATATATTTAAATGCGTTTTAAAGATTATTCTTGGAGTGCAATAAAGTATAAGATTTGAAAATATGGAGGCACGGATGATTTTAAATCACACACAAACCAAATCCTAAATGATAACTTTACCAATTTAAAGAACAACGATGGGTTGCTTTTGTTCGCGCAGGTGCTCAGTGGAAGAGTTCTTTACTTTTTAAAGCTAAATGTTTATTCGATGGGGCTTGCATCACCAATTCTTGGGGGGAGGGGTATCAAGTAAAAAACATAAATTTTTTTTATAGTTATGAAATTTGCCAATTTTTTATGCATTACATTCTTAGAGAAGCACGTCTTAATCGCTCTTATTAATTTTTTCCATCTCCCATCACCTCACCCATTTTTCTCAGGACCTACTAGCCGGTTTTGTATACTCAGTTCTGATCTTTTTCACCTTCTTGCGCTACGTGGAGGATTATGACTACTACCAGCAGACTCACCCATTCGCGGTGCCTGCCGTAATAGCAGCAGCTTTGATGCTTTGCACCGTGTGTTATCCAGACAGCCACAAGAATTCCTCCAAGGGCGATGCAGTTCAGATCGTGGCAGCTTTGGCAGGAACAACTATGGGCGCCTGGCTCGGCTACCACTTGGGATACATGCACGAGCCTCAGCTGCAGGGACCCTACTCCCTGGAGGTGCCAACTCTCACCTGGTTGGGCCTATCCATGCTCAGGTTTTTTTCAGGCTTGGCTGCTGTAGCACTGGTTTACTTAAGCATTAGGTTTGCCTCTATCCGTGGCTTCTCTTGGTTGTATGGTTTGGATCGGCCGGATAAAACCAATCCTTCAGTGATGACTAGTTACAAGTTCACCACCTACTCAGCGGTAGGGATTGCTATCAGCTTTCTCATTCCCCTGATACATCTGCAGCTAGATATCCACAGGCCATCACTGTTTTATGAAGTTTTGTGATGCATGCTCATCAAAAACCGTAGATTAACTTTAGTTCCTGATGGTTTCGAAAAGGAGTTGGTGTTCGCGGCTATGACCTCTTCTTTTTTTGTGAGGGTGAGCTGTGCTCCTGCCCTTTTTCTAAATTCCTTCAGTTGGTAATCTTCAAAACTTTTATGTGATTGTAAACTTTCTTCATGCAATCTAAAATTGTGAATACTTTTCTTCTTTTGGAAGCGTTGCAAAAATCAGGTAATTGTATCAATATCTATCAATAAAAATGATGACCATGCTAATCATTGTAATGAAACTAGTGCATCCGGGTGAGAGATATCAGAAAAACAGTTATTGAAAGACTATTGTCTTTCTGTTCCATATTTTAGAAACTGGATGATATAAGTATGTCATTGGAGGTCAATGCTAGCTTACAACAGTTTTCTATAATATTTAGGATGAAGTTAATTCACAGTCAAAGTAAAACAAATTTGAAGAGAAAAAATTCGGTAGGATGTATTTAGAAACAGTCATCAAATTCAGTGGAACTGATCAACACATCCTTATGCAAAATTTTTCTTTGATATTTGTGTTTGCTTCAACGTAAGTTTTTGATAGAAATAACACTTTTTTTTTGTTTTTTTTTTAATAACATTCCTATTTAAAATGTTTTATTAACATGACCTTATGAGTTGTTAAGTTGATTGGTTATATTGAGGCCCATATGTATATTTATATATATCTACAATCTTTGACATTCCCCATAATTAGATTTGAAAATATGGAGGCACGGATGATTTTAAATCACACACAAACCAAATCCTAAATGATAAATTTACCAATTAAAAGAACAACGATGGGTTGCTTTTGTTCACGTAGGTGCTTAGTGGAAGAGTTATTTACTTTTTAAAGCTAAATGTTTATTTAGAGACAGTCATCAAATTCAGTGGGATTGATTAACACATCCTTATCCAAAATTTTTCTTTGATATTTGTGTTTGCTTCAACATAAGTTTTTAATAGAAATAACAAATACGTTTTTTGTTTTTTTTTAATAACATTCTTATTTAAAATGTTTTATTAACATGACCTTATGAGTTGTTAAGTTGATTGGTTATATTGAGGCCCATATGTGTATTTATATATATCTACAATCTTTGACATTCCCCATAATTAGATTTGAAAATATGGAGGCACGGATGATTTTAAATCACACACAAACCAAATCCTAAATGATAAATTTACCAATTTAAAGAACAACGATGGGTTGCTTTTGTTCACGTAGGTGCTTAGTGGAAGAGTTATTTACTTTTTAAAGCTAAATGTTTATTTAGAGACAGTCATCAAATTCAGTGGGATTGATTAACACATCCTTATCCAAAATTTTTCTTTGATATTTGTGTTTGCTTCAACATAAGTTTTTAATAGAAATAACAAATACGTTTTTTGTTTTTTTTTAATAACATTCTTATTTAAAATGTTTTATTAACATGACCTTATGAGTTGTTAAGTTGATTGGTTATATTGAGGCCCATATGTGTATTTATATATATCTACAATCTTTGACATTCCCCATAATTGGCTTGTTTTCATTGTCCAAAGCGGAATACATTTGCCTTTTCAATTCACTTTTTATATATTTATATTATATGTAAATATTTTATATTTAAAACCTTTGTGAATGACAAAATAAGTTTACAACCTAAAGAATCATTATATCATCATAATAATTATATACTCAGACTGGACATTCGATTTAACCAATTTGCCTTATTGTGTGGTTTATTTTAATAAAGCCTGAGCAAGGCCACAATAGATGATGAAATGGATGAATGAAGTCTTCTGCACAAACTCTGTGAGACGAGACTGATCTTTCTGTTTCAAAAAAGCCTGCCAGTGCCAAGAAGCTAAAATACAATTTGTTGCTTTTTTTTTTCTCTTGCATTACAAATTTTTTTTTAATTTATATTATCTTTGTTTTTGTGTAAATCAAATTTTGGCACATATGTATTGGCCACAATTGAATAAGACCTAAAAAGTACACTATATCTGCTAAAATCACAGACTGTATAGAATGTTAAAACTTTGATGCAAAAATAGAACACATTTTTATCGATATTCGGATTGAGCTCTATAGTAAGAAAATAAATCTTTTTTTTTAAATAAATTTTAACGCATAATATGCATATATACTTTGTTTTTGTTTACATCATGACTTGAATTATTTTCACCAATATATTTAACTGTATCCATTCCATTCTTGCTCAATGTTTAAATAATCTTCTGTGTAGATTTTTCCAAGTATTGCAGTTCTTTATTTAGGTGCCAATTTCTTAGATATGCCTTTATACCATACTTGCCCTCACATACAGTTTTTGTTAGTCTGTGGTGGTTATGCCTTCCATATGAAACTATCTAACATTCCTTTTCCACTTTTTTTGTCTGCGTTTTAATTTTTTAGACAGATTCATTTTTATTCATCATGTATAACTTATCAAAGACCAGATGCTGGCCCAAAAGCCTTACAAAATTGCCATGCTGGTTTTTTAAATACATAGCAAGGTTTTTTTTTCTTTCTCATTTTATCTTTTAGTGCCTTGACCAATCCCTCTTTATCTTACATAGTAATACATATTTATACAATCTTTTAATATTATTTTAAGAAAAAATTTTTTTTTATTTTATATTGTTCATTAAAACCTAAATATTCAACATTTTACATCATGGGAAGCATACTTATATTTTGAATTTTAAAAGCTCTTACTTTTGTGACAAGTTAAAAATTTCTTTTTTAGGTTTAAACATAAACCATTTGTCTCATGCTTCCTTCATGGCTCACAAAAGCAGCCCATGAATGTACGTATTACTGACTGAAACTGCAGTCGTGCAGTAAGTAATGGATGTAAAATTTTTCTCCACAGTTTGTTTTCTTTAGGTGGTAAATGGAATATTTATGAAAATAAAAATATTTGAGACGGTGGTAAGCAATTTAAACATAGAACACGAAAATGTATTTAATCTAAGATATAAAAAAAAAAGAGGAAAAGCAAAAAAAAATCAGTATTTTAGGTTAACAGATTTGGATTGCAATAATTATGGTGTGTATTTTATATAGTATTTTTGTGTAATTTTTTTAGGCCTGATGAAGAAGCATTATTGAAGATAATTTATATTGTAGTGTATATGTTTCATATTCCCCATAGCTATGATCTATGTTGGTCTTATGGTCGGGATTTAGGCCTAGCCAACACAGAATTTTATACCAAATTTTCTTGTGTTTAGCTCAGATAGTAAAAACTGCTCTATAGTTTATATCGAAATTAATTAAGGATATGGAAAAAGACAAATATATACCTAATTTTGTTATAGTAGATCAATGGTGAATAGCAATGTTTGTTAAGAAAATGTTTTGATGTTATTAGGTTTTTGTGAAGGAGGTAACACAAGGATATTGGGAATGCAATTTCACAAAGAGTTATGAAGGTCAAGAGCTCTTCTTTAAGTTGTTGTTAGCATATCAAGCAATAGTGTCTGCTAAAATGCACAATGGTGTGAAATTTGAAGTAAAAAATGTGAAACATAAAATGTCACATGATAAAAACATTTTAAATTAAAATTATTCTAGTTATTCTTAGATCTTCAAAATGCTTCTGATTGTTGAACAGAACTCACTACTTCCAACAAAGTAGGAAAACTCCATTTTAAAATATCTCTTTCTCTTCTTCCAACTTTTCAAAAAGTATATGCCAAAAGGCAAATACACTTGTCACATTGGCTGCATTAACATTAAAAACTTAGTCAGCATTACATACACTTATCATCAATCTGTCACAAACTATTTAGGACTGACTTATATTTTAAACCACATAGACATTGGTTGATGTATCAAGGAAACTTTGATTTACCATTTAAATTTTAAGCTAATTTTTAGCACATGAGTTCACTCATAATATTTTTTTTTTTCGTTTTTTCTCTGCCATGCCTGTTTCTTGCATTTGTTGACATCTATGAAGGAAAGTTGCTTCTGATAGATATACTATATGTTTTGTTAATATTTTTACTATTTATACTTTATAAGTGTCTTTTTGTAATCTATAGCACTTGCTGTGATCAATGTGTGTGAACTGCTTTTAATTCATTTGCATCATTTATAAGTTTTTCTTCATATCAAAATCTATTCTGTTATAGTATTTGAAGAAGCTGAAAGTATTTTATTTTCTTTATTTCTGAGTATGTGTACCTCAAAATGCTGTTCATTTCGAAGAAAGTTGATAGTTCCAAAACTGTATAATAGTCAAGCAGATTTTACCTTGAATATTAACTTACAAAGACTTTTTTTTTTTAATCATAAATTCAAAATGTTGGAACTGTAAAGCTAGTTGCCAAACAAAATCTGAGATTTGTTTTGATACCAGTCTTAATTAAATGTATATTTATATAACCAGTCTTGCAAGATCTAAATTATACCTCTAGCACTATGGCTTTGTAATGTGTTTCCTTCAAAGAAATATCTAATTTTGTTGGGCTTTTTAATGAAGATTATATTTGTAAGTGAGGAAGAGAACCCTTAGTTCAGAACAATTTCACTTCTCATATACTACTAATAAATTGGAGGTGATTACTGCTTTAAACTTGTTCTCTGTTCTCTTCAATATCATTTACATTCCAGCGTTTTCAGGTATGATATTTATTTGCTAAGTTAATGATCAAAGTTTAAGCGAGGTAAATGATTTTTTTAAATGCGAAATAGGTTCTTTTAGGCTTCAATTGATGTTGGTTTTTTTTTTATATAGGCATCTTTCAGACTAAAAGGCAAGTACATTCATTCATTGATATATGAGAATTCATTGTTTTTGTTTGAAGCTCAATTTAAAAAGTTGACACACTCTTAGTGCTTCAAACTTGACAAAAGATAGCAATGTGTTGACATATAATATGTAGACAAAAAAAACGTATTTTACTCTGACAAAAAGGTGGAATTACTTTTTTTATCTTTTTATAGACAGAATATACTACAAAGGTTGTCATTTTCTTATATTTGAATTTTTTTTTTTTTTTTACTTTTTTTTGGCAAGAACAAATTAAAATCTATTTGATTTTTTTAAATGGCTGTCCTCAATCTTTGAAATTTCTTTATTGGCCTTTTCTTGTATGGCTCAATGATGTCAAGAAACTTCAGTTATTAGCATGAAAGTGCCAACTTTGTTATGAAAATTACATATTGAATATTATTGTTTGCGAGTTGTTTCGTTCATCTGTTTCTTTATTGATTAATCACTGTTAGCAATATTTTTCATTAAAAGGAAAAGAAACTATCAGATTGTTGCCTTTTTATTTTTTCAAACTTACATTAGAAATATTTTTTCTTCTAAAGTTTAACCCCTATATATAATTTTCTCGTTTGGACTATTTTAACTACAAGGATTAAAAAGAACTTCAACAACAGAAAACAGTAGCTCTTTTTCTCTGATATACAAAAGGCAGGCCTTCATCAGGTTTTTATTTGTATCAGCTGCTATGGAAATGTGTCAATTCAATACTAAATGGACTACCATCATGTAGAAAATCATTAAATCATGGTTGGCAATAAATTTTAAAATTCAAGTTGTGTTATAAAACTTGTGCTGTCATTAGGCCTATTTTGAAAAGTTTAAGCTGAAGTTCATCAGTCCAGATCAAGTATTTGGAAGAAAATTTTTTCCATTCGTCTTGCTGCTCATAATAAACAATTAAATTGCAAACCTGTTATGTTGCTCGTTGGGTTTTTTTTTATTGAATTTTTTAATCTATTAAATACTTTGCGATTCAAAGATTTGAAGAAAAAAAATCTTTTTCTTTGGAGCATAATTGCTTACTCCATTTGTTCTGCTAGTTTTAAAACATTTTTCATTATAGATTTAGCATCTTACAGATTCACCATTTCAAAGTTTACTAAGTAAGGAAACGTATATATCATGACAATCCCTATATCCATGATAATATCATGATCAAGAGGTATCAGCAGAACAGTAAAAGTAAATCCGAATGCATATAACTGGTAATGAGGATTATAATCATTATTTATTTTTTGACTTATGGTTTTATTTAAAGTAGATTTAACCGAAGAGACTAATCAAACTGTCAATACCTACACAAATCTTCATTTCCAACACTGTTATGCGAAAGGTTGGCAGATTACACCAAAGCATGTCAAAACGTAAAATCAGAGTTTAAAAGTTTTATGGACTGAAAATAAAAAGATTCATTACAAAAACGAATCGTATTTTCTTCATTTTTATTTCTCATGATTTTTTTTTATTTTATTATTATTATCATCATCATCATCATCATCATCAATCATCATCATCAATCATCATCAATCATCACCAATCATCATCAATCATCATCATCAATCATCATCATCAATCATCATCATCAATCATCATCATCATCAATCATCATCATCATCATCATCATCATCAATCATCATCATCAATCATCATCATCATCATCAATCATCATCAATCATCACCAATCATCATCAATCATCATCATCAACCATCATCATCATCAATCATCATCATCATCATCTTCACCAATCATCATCATCATCAATCATCATCAATCATCATCATCATCATCATCAATCATCGTCAATCATCATCAATCATTATCATCAATCATCATCATCATCAATCATCATCATCATCATCATCATCATCATTATTATTATTATTATTCACAATTCTCGTTCAAAAAACAACACTTTCTTTTCACCCATTGTAGGAATACAAGCAATATGAAGTTTTTCTGTTGGTTTGAAAAGTTTCATGAACTCCTAGACGGGACCTTCACCACACAATGCAACACTTCTGTCCAGCTTGTCTTTAATTTTTTTAACATTTTGGTTAAATCCATTAATTTTTTTTTCAAAATAGCCTTTGCTATCTAAGCATGTAATTTTAGGAACAGAGTGTTATAGATTACTTAGTACTATCATATAGGACTATCTATGATTTCGTGAGATACACGAACAGCAGCTCTTGTGAGTCTCTCAATAAAAAATGCAATTAAGTTTCATTTTTTCGGCCAAATTTAGATAACTTGTAGTTTCTACTTCTTTATTTTTTCTGTATTCCCGTGACATTGGCAGTGCGTCAGATCTCGAGTCCGGTGGCTCTTACAAACTCCACCGTCAGGAGCAGGCTTTGTTCAGTGCCATAGAGTTTCTCATGTTTCTGAGTTGTCTTAGTTATGAGTGGGCCGGTTGATTATGAACGATGTGTTCAGTTGTTTCAACACCATCTCCACAAGGACAGTTAGGGCTTGTGCCATATCTGAACTTTGTGTACTTGTGCTTGTTTAGTCTGTTGTGACCGTTCGAGGACTGAAGATTAATGTTTACTTCTCTCCCTTCAGATTATGGAAGGAATCATCTTTAGAGTACCTTGGGTGTTTTTCAAGCCATCTTTGGTGGATTGTTGCCTTTGCTTGTGTTTTAGCTTCTTCCAGCTACTTCAATTTGGTTCATAGCACTTCCTTCTTTGGCTAGGCTGCCAGCTTGTTCGTTGCCCTATATCTCGCAGTGACCAAGAATCCACCGAGCAATCTTGGCTGAAACGTTTGCCACCTGTTCCAGCAGTTGGCTGACCGAAACCTTAAACTGTAGCGTGTTGATGGAGTTTGCTATCTTGTAGGTCTCCTGAGTTTCTGTCTTTGTTTAGATAATTTGAGCGGTGTACATACATCTTGTTGTGCTTTCATTGAGAGTGGGGCGATTCCTCGAACAAGGAGAGTGCGCGTTGAGGTGCACGAGTTTCATCTTCTGATGATTATTTTTATCAATTCTCTCCCTTGTGTTAGTGGCTCGTTCGAAACAAGTGTGCATAAGGGCAACTTAAACTATACCCTCTCTGGAGTAACCCACAGTATAGCGTGTGCGAGGGAGAGAAAACAAGAGAGAGAGAGAGAGAGAGAGAGAGAGAGAGAGAGAGAGAGAGAGAGAGAGAGAGATAGACAGAGATAATTTTTTCTCTTAATGACTCACAGGAAGGCGGTTGGGGGAAATCTAATCTTTACTAATATTTCTGTGCTCAAGAGTTGCTGGTTGGTTGACAGCATAACGATGAGAACTAAATGGAAACACAATGTATTGACAAGAGATTAAATTTTGCTTTACGAGCATAATTATGAGGGTTACAGATCATGGAGTTATGTTAGCTTTTCTTTTTTTCAAGAGGAAAAATTTAGCTTTTGACCTTTTTCGAATGCATCTTGAAATGTATGAAAATGAGGACGCTCTCGAAAATTATTAGAAAACAATATTATATGGTCGAGGGTATTTTTTATGAAGAATGATTGCGCATCTCAACATTTAATTATAAGAGATTCTGCTGGATACGTATCGTGCAAAAAATTAATGAAAAAGTATATTTTGAATTCGACAAATAAACATAGAAATTTAAAAAAAGAAACTAGTATTAAGAGTATTTATATCACATGAAAACACCTCACCTTTACTATGGCTGCATAAACAGTGGCGTTAAGCGGAACCTCTTACGCTGTGCCCTGAGGGTAATCAGGCTGCTAATTACCGACACGATACCAGCTTCATGAGAAAGCCTTCAATAACCCTCAGTGTTAAGTCAGATTAGTTCTGACACTGATTGCTTCCCCTTACAAATTGTTGCCTTAGTATTAAGAAACCGGCTTTATGTTAAGAGAGGGGTGGGAGAGAGAGAGAGAGAGAGAGAGAGAGAGAGAGAGAGAGAGAGAGAGAGAGAGAAAGGGGGGGGGGAAGAGGCGCAGACAGACAGACAAACAGGCAATAGACAGAGAGAGACGGACAGACAGACTGACAGACAGAGAGAGAGAGAGAGAGAGAGAGAGAGAGAGAGAGAGAGAAGGGGGGGGGGGGGGGGAAGAGGCGCAGACAGACAGACAAACAGGCAATAGACAGAGAGAGACGGACAGACAGACTGACAGACAGAGAGAGAAAGCATAGATTTATACTTTCATTACAGGCCGAACTATATTAGTATTATGTAAAGGAAATGGCAATAACAGAGAAAGAATATTAAGCAACTGCAAATAAGTGTAATGAGCTTACCTTTTTAAGGCTTGAGAAAAATAACGTGAGATGCTCTTTTATCACAAAGTTACGAATCCAGCGCTTTTAATTAAGCGATAAACAGTATTTATAACGTTAATCGCGAGCCCCGCAACTGGCTGACTCATTGCCAACCCGAACTGAACTCAGTAAAAGTAAAATTTGACTGAGACCTGAATTAAAGCCACCGGTGACCAATATTAGTGGAAAGTTATCAAACTCTGTCAAAGGCACGTTATGGCACTGCATTTCTTCTCAAAAGTATAATTACGCACATATCAATAATTTATGCTTACTTCTGCGAAGGTTAAAGTAAATCTTGCAGCCAGTACCTCAAAATTCGCTTTCTTTTTTCTGTTCACCGGGACCAACCATTTTGATTCTTTTTTTTTTTTTTAACTGTCAAAATAAGACCGTTATACTGCTTTTAAACGTGCAGGTAGCTTTCACTTGTAATAATAAATATGATACGTTAACATTATGGCACTTTCATCGCGTAATTTCTTGTAGCATTTACTTGGTGCATATTGATCTCATACATAATCGTAAAATAATATTAGAATTAAAGAACTTTCAATTTTTGTTCCAATGTTTCACCAGCGTAGTTAGAAATTAATTATAAAATTTAATCAAGAGCAGTTGGTGTTCAACAATTACCTTCTCTTTATTTGCATGTAGTGAAAGTTGGATCAAAAGCAGCTCTTTGTGCAGGAGAGAAGAACGAATTTATTCGCTCATTCACACGTGTATAGGAACAAGCCTGTCTTTTGTACCATATCAGGAGGTAGCAAGCGTACAGACAAGGCTTTTGTCTTTCATTGAGACCCTGAGGACAATCTGTGTTGTGAAAAGAGCCGCCAGTCTCTGCAGGTTTTGTCATGTGTTTTCGAATTTCCCGAGATCAGACAAGAGATGCAGATGTTTGTAACCGGTGTTCAAAGAGAGCAGTGGAGGCATAGGCGATAGAGTAGCCACAGCCATGTATAGCGATATGAATGTGAAAAAGTGAGTGATACATGGCTCAACTGAAGCATTTCACCACGGCGACTTGTGAAGAGTTCTTTCCCTCAGGGAGTGACAGAAAAATATTCCCTTTTTTCTTTTTAATGAGAGTTTGAAAACAGCATTAGACTGACAGCAGATATCAAAACAGTCTAAACTATATCGAATTATCGAATTAACCTGAAGCATGCGTTACTTCATATTTTTCTTCCTTCTCTCTCTGTCTCTCTCTCTTCTCTCTCTCTCTCTCTCTCTCTCTCTCTCTCTCTCTCTCTCTCTCTCTCTCTCTCTCTCTCTCTCTCTCTCTCTCTCTCTCTCTCTCTCTCTCTCTCTCTCTCTCTCTCTCTCTCTCTCTCTCTCTCTCCCTCTCTCTCTAGCTCTGCCTATCACTCTTCACAGAGTTCTGACGAGAAGCGAGACTTCCTTCAGTCTTGATATATAACTTCAAGTCCCACCATCTGCAGCAGCTTCATAGTGGTCTTAATGTAATCTAAGACATTAGGCGTACCATCTGTCAGAATCAAGGGCAGCACCTCCACTGGTTCCAGGCAAGCTTAGTTAGATCTATGTCCAGACTCCACTACGTAGTGAAAACCGTTCGGGAGCGACTTGGTCCGACGGCCGAGCTGAAAACTCATCAGGACCTAACAGAGATTGATGGTTTAGTGGGTGACATCTGCTATAGATAAATAGTTGATTACAAACCCACACAATCTACTCAGAAATGAGTTTGTAGATGGAAAGAAGTACATTTGATGAACAACTGCCTGGAAGTAGGATTGGCAGATATGTTTGCAGAGAGAGACAGAAGAGAGAGAGAGAGAGAGAGAGAGAGAGAGAGAGAGAGAGAGAGAGAGAGAGAGAGAGAGAGAGATATTGGTAGGCAAACGTGCACAATAGCCACATACATGCTGATTAGTTCACCGATGAAGTCTTCATATACGTCAAGTTTGCGAGACATAATTTTGACAATAATGAAAGTAAATAAAACATAATTCAGAAGAATTTTGGCTTGGTTGCTGCGTCTTCTATTAATTTAATCTTCGAATAAGTTTGATTTTTATATGACGTCTTTATTGCTCCAATGGCTACTTGACGCTTTAGAACCAAGCTGAAGAAAGGACGATTGATATCTGTACAGACTCGTGCGCTCTAATTTTAGGCTTTGTGGATTAAATTACAGCGTCTTGTTGTTTAGTTCCCCATTACCTATAGAGGATTAAAAAATGTTACAGTGTCCTAGATATTATTCTTGACCTAATTACTTCTTCAGTTTTGGAGAAGTATTTGTAAATCCTACAAAGTGTGCTGGTAGTCAAATGGTACACTGTTCGATCTTAGCTGGGATTAATGAGGTAGCTGACACGGCCGAACTTTGGGTTCGTTGGAAGTGACAATGAACAAGCTAAATTTAGTATTAACATTAACATTTAGATGGAATCGGTTTGAAGCAATCGATTAAGTTCAAGCATGGGTTTTTAATCTATCACTATTAGAATAAAATAATACCGAAACCTGTTGAGCATTTTTTTTTTCCTTCTCATGATTTACTGATGTAAAGACAGATTTTTTTCGACAAGTTTGCGATCCTCCACTGTGAGTTTTACAGCTTTTAGATCCGTTTCTACAAATACGAAAAGAAACACGAAGTAAAAATGGAAAGGAAAAAATGATAAAAACTAATAGTTTCAAAGTATTGACTCTCTAATAATTGGAAAATTAATCAATATCATCCTTAACCTTTTTTCGGTTCATAGCGTGAAATAAATTAAAACCTGAAATGTTCTATAAAACAAATTAATGAAAACACGCCTTACGAACTTTGAGTCAAGCCAAAGAAATGACCATCAAAAACTGGAAAAAAACGTCTTTTTTTTAAGTATAATGTTAAACCAAATAAACTTTTTTTAAAAGTTTATGTATAATGTGAAGCCAAATAATCAACTTTTAGTCAAGATGCTTTTTAATCAAAAAAAAAAAAATAAGTTTAGATTTTTAAAAGCTCTCATGTAATAGATTGATGTTAAGTAAATCATGCTGAAATTTCTGACTCTTTAAATGACTTTAAACGTTACCACGAGAATTATAACAAAGCCGGCCCACTTATTGCTTTGTCGGAGACAGTGTTTAATTCATATTACCACACATTCTCGGCTAACATAAAAGATATTTCTGCAATCATTGGTTTTCGTTTCTTCATTTTCAGGCCGTCTAAATCTGCATTCTACAAACTGAAGATTTCTGTAGAATCCAGCTGCCTGGACCTCTTGGACTCCGATTCTACAGAGAAACCAATGTCGTATATTTTTTTCACAGAATTGAATTTTTTTTCGCATTCTTTCTTATGAAAGTTTATCCACTGGTTTAAATTCCTATCTAAGCGATCCTGTTAAGATCGCAGACAGAGGAAAATTTTATTTGCTATGATGTTTTTAACGCATGAAAACTGTATATGTAACCGAACATGTGACTGATTAGGCAGTTCTTGTAATGAAAACCAAGACTGTAGTATCTGGGCAAGCTCATAACGTATGGAAGCCTGACAGTGTTGCTATAGATATACCAACAAAGACTTCAGGTATTGGCTACAGCACTTGACCTTTTAAACTTTGCACTGGTCAGCTGTGTCTAACTTATCGAACATCGTCTCCATCTCTTATACAGACAGGAATCCTTCACCATGTTCGAACAGTCCAAGAGAATCGAGTATAACAAAGCTGAACGTTCTTCAGGGTATAAAACCATTGCAATCGGCGCGTTTGCTAATGAAATGCAAGGACTGAGTGAATTGTATACCAGATGGTTACCGAGCCTACCGAGCTTTGAGGACATAAAAAATCTTGTTCAGAACTTTGTGTACACTGGGCCGTTTGTTATGGATACAGTTGTGTCATTGCCAAGCAATAAAAGAACATGCCTTGTCATCGGTTGTTTTTTTTTTTTTTTTGGTTTGGTTTGGTTTTTGTTTTTTGTTTTGTTTTGTTTTTTTGCCTCATTCTTTTTCTCCAGTAATAACAAGCTCATATTGTGGCTTACTTTTTTTTATTCTTAGATATTGATGATGACTTTTCTCATCAGTCTCTCGTGAGATTTCTTTTACTTTTTTTTTAAACGAGGAACGATAACAATACAGTCATGCATGAAGTCATAACCATAAACGGCAACGCTCTACCAATATAATACACAAAAAGCCATGTATATCAGACAACAGTGATATTCTTCAATCCGTATCTCCTCAAGTATTCGACACGTTTTCATGTGATGTGAAAACGAGTCATACGGAAAAGCTGATGCCCCAGACTTTCTCCATTTCAGGTTAGGGTTGGGAAGGGGGAAGGTTGGAGGTTCTTTATTTGCTGCTGTGTAACAGTATACCCCTCATTCTGAAACAAGAAGTATTTCGAATGAAGGCCATTTCTATGAAACGCATGGCTAACGTATTATTTCTTCATCCTTGGATCTAATAACACTTGAGAAAATAGATTGATAAATAACTAGCGTTTTTATGATCGAAAGTAAGCAAATATCGTAAAATATGACAAACGGGGAATAAAAGATATCCTAAAACATATTCTTCGTCCGTCCGCTTAATCCCTCCTGTTGTTGAACAGAGCTCTTGTTTGGTCGACGCTATATTTCACGCTCCATGTTTCCATTTATGTTACATTTTATGTGTTGATTGGATCCGAGAGATTTGTTTTCGACCAGGATAGTTTTTAGTGAGTGGGTGTGATTCAATCAGACCGCAGCCTCCCAATAAAATGGCAACTGAGTTCATTTTGATTTTCAGACTTTTAACCTGCAGAATGCTCCGTTATGAAATAAAATATTTTAGATATTTTAAAAATTCTTATGCTCATGGTTTTTTAAAGTATTTTTTTAAATAGATAAACAGAAATTTCTACATGTCGTTACATGTTTTATCATACAGATCATACTACAAGTATAATATTATTCACATGTTTATCTTTCAATCAAGTCCGCTACCACTGGAGGGTTTATCGAATGCTCGGGTTTTTATTATGATAACGTTATCATATTTTAAGGCAGCTGTTGTGCTATATACTGCCTTGAGACGAGAATTCTTATCTTAGGCCCGGCTGGGATCCCAAACAGGATATAGGACCAGGATCAACTGCAAATATTGTTTTTATAAAATCTTGACCGGACAAATAAGAGACAAACTTTAAAATCTCTCAACAAGAGTATCGATATTTATTTTCCTCTCTAAAGATTCCCATAGCTTTTTTGAGAAAAACGAATACACAGAAAAAGAAAAAAAAAGAGCGATATCCCAGTGCCATTCAAAATGTTTATCAGAGGATTGTGTTAATGTATGAGACGGCATTACGGCTAGCCAGTCAAGCAATAGGTAAAGTTGCTTAGGCAAATGCTTTTCCTCAGAGATTGACGCGAAAGATAATGTCAGCAAAAACACGTTCATTTTGTTTTTGTTTTATCTTAATATTGGCTTCTATATGAGTATTTTTATTTATCTATTAAAGGTTATCAGTCGAATCCATGGTGTTGATAATAAAATGTGTTGGAGCTAAATGCAAACATGATATATTAGGGAGGCAATATCTTAAGCTTTTTTATATATCTTGACAGCTCAATGAAATTAACAAACATTAATTTAAGTTTGAGAGATGACCATATTCTCTCATCATTCGAATATAACATGGATGGTTTTCAGAGAGAGAGAGAGAGAGAGAGAGAGAGAGAGAGAGAGAGAGAGAGAGAGAGGCAGAGAGAGAGACAGAGAGACAGAGAGACACAGAGAGAAACAGAGAGAGAGAATTTAGTGAAATGAAATATACATGAAGAAAGTTTGAGGAAAGCTATTTCATTATTTGTTTTTGTTTTGTGGTTGTTGAATTTTTTTAAGGAAGTTTTTGCCGCTTAAGTGGCATTAACTTAAAAAAAAAGGCAAAATAAGTTTTTAGGAAGGGAGTTGCTTTTAATCTAGTTTTAGTCTGTTTATAATTGATTTTTTTTTTAATAAAAACATCCAAGCATTGCGGTTTTAGGCGACCGTAATGGGTACTTTTTTTATCTTTTTTAAATTAAAGAAATAAAATTTTAAAAGAAATTTTATTTACATTTCTCTTAGCATTTTAATAAAAATTTCTTTGATTTTTTGGGGGTAGGTTTAAAACAAATAGGAAGTGGATGTTGAATGCAATAAGAGGCGACAGCATATACATATTCTGGTGAAGGAGAGTTGAGATGAATTGAAAAAATATGGAATCAGAAGGAATAAAAACATAGAGAGATAAAGAGGGACAAACAATACAAATCAAACCAAACAGAGATGGAGATTGAGAGAGTGGTGGAGGGAGGTGGAAACATAAAGACAGGCATTCACTCAATTCATACAGGCCTAGACGGAGAAAATTGCAGTCATGCGGAGGATGAAAATAATGATGGATAGAGAGAACGAGACAGAGAAAGGGCTAGAGAGAGAGAGAGAGAGAGAGAGAGAGAGAGAGAGAGAGAGAGAGAGAGAGGGAGATCTAGAAACATGTACAAAATGACGCCTTAAGTCATAATCACACATTAGAAACATAATTGAATATGCAGAATAATGATAAAGGACTTACAACTTGGTTGTTACTCTGATGGATGATCATGGATACCTAACAATGTTGGGTTGGTTTTGTTTTTGTTATTTTGTTTGTTTGTTGTTGTTGTTGGATTTATATATATATATATATATATATATATATATATATATATATATATATATATATATATATAAATATATATATAAACATATATATATATTTTTTTTTTTTAGGGGGGGCTATTTTATGTTTTTGTTTTTTTATTTGTTTGTTTCTGTTTTTGTTTTTTATTTTGTTGTTTGTTTGTTGTTTTTTCTTTTGTTGTTTTTTTACGTCTTTTAATATAAAGCTAAATGATAATCAAGGTTTTATAAACAAATCAAAGGTTAGTATTCAGTGTTCTGACATTATTTTGGATTTTGTGGCAATATAAGAAAATGTTTAAGAATATAGTTAAAACTTGAAATTTATATTTGATTTGATGTTATCCTTGTAAATTTCAACGAAAGGGTTATTGTTTAAAAAATATGTTTTGAAGGTGAAAATTTTTTCAGATGAATTGTGGCATACTAATCTTCTTCTTCTTTTCAAAATTAAAGTAACAACTTGCATACTCTCCTCCGTGTCTAAAATGATTTTTTTCCTCTTCTGTTTACCTTGTCATTATTTGTACTGAAATTGATTTTGTGGTGAATGTTTCTTTGTTTCTCTTGCCTCTGAGTGATTTTTATAACATCATGTCCCTTATACCTTGTCATTATTTGTACTGAAATTGATTTTGTGGTGAATGTTTCTTTGTTTCTCTTGACTCTTCTGTTTACCTTGTCATTATTTGTACTGAAATTGATTTTGTGGTGAATGTTTCTTGTTTCTCTTGACTCTTCTGTTTACCTTGTCATTATTTGTACTGAAATTGATTTTGTGGTGAATGTTTCTTTGTTTCTCTTGACTCTTCTGTTTACCTTGTCATTATTTGTACTGAAATTGATTTTGTGGTGAATGTTTCTTTGTTTCTCTTGACTCTTCTGTTTACCTTGTCATTATTTGTACTGAAACTGATTTTGTGGTGAATGTTTCTTTGTTTCTCTTGACTCTTCTGTTTACCTTGTCATTATTTGTACTGAAACTGATTGTGTGGTGAATGTTTCTTTGTTTCTCTTGACTCTTCTGTTTACCTTGTCATTATTTGTACTGAAACTGATTGTGTGGTGAATGTTTCTTTGTTTCTCTTGACTCTTCTGTTTACCTTGTCATTATTTGTACTGAAACTGATTGTGTGGTGAATGTTTCTTTGTTTCTCTTGACTCTTCTGTTTACCTTGTCATTATTTGTACTGAAACTGATTGTGTGGTGAATGTTTCTTTGTTTCTCTTGACTCTTTTGTTTACCTTGTCATTATTTGTACTGAAACTGATTGTGTGGTGAATGTTTCTTTGTTTCTCTTGACTCTTCTGTTTACCTTGTCATTATTTGTACTGAAACTGATTGTGTGGTGAATGTTTCTTCGTTTCTCTTGACTCTTCTGTTTACCTTGTCATTATTTGTACTGAAACTGATTGTGTGGTGAATGTTTCTTTGTTTCTCTTGACTCTTCTGTTTACCTTGTCATTATTTGTACTGAAATTGATTTTGTGGTGAATGTTTCTTTGTTTCTCTTGACTCTTCTGTTTACCTTGTCATTATTTGTACTGAAATTGATTTTGTGGTGAATGTTTCTTTGTTTCTCTTGACTCTGAGTGATTTTTATAACATCATGTCCCTTATACCTTTTCCTTGAGTTATACTTATAATAATGGCTTTGCTTGCAATATTTTCAACTGAAGAATATTCTTTATCTACGGCCCCAAATTTTCCGTGAAGCAGTAAAACTGCGTAATGTTTCCCACGAATGTCAGGTGATACATATTATGCCTTAAAAATTGAAGCAGTATGCTTACTGAAACCGAATACAAAGGTCAAAAGCTTACTCGACAAATTCCAAGCGATTATACGAATGCATTCTACGTTATTTGGAAAATGTTACCTAACACGTCTATCTCCGTGGCTGACATGTGTCTTAGGAAGATGTTTACTACAAAATTGACACCTTCAGTAAAAGAAAAAAAAAAAGAAAAGAAATGATAGGAAAACGTCGAAACAACATTCACAAACCCAGATTGTTGTTTATATGTTGGCGTTTTGTCAAAGCTGACCGGCATGACAGCGTTCCAAGCTATGTGAGAAGTACTAATGTTAGAGTAATTTCAAATCTTTGGGAACTAATTGTTTTGCACAAAACTAGTAGGAAATAAGATAATGCAATGGTGCTATTGATATCCAAGGACATAATGTAGAGTAAGAAAGTGAGTTTTTTTACTGTTTAAAAATTATAAAAAAAAGTTTATTGAATTGGAGAAAAAAGATGAGTTATGTTTATCAACATAGGGATTGAGAGGTTGATAGTGGTAATCTAATTGGGGTTTGCAAGAGAAAAACTGAAACCAGAAGTCTTCGGGATGTCATAAATATGACGTTGCTCGAGGAAATTAGAGGATGAAAATTATCAAAACAACAAAAGGGATGAACGTAGTGGCCTTTTTATACTCTCGACTCAAAATTGTTGTGAAAAGGTCAAAAGTTTAAAAAGCTGCAAGGGTTACCTGTATAGAAACTTATGAGCAAACTGATGTCTTTTGATATAAGGAATAAGAAACCCGGCGAACATACCCAATAAGTTCATGAACTCCTGCAATCTGGGTAGATGCGAGCGAAAGAAACATTTACTGACAGAAAAATGTAAGGTTAGCTGGTATTAAAAAGCTGCAGAGAAGTGTTAGAATTGTATGATCCCAACACCGGTACAGATGTCCCCGTTTGGTTTTTTTTATTTTTTTTTTAAGTGAAAAGAACGGATTATTCTGTTGAGGTGGGGTGGGAGGGGGGGGGGGGGGAGACGGGTGTATTGACAGGTTTTAAGAGGACTGGAGTTTCTAGAGTTTAACAAGTGCGCTTCTCAAGAGGGTTCATAACTTGACGTTTTGGTGTGTTGACGAGGATGTTAACTGGTTGACTGGTTGACACTGACCCTGATGTTTTAGAACAAAGATGAAAGTTAGAAGTGAAGTACTTGCAGTGACAACAACATCGGAGAGATCACAGAATTCTATGTTTACTTTACTGCGGGAGTGTTTGTGTTAAGGAAGGGCACATACTTTATGCGTTATCTGAGAAGTGGGCAGCTAAGTAGAGAAACCTTTACCTTCACGAATTACTACATTTATAGCGTAAACGTAGACAGTTGATAGTGAGAGAAAGGGAGAAAAAAAATCTGTAAAGGACATGGCGGTGTCATCGCACGAGGTCGTGAGAACCGCGAGAGGTGTGAGCGCAAAGTGCGGCTCTAGAGCCTGACTTACAGTCACAACACAGAGAGAGAGAGGGGGGGGACTGCCCGGGGAGCAGAGATTGGGCGCTATTTCAGCTCCAGATCAGTTGAGGGTTTACCTGCTGCACAATACCAGGCTCGACTCTGGAAAACCCTGGAAGGGAAAATATTCGCATTCAGGGCACTTTTCGATGCAGGATTGCACCTGAGGCTTTTATAATTGTTTTGTTCGCCGACACAGATTGATCTATTATTGTAAAAAAATAGTGTAATCATAT
>JAWDGP010004981.1:0-2500 GCA_033675545.1 Elysia crispata | reverse complement strand
AATACAAATTTTTTTTTTTTACCTCATACATCTAAATAGCGGTAGTGTTTATTCTTTATTAGCAGATATGATTATGATTGAAGACATTAAAATGAATTAAGCCCTTGACGGGTTAATCATTTTCGGTGCCACTAGGTACTTCCCTCCCAAGCGCCCCCCCTTTTTCGCACTATGTTGTTCGCGCCCTGCGGTTAAGCAGGTACAAACCGCAGCCGAAGAGATTCGAATATTTTCATAAACTTGGTAGAGCAATAATTGGAGATAAGCTGGCTGCGCAGCAATGATAGTAAGTTCAATTGAATCCTAGACCTGTTTAAACGCTCATTACCATAGGTATAAATAGGCAGCATAAATTCCCGCATGCCGCAACGTAGTGCGCCTCTGCTGTACTTATACTGCCTTAGTTGTAGTGAACGGTTAGAAAGATTTTTTAATAGATTGGGAAACTAAAATATTTGCTTTTATATGATATCGCTTTCGGTAGGCGGTAAAGATTCCTGTATAATATATTTTCCATATTTATTTTGTATAAACCACATCTACTATGTTTAACATCTGATAATTTCCATAGGCATCCTTTGTTTACTGATGACGGTCATTACTATTTTCGTTTTTTTAATGGCTATATTTAATTCTTGTTAATTTGTTAATATCTTACCACTGTTACCCTTCCTTTCATTATGAACATTTTGACTAATTTACCATCATGTTTCTTGCAGCTCCCATCATTTATTATTCTATTTTCTATTTTGGCTTTTATTATCATCGTCATCTTCATTATCATTATAGACGAAAGCAGGAAACTGGGAGAGTTAAAACAATTGACCGCGTTAGCGTATCACACGGACGAAAATCCAGACATTTTAAAAAAAATTCAAGACCAGGATTTCTTTTTGAGTATAAATTTGAGAATAAACGATGAAAAAAATAAAAATACAGTAAACAAGTAAGTGAAAAGTTGCAAAGAATCAAAGGTAAGAGTGAATTAGACATTGTGACCACAGTGCATTTTCCGTAATTTAAAATACAAGTATCTTTATACATTTATTTCTTTGTTTCAAAAATTCAACCCTAGAGACAATAATGACACCTTACATTTCACACTCACATTAAATTATAGTTTTATTTGTTCTTTTTCGTTGTTAATTGTTGTTCTTCTGCGTCTTTATCTATTTGTTATATATGTATTAGTATCATTATTTATCACTACTGTAATTATTATTATTATTATTATTATTATTATTATTATTATTATTATTATTATTATTATTATTATTATTATTATTATTATTATTATTATTATTATTATTATTATTACTATTATGATTATTATCACTGACCCATTAACATTTATTATTTCCTGATTATTAATATTATTACCATTGCTACCAATTCCTTTATTGTTTATATTTTATATTACACAATATTTTATATTTCCCATGGCCTTGCTGATGATTCTTTTCCCGCATCAAGTCTACAAATCCTTCCAGCAATACATTCGGCAGCATTGTGTGCCTTTGGTTGCGCCTTAAAACTCGATTTTTATTACCCATCGCACTGTTTCCAAATTTTGCAGAGCGTTTTAAATAAATTCTAGCATGTTCAGGTATAACTTTCTTTAAAAGTTATCAAATGTATTTTCTCCAATTTGTATTCGCCTTCTCACTCCACCAATAAGTTATTTCCCTTGTTAGAATCCATGCTCAATCTTGATCGAGGATACCTAATATATCTAGATTTCTGAAATTCCTCGATCCAGACCATGGGCTGAATCTAAACCCTGCCTCCAGGTTGGGATTTAATCTTATTGTTTAGCAATTCAAATGCCCAGTGGTGGACAAATTCAAGTCAGAAAATGATAGCTTTTAATTAGATTTACGTTGCCATTAATCTTTATGTCATAGCATTGTGAATAGAAAGATTTAGTTAGGTGCATCATTCTCCTCTATAGAAACATTGATTTCGGAGTTCCTGACATCCGATTGTTTCCTAAACAAATCTTCCATAAAATGTTGATGGGGCAACTTATTAGGCTGATACAATAAATGAGAATCGCTGAGAACTTGAATCTTAATTCCTTTTTTATGATCGTTAAGCGTCCTTCACGTTTTGCAGAGCTTTCTAAATGGCGTCTAAAGTGTCCAGTTAAATTTTCTTTCATTTCTAATTAATAAGCTTTTTTTATTTATTCAAGATTTGGATTGTTTCGGCCTGTTATTTGGCCTATATCTAGACTTTAGAATCCATGTTCTATTTAGGTGTAGGTATATATTGCGTAAAGCAAGAAATCGCCAACGATAAATCGCATTGAAACAAATTACACTAATCTGTTTGGTGCCCTCTTGCTGTTATTTGGTCAAGAAAATTGAATGTTTAGGTGCTTTTCGATTTATGGCAAGGATCCAATATTTTCTGCTTATAACCTAGAGCATTTATTGGAACACTGTTGGTAAATTCGTGCCAGCAAACTTGGGTTTTTGCTGTTGTTGTTGATTTTTTT
>JAWDGP010004979.1:0-35142 GCA_033675545.1 Elysia crispata | reverse complement strand
CACACACACACAAGTTTTATATTATAGATTGTATATAACAAAAAGCTATTTTGTTTATTTATTAGTTAGGTGATCATAAAAACTAATTCTAATGTTCTTGGTTCAACAATATGTAAAGCACCATTGGGGTGAGGAATTAAAATCTAATGATATAAACAAATTGGGATCCTTTCTATAAGTAAGCAACAAGCATGAAAGTAAGTGAGAGCATATCGGCATGCTTTGATTGGCCAACAAAACCCTTGGCCTATGATTAAAAAAAATTGCAAAGAATGATCAACGTCTCATGAGTATAAAATGTATATATAATGTTGTATAAGTTATATATGTGTGTACTGTTTGTACTGCATTCTTATGGCGCAGTTCGGATCTTTAAATTCTTGCATAGTTCTGGTTTAAAAGGTGATCTGCTTTCTCTAACTGCCTCAACGGCATACACTGAGGCAAGTGTAGGTGAAGGGTTAAAAACTCAGGAACTGCGAGCTTTTCTTTATACTAATTTCACATGAAGATTAACTCTTATGGTTTCCCAAAACCCCTAGAGCAGCTCTACACCCTTTTAATTACATGTTATTTTTACTATTATTATTAGAAACAAGAGCGGTAAGGGGAGTAGCAGTTTTGATTGAAATAGTAATTAGTCGTAGTAGAAGCAATAGCAGTAGCAGCAACAGCAGCAGCAGCAGCAGCAGCAGCAGTAGTAGTAGCAGCAGCAGCAGCAGCAGCAGCAGCAGCAGCAGTAGCAGAAGCAGCAGCAGCAGCAGCAGCAGCAGCAGCAGCAGCAGCAGTAGTAGCAGCAGCAGCAGCAGCAGCAGCAGCAGCAGTATTAGTAGTAGTAATAGCAGTAGTAATATTAGTAGTAGTAGTAGCAGTAGCAGCAGCAGTGGTAGCAATAGTAGTAGTAGTAGCAGTAGTAGTAGTAGTAGTAGTAGTAGTAGTAGTAGTAGTAGTAGTAGTAGTAGTAGTAGTAGTAGTAGTAGTAGTAGTAGTAGTAGTAGTAGTAGTAGTAGTAATAGTATGCTATTAGTGGTGGTAGTTTTTGTAGAAATAATATTAATAATGAAAAAAGAAATATGTACTCACCTCCTGTGATGACAAGTAAAGCTGAAGCCAACAAAAAAACACTTTCCAGGGCATTAAGGGTTTTCATTTTTTTATACTAAAGTAATATGTCTGATTTGAAACTGTGAACACACAAATATCTACATAATCCCTGAGTAGTGAGATGAGTATTTTATAAATTTTGTAATTTCATAGTATCAGTAGTGCATAAATTTGGTTTCCTCTCACTGATAGGGAATCACACACGTATTTTACCGTACCTATTTCTTCTTCTGTAACAGCGTCTGAATGCTGTTATATTTTAATTAAATTAATGAATTTTGTTTTTCCACTATTTTAACTTGTCTCTTTATTTCCCGCTCTAGCTTTCTCTCTACCGCTCCATCTCTCTCTCTCTCTCTCTCTCTCTCTCTCTCTCTCTCTCTCTCTCTCTCTCTCTCTCTCCCTTTCTCTCTCTCCTTTCTGTGTCCTTTCTTTCTTTATCTCTTGCTGCTATTTATCTGCATATTACGTCCAACACTATGGCTCTCTCTTTCGGTGTGTGTGTGTGTGTGAGTCTCTCTGTTTCTCTTTCGCTCTTTTTTCTAAGAAATATGTATACGCCTGTTCCTTTGTTTCTTTTTAGAAGCCAGAATTTCCTCTCAATTTATGTTGCCTCTTACTTTCATATTATATCCCTTCTTTTTTTACCTTTTCCTTCTTGCTGAGTATTTTGTCTCTCTTTTGTTCAGTATTTTGTCTAAGTTTCTCTTTTTCTCTACCTTTCCCTTTTCTCTTTTCTCTTTCTATCTTTGCTATGTTTTTCTCTCTTTTTTTTCTACCAATCTATTCATCAACCTGCTTCTATTTATGTCCTTCATCTTTTCTCGTTGTTATAATGGTTGTATTAAATCAGAAAATGAAAATATTTATCAAACTCTATTTTGAATTTCCCTATGTCAAAACATTCTTACCAAAATTTTATTCATTTAAAGCAATCTAATTCTTTAGTGTTCTTAAATTGCCGGAGACATTTTATATAAAAACATTAAGAACGATAAGATTACCTGTCTGTATCGAAATTGTTACAGCTTTAATATTTCAAGGAATTTAAAACCATTGCAATTTAACCTAATTAAGATCACATGCCACACACATATAACATATATACGGATGAACCCGCGTGTCAGTGATGATCCTGATGCTTAAAAGATGATTTGGAAAATAAAACGAATATAAATAGAAAAAAAATATTAGAAAATATGCAATTAAGTTTTAGTTGTAGATAAATATTGTTTTGCACATTATTATACATTTCTAATTTTTGGATTTCTGTAATACGTGTGAACTTTAATTTTTTAAGTTAATGCGGGCTAGTTTTTATAGTCCTACGATTAAATTTCATCTACATTGTTCAAAATGATCACTATCACCACAAGTGGATTTGACATTTGGTTTGATACCATCTATTTTTAACATATATTCCACATCAACTTGGAAGAGATTTAAATTTCGAGAATTATCACAATGAAAACACAATAATATTGTTATGGATTGGTTATACTGCAAACTTAACGCAGTAATATTACACGGTCATATTCACAATTTGTGGTTTTGCTAAGATGCCAATACCATTTATATACCGAAAACAAGGATGCAGATTTTTCAGCTTCCGGGATGCTGCAAGTCTCAAGTAAGTTAATGTTTTTTCCCTAACTTCCACCATTTGTCGCCGTCGGATCATGGAAACTTTGACAGTACAAAAATAACTGCATCATCAGAGCAATGTCTTTGCCTAGCTAGGTCTTATTGTCTTGTGTTTCTTCTAACGCTAATTCTGCATCAGTTCATGGCCATCTTTAAGTTCAGTGAGAAACAAAGGGTTGTCGGTGTTTTAGAGCACTCTCGACAGAGATATGACATTTAACTACAGGAACAAAGTGACATTTTGGAAGTTAATAATACATGTACTTGGCTTTTCTAGCTAATAAGTTTTCACCATTCAACCAAAAGGCCAACGATAAGCAAGTAAGTGCATTTATATAGGAGAACAGTCTTGCCTCGTTCGTTGAAAGCCAATGACTGCCCATGTGTAATATGGGAGCAATGCCTTGGCTCTCTGCTAGAACTAGAACTAGTAAAACCTTAACGAAATCTCTGTTTAATGCCTTTCGTTGTCCTAAAGAGAATTTCTTTAAATTGGTCTCAGGAAGTATAATTTCATCTAAAACTTATAATAGCATTTGGTCTGATTTTTTAAAATATTTTAAAACAGTTTTCACTTGGAATTACTTTATCCGTTTGGCCCTAAAATTGATTTAATGTCTGCGACGTTTACACTAAATGTAACATCGGAAATACAAAAGAAATCTGATGAGGAAATAGGAACAGAGAAAGGATGAAGGTGCTAGAAGTAGAGCAAACAAAAAGAGTCTTGTTTTTATTCTTTGTGACTCTTTCTCTCGAGAAAGTTTGCTTTTCCTGTGCTGTATCTATTCCTCTTACTATTTATATCTCTATCTATTGCCTGTGAGTTGAAAGTTAGTCACACAGAGAATACTGTGCGTTATCTCTTGAACTTACTAGCAAAGAGAGAGGGAAGTTATTTATGCGCTTCAAACAATCTAGTGTTCTCAGCAGTCATAGTAATGCATCGTTTTTTCTTTCAGATTTTTCTCTTCACGCGGTTTCCACCACTTGGTCCACTTACCCTCTCACCCTACACGTTCAAGGAAAGTCATCACATTTTCTTGGTATCTAAGACTCGCGAGCTTAGTCAAAGTTCGAAACATGCCAAGCCTCTAAAACCTGCTCAAAAGTGTGTGTAAGGACAAGGGAGAGCTTGAGCTGCAAAACAGAAAAAAAAACATTTTATCATACAATCATGTTGTGGGCTATGGCAACTGTTCTTCTTTTGTAAACAAGCGATTAATTAAACATTCTATTTTTCTCTCTGTATCTCTCTTTATATCTTGTACGAGTTATACTTTGTATGGTTACAAAATGTCTTTCTCTAACATTGTTCTATCTTCAATATTTATCTTTGTGGTCGATTTTTATTCTTCTTATTCAGCATGATAAATTATTCTTTGTCCCTTTCTCTGCTTAAATCTCTGTCTGTCTGTCTGTCTCTGTCTGTCCGTCTGTCTGTCTGTCTGTCTGTCTGTCTCTCTCTCTCTCTCTCTCTCTCTCTCTCTCTCTCTCTCTCTCTCTCTCTCTCTCTCTCTCTCTCTCTCTCTCTCTCTCTCTGTGTCTCTCAATTTATCCGTCTACGTTTCTCTCTTAAGCATTGTGTAATCTACTTTTATTTCTTACCTTGAAACTAGCATTCTCGAGTCGTGTAACATTATCTCTTCACTTGACAGACAAAAATTGACATAAAGTTGCTAGGAAAAAAAATTAAAATGCAAACTGATTTGCGATTTTTTTCTTTCAATAAGTATTCTATCACTTCGAAATAACTTGAACTGTTCGGGCACTCTCATACAGTTAAAATATTGTCCTATGTCTTTGTGACACAAATATATTATACCATAAGAATAAACAGTTAAAATTTTGAGATACAAACAGTTCAAATCATCAAAGTTTAGCAGCTAATTCTGCATTTTAGTAATATTTTTTTTTAAGCTGTAAACACTCTTTATACGACTCCGAGTTTCCGCAGTTACTGCTGCAGGGTGCACTGGTTTGTAAGAATTTATGTTATCTTTTCTTACGTGACATTTGACCTTTAAATAATCATAAAATAAAAGACTTGGATTTTTACCAAACAAATTTTTAATTGGAGTTCATGTGCAGGATGTCCAGACGCTGTGTGAATATCCTTACACTCGTTTGCCTTTCAGAGAGATTTTACATTCTTTATCATTCTTCCTTCACATCTTGCTTTTCTCACAATGGGTGATTAGGGTGTAAAAAATGGCACATTTTAATGGGAAAAGAACCGACCCTGGCTTTTTTACAGTTTGAATGATTACATTAGATAATAAGTTTATGCAATAAGAATTTAGTATTTACTCTTTCTACTCATAACTTTTTTTTCTTATACACAGTTCATTGCTTTTTAATTAACGTATGAATTACTTTTCATTTACCGTGTCATTCCAACAACAGTCAAAAAAGAGTTGATAATCTATGCTCTGTGATTTTGATGAAACCAGGAAGCTGCAAATAGCGGGAGAAAAATTGTAAAAAAAATACCAGGAACAAACAGGTCGGATGAGGAAGGCAATTAGTAGAAAATCAATATTCTTTATCAAGTGCCCTGCTCTTCAGCGCTGGCCATCAAGACCTTCCATATATCTCTACCTCTCGTCGCTTTGAGTGCGTCTGTCACTCGTCCTACTTAGATCCACTTGATTAGTCTATCCTACAACTTTTCTCGCTGTTCTGCTGTGTTTTACGTCGATCACTCCAGTTGTCACAAGATGTTCTTGTTTCTCTCTTCTTATTACATGGCCAAAAAATATGTCTTCTATTTACGAGGAATCTTGTGTCAGCTTCTCGTAACACAGTTTCGTTTGATTTCTTTGCAATCCTTGAGATTCGTAGAATTATCTGTAGGAACTACATTTCTGATACCTCCATTTTTTTGTAACTGTAAGTAAAGAATAGCAGGCCTTAATATAACATAAATTTAATTTGAAAACATTTTCTGAGCAAAACGGAATTTTTTAAAGTGAAAAGGCAAACAATGTGAGGCCATTTTTATTCAAAACAATCTGAGAACAATAAATTCCAACATTATCTTATTTGATCCTAGTGATCTTACTCACACAACATAATTCCCAATAAGAGCAAGATTGCTCTCAGTCTTTAATGTTTCAAATACAATTGGGATAATGCTCCTGTAATCAGAGTATGGAGCATGATGTTGAAATCGGCGTCCTTTATCTAAAGATATTGCAGACCGTGAAACACTAGTATTAAGAAGATCTTATCTACAGACAGGCAGATTCATGGAAAACCGGAAAGTAAACTACACGTGCACAGTCACACAATAAATGATACGGGAGAGACAACGCTAGATCTTGAGAAATAAAAATTTATTGTGATTAAGAGTCCCTTTTTTCTTCCTCTTTTATTTTTTCCTGCTCCTCACATTATACTTCCTCTCTTTACTCGCATTAGCATCTTACTTTCATGTGTCCTTAATGAGTATATACTGAATCAAATCAAGCAGCCACAGGTATGAAATATTTTTTAATTAAAATGTTGACTGGATTGTGATTGTCTTTTTTTTAATTGTCACCTTTTCTTTAGATCTCGCCCATAACCATACTACTTTATGAAGGACAAATGTATTTTTTTTAATCAACAGGGACTTGCCAAATAGTTCCTTATTAATATATATGCATATATATGGGTCCATTTTTAAGGCCGGTCGAAAAAATAATTGGGTCTTGGTTAATAATGACTCTTACCCTTCCCACCTCTACTACACTTTTTTTAATGACGATTTGTAAGAAGCAAATTTTAAATCAGTTTTTGCATGTTATGGAACAAACTCCCTAAGAATTTGTTGGATTATAAAAAAAGAAAAGTCAAGCAACAAAACTTCTTAAGATTTTCATTTTAGTCAATTTCACTTTTTTAAAAATCAGCAACATTCATCGAGGAGCCCTTTTGTATTGTTCGATACTCATAGTTAAAAAGAGAATAAATGAGTTTTAAAAGAAACATTGACAAACTTCACTGGTATTAAGATATTGGGGTGTATCAAGTATCTTGGAATAACCTATTTGTGAAAATTTGAAAACAGTACGTCATACATGTAAAAAAAAAACATTGTCTAGAGGCCTCAAGTAGTGTAGAATTTCCTTTTAGGACTGAAATATTAAACAGCACGTGTAAAAAATCATGAGCATAGTTTGTTTGTTTGTTTGTTTGTTTGTTTTTGTTTTAAGACTTACACATTTTTAAAAATTTATAACAACAAGAAAATGTTATTAATTACTTAAAGAGAACCGTCATCCTAGAGTTGGCTTAGGGAGAAGAAATAAAGCTATTTAGATTTTTTTAAAATGTTATGATACTTAACATTTTAAAAATTAAGTACGTTAAACATCTGTTGACCAAAATTAAGAAAAGTCAGTACATGTAGTTGAAATAAATAGCCTTTCAATGAATTCAAATTTATCATGTTTTTTTTTTTTACGTTTCAGGTTTTAAAAGTCGACTGATGGTGAAATGAGTTGTGAGTTTAAATCATATAAGTTTTCACCTCCCTGACTACAATCGCAGGAAGATTTGTCTCACTTGTGTGAAAATTTATTTGTTTGAACTTTTATCAGATGGTTGAAGTCAAAACAAACTTTCCTAAATAATATTGCTTTAATGTTCATGATCTGTAAAAATGTTGTTGAATTAAATAACCAGCTCTTATAAACGAATGTAAAATTTAAAAGAAATCCAAAAATTTATATTTGCATTGTTGAATTAAATAACCAGCTCTTATAAACGAATGTAAAATTTAAAAGAAATCCAAAAATTTATATTTGCATTTGAAATTAAAGGGTTAACCTTGTCATGATTGGCACTCCAGCTTTTAAAAGAGCAATATAAGAGTAAACTGAGTTAGTAATTATAAATATATATTAACTAACTACTGCACGGAGAATTCTTAAACCAATAAAGCAGCTGCTATGGCAGGAATAACATTTAAAAAAGGAAACAACAACAACAACAAAAAAAAGACTTTCCTACCAATCGGGTGAACAAGAAATGTTTAAATAGATCTATACAAGCTTGAGTATACCCACCGTATCACACTCTTAAATCGATTACATCCAACATTTTCGTGATTCCAAATCAATTACATAATAACAAAAGTTAGTTTTAGATGTCACATATTAACCAGAGTCATAAAATTCTCTAGACGTTTTGAATTGTAATACAGTCCAAGCTTGAAATAGCGCCAAGGTAATTTCTTGTTTGCAAATACGAATTTAACGTCCAAATACGTTTTTAGTTACAGATTAAACCTACCAAACTTATTTTTGAACTAGAGATAAACGTTGGTTTTAAATATTTGTAAACCATCTGATGCAATATACACACTGTGATCAATTTTAATATCCAAATAAAGATTAATGTGGTAATGCTCTTTTCCTTTGTTTCAAAAGATTGTTATCCATAGATGATATCGTTTATCGACTCAAGTAAGCACTTGCTTACAAATTAGAAAAGTACACCTTTTATTAGATTTATAAACATCCATGTTTTCGAATGCTTCTGAAAAAGGAACAATTTATATCAAATTATCAGTTTTAGAATATACAACAATGTAAGAGTACAATGTATTCTAATTTGGATCTACAAGACTGCAGTCACACTGCAAAGTTATTATGGCATCCAAGTATGTGTCTTGTGCAAATTAAAACTTTACCCGACACTCTTCATCTAAAACTAGCCATTTCTTAAAATTGAGTATAAATCCATCAAAGTCCACATGTTAGAGCATTTCAATCAGCCATATCATTATTTCATTCCCTCTTTAACAAGACTGGCAGAACAGCAGTCGAAGCTTGATTAAGGAACCAGTTAAAACTTGTTTAGAGATAAGAGCGATTCAATAAATACTTTCAAAGCCAAAGTGCGGTTGTTTAAAGGATGTTTGACAATAAATCAAACCTCACCTTGAAACCCCGTATCTAAATATCTTCAGCAGACAAAGCTGTGCTGCACAGGATGATGAACGCTGAGTACAGATCTCCCAGGCCAATGTTTATGACAAGGAATTGTTACGAGCTGCACAAAAATTTAATCTAAAACCATCTTCTCGGTGGAAGGTATACCTCTATAATATGCGGAAAATTAATCCTTTGCAAAAAAGTTTTCCATCTTATCAAAATTCGAGTGTTGGCACAGGCTATCGATGTATTTTTTTCAGAGTATCGCAGTGACTGTTTCTGTAAATGTGTGTTTTATGTTTATAGGTTGAATTGTATAGTTATTTACGCAATGTCTATTTGCGGCATGTAAACTTCGACTAAGGAAACCTTGGTCGGTTGACCAAAATTATAACCAATCGTCTTTCAGCCTGCGCCAACTTTCACTTTTCGAACGGACAATCGGACACAGTCCACTCAACACTCCACATGCTCATTATGTGTGGGGAGGAAAATGCCGACGTAACTTCAAAATTTGATCAATAATTTGGTGACAAAAATTTTGAGCCAGCATTGAGGCGACATTCAAACCGGAAACTGTCTTCGGTCTCTATCTTGCCTAAACTGTTCATACAAGTGAACACCAAGTCTTGTGTAAACTTATGATGCTAATCTAGATCTAGATTTAGACAGTCTAGAGGAGTACATTCTGGACCAGAGTATTTGTAAGCTTACTTGACTAAACTAGATCTAAATCTAGATCTAAAATTAGTTATTTCTAGATTAGATCTAGATCTAGTCTACATAGGTAACAGATCAACATTTCAAAACACGGTGGTTACATAAATAATCTAGATCAAGATCGCTTATCTGGAGATAAATGCTTGAGATTACAACCTAATCAGGATTGAGATCTAGATCTAAAGTGGGGCGAGTCATTGCAGGTATTGTACACTTTTAAAATGCTCTAGCAGTCTAGATGTAGATTACTATGGTACACAAGGCTGTCGAATAACAGCCTCAAAGGGAGAATTGATAATTACCATTTTCCCTTTATAACCTTGCTACATGTTAAGATTTTTGACAATTCAATCATTTAGCCTAGATATCTAGATCTTCATGCTAAGGTGTGATACTAGGTGTGCTTCAGTAGCGATTTCGATCTCTTGAGACCCTCATGTCTTTGTTCATAGCTTTTCCCTCGCCTGAAAGATAGGTTGTAGAGATTTAGAGATCTATTACAGCTATTAATCTGATTTTTATACTATTAATAGATAAGACCTACATTTAAAGTGAACCCGATCATCATTCAGGGACTTCTCAGGCTTCTAGTTTAATGTAGATCTAAGCCTAACGTAGGTAGACATAGATCATGCTATAGATGTGTAACGGTTAGTATTAGGACAGTTGTAAAAACTAGGCAATAGAATTGGTGTACTCATAAAAGACACTTCGTGTCTTTACTCAGCATTCAGTTGTGATTGAATGGTTTGCTTACTTAAAGTGAATAAATTCTTCCAATTCGCAGCCATGTACACGTAATGTGTTGAAATCTGACAGTTAATGAAAATTTGGGACATGAATCTGAAATCTGGTTAGTTCTAGGTCAATGATTTTATGTAGCCTCAGTCTTACCGATAGGCTTAATGTTACAAATAGAAAAAATGTATTTATTTTGCACATTGTGTTAAATTGTTCCATTACGGCTATTTTGTCACCAACCTTGCTTCAGTATCTAGTGTTGAACTACTCGGCTAAGTAAACAAGCACCACTTTTGATTTTATTTATAAAATAATTTAACTTTCAAGCTCCACCTCAGATCTATTGAATATGCTGCTTATGTGAAAGTGATTAACTCATTATATTCGATATCGTCGTTGTATGTTTCTAACCGTTTAACTCGAAAATTTGGTGAAATACTTTTTTTTTCAAATGTCGCTGCAACGTCACTTTATCAATATTTTATCACAAAGAGAGCCCTCATTTGATCAATAGAAAAGCATTTTCTATAGAACTGTTCTAAACGGCTATCTCGATTAGCTGAACAATTGGAAAATTCTAAACAGCTAACTCGATTCCGCGACACGGAACGGAAAGGAGCCTGCTTTTTGTTTGTTTATAGCCGTACAACTACCATTTTCATGGCTAATTTATTAACATAAAGTTAAAAAGACTGAATTGTGTAGATTCTTTTATTTTATCATCTAATGAAATAAAAACATTTTTATGGTCTGATTTTTTTTAAAAGGCATGCGTTTTTATGAGATAATATATTCAGAGCAGCGATTTAGCCGGTTAGCCAATTCAGAACTGAGGACGCTGCTGCAGACTGCCTCCGCTCCCCTCACTGGCTAACTGGTTAGAAAGTTCATTATGAAAAGGGAAGTGGTGAATCTCTATCGATAGAATGATGTTATTTTAATAATTTGCTATAATTCAGTCTTTTAAAGTGAAGATTTTGTAAGAAATTAGTCACTTTTGATTCGTATTTGATTGTTTTTTTTCCTCACTCGTCTAGAATGCGCTAGTTCTAGATTAGTTATCTATTATTGCGTCTAAATATTGTTCTCGATTTACACTATAGCTTGCAAAGTTACTATTAAACATTACCAAAAAAAAATTTATGGCTCAGTAAACATTTATTTTTTTTTCTTTCTGTTACCAATGTAAATCAATTCGTTGTTTTCTCAGGATGAATCCGTACTCCAGAAGCTATCAACTCTTCTAAAACAGTCGGAAAAGCAAAAATTCACATGTCTTTTCATAATTGCAGATCTCAATGTCGTCCCAAGTGCGAATGAAAGTAAAAAAAAAATAATATAACACTTATTTATAAATCCATGTTTCTGTGTTTCTTTGACTTTGCCTCTGGGTACCTTTGTCTCTGACTGTCTCTGTCTCACTCAATCTTAGTCTGACTGGATATCTATACCTATCTCTCTCTGACACAGACACACATAAACGACGCCTTCCCTCTCCTCATTTCTCTCTGTCCTTCTGTCTGTCTGTCTGTCTGTCTCTGTCTATCTGTCTGTCTGTCTGTCTCTCTGTCTGTCTGTCTGTCTCTGTCTCTGTCTCTGTCTCTGTCTCTCTCTCCCTCTTTTTCTCTCTCTCCCTTTATATTAATATAGCAATCTTTCTAACTATTTATATGACTCGTCCTATCTAATGTATCATCTTAACATCAATCTATCATAATTATAGCAAGTCGTGGGCCAATTGAACATTATTTTTTTAATTAATTGATTTTTTTTAAAACTCCGTTTATGTTACAAGTATCTATGTTCAACGACTATCAAAAGTGCTAACCCTGAAATAGGGATATTGAAAGAAAAAAACGCAAAAAAGATCCAGGAAGAAAAAGGGCAGGCCAATATTGAGAAAATCTACAGAGAGAAGGGGTTAGAGTATGTCAGCAAGCAGGAAGTATAAGGAGGACGGTAAGTATGAGAAAATGGTGAAACAAGCAAATTCAAATGGAGAAAAATGTAGTTGTGAAAGAGAAGATATGCGGAGCAGAGAGTGAGGGGAGAAGCAACGAAATTTTTTACTATGTGTGGAGTTTATGGGAGAACAAAGTGTTTGTAGAGAGCATGATTGACTGCGTTACGCCTGCAGAATAAAAGAGGGAATATCAAGTATATCTCTCACTATGAAGTATTATCTTAAGGTGAGTGGCGTGAAAAGAGTTTGTAAGATTTGAGTATTAGGTGTGTAACAATGGAGCTTCAATTTGTGATGTTGTTCTCGAACAATTGCGCCGACACTTTATTACAAAACTAAACTGTTCACAACTTCATTGTGTATAACTTGGAAAGCAAGCGTTGCGTCTGTTATGTCTGGAATGAATGTGACGGTGGTTTGACAGGGAAAGAGTTTGCGACGTGTGTTGGGATTTTTTGTCGTTGGACTTGTCTGCCATTGTGTATGTCCAATATACTTATGGATGTGACTATCAAAATAAAAATGAAACAAATAGTTCTGCCTTTTCATTTTTTAGCCTAGCTTATGAAAAAACCAACACGCAAAAAATCCTCAAGAAAGGGCACAAGCAGATGGAAGCGCCCAATCCACTGGCCTGTCATGAAAGAAAACAGGCAGTATCCCAACCCTTAAGAGGTCACACACCTGATCTTTGATTTTTTTTCTAAGATTATTTTAATGCTAATAGTCTTAAATATTTCGGCTCGGTCGCGTTAAAGGTGACAGTGTTGTCACTGATTTGAGGGCCATTCGATACAGGCCGGATGGATTCATTCAGGTCAAAGTAGATTTTGAACACGATTGGTCAGATCTACTGTGTGATCGCGGAGAATCTGCCAGCATGCAAGCACAACCAATTGAGCTGTATGCAGATCGCAGTTCCTGTTTCCAAGTTCGAAAATTTGCAAAAACTAAAAGCCGTCTTGCCAGGAGAGGATTACCATTCCTATTACAATGATCTTCCTCACTTAACCTATTTTAAAATGTTTTATCTGAACTTTGACCAAAAACCAATGTTTTTAAGAATGAATGTTTTTATTAGACGGTATACTCTCTGAACATTTTTGTTTCGCAGATTATTCCTATTACCTTCATGTTTTTCTTTAGTATTCAATGTTCAGTCTTTTTAACAATATTAAATGCCACTTCATATCAAGCAATCAATCAGTTGCCGTGCTCTTTAGAGTAGGCAATCATGATCTTACATGCATCTCTATACCTCGTCGGTTGTAGTGCTTCTGTCACTTTTCCTACTTTGAGCGACTTTGTTAGTCCATCTAACATCTTTTCACACTGTTTTCCCGAGCTACATTTTTCCTCGATCATTCCAGTTGACGCAAGATGTTCCAGTATCTCTCTTCTCATTAAATCATCAAAAAAGGTTGCCAGGCTTTTACTGTTCTGTAAATTTATGAGTGATCTCATCATGTCAGCTTTTCACTGTTTCACTTGGTTTCCTTGCAGCCCATGTGGTTTTTAGCATTCTCCGTTGGTAAATTTCTTTTGCCTTCAGTTTCTTTTGTACCTGTTTTGAAATTGTCCAGACCTCGTATCAATATACATCAATATAGGTGCAATATAGCACTCCAGGAATCTTCTTCTTGTGTGAATCGAGATGTGGTCATTTGTTAGTATTGATTTCGTTCTCTTATTTTTTTTTTGCTTGTGCTATTCTTGATGCAATTTCAGTGTTGTTTCGTCCATCACTAGATATTAAAGAATCCAAAAAATTAAATTGATCTCTTTGCTTGAGTTTATTCCCATTGATAAAGATGCTGATTTGTGTACACTCTTTGTCTTTTTTCATTTTTATTAAATCAATGCAGTTTCATCAGCGTAGCTCAAATTGTTTACGTGCAATTCACATACATTGGCTATAAATAAAGATTTATTAGAAGTCTTTATAATTATTCATAAAACAGACGCGATAAACTTAACCACGTAGGGCATTTTGCTTTACTATCACTCTTGAGCTGCAATGGAATAATGAAGACATTTTAATAATGCCTTAGAAGGCGGCGCTCATTAATAATAATATTCCTTTACTCGTCCCCACATTATTTTTCCTATTATTTCCCCCTAATCTTACTTTTTATGTTCTTAATGAAAGTTTAAAGATATAGTGGATCCAAAAGATCAAAGTTTTGCATTAATTTGTTCCTTTGTTTGAAAAAAATATAAATTATCCAATTTTCACATGTAAATTAAGGGAAAATCAACTTACATTAAGCTCTTAGGTTCTAATCACGTCATAGACGTTGGTTTCAGCCATACATTATTTCTGGAATTGTATATTCTAAACGGTAATCCCACCACGACAATGCTCACCGGGGTTAGCCGGCTGGTCAGAATGTCTTCGTGAAGAAACCTAAACGGCTATTCGAGACAGACGTTTAGAAATTCATTTTTCAGGATTATAAACGTCTAAATACATTTTTGCGAAATTCTTCAAAGAAAATCACGAAATAATGTTACACACATGTGTAGATGATATTTTCATACACCATGTGCTCTTGACTACCTTCAAACATGTTCAGGTGACTTTAAAAACAATGTACTCTTCTGTAAGGTTTACGAAAACCGAGTTAGACGGTGAGAAAAATACAACGACGATATACTTCTTTAAATCTTCTAGAATGTGCACTTATTAAAACAACAGTTTCTTAGTGCCGTATTGATCATAATGGATCCATCTTGAAAGGCAGTCTTCAAAAAAAAAAAAAAAAAAAACTATTGAAGCCAAGTTTTTTCTGCAGCAACCACATCACTACAACTACAAATTACTGCACCTACTACTACCAATATTTTTTTTAGTGCAAATACTACTACTACTACTACTACTACTACTACTACTACTACTACTACTACTACTACTACTACTACTACTACTACTACTACTACTACTACTACTACCATTACTGCTGCTACTCTTACTACTGTCACTACTACTACTACTACTACAATTACTGCTGTCACTACTACTACTACTACTACTACTACTACTACTACTACTACTACTACTACTACTACTACTACTATTACTGCTACTACCATTACTACTGCTACTATTACTACTGCCACTACTACTACTACTACTACTACTACTACTACTACTACTACTACTACTACTACTACTACTACTACTACTACTACTACTACTACTACTACTACTACTACTACTACTACTCTACTACTACTACTACTACCACTGCTGCTGCTGCTGCTAATTATATGATAACAACTAATACTATATGTTCTACCACTTATTTCATCCACTAATACTTTTAAAACAAGTATTAATACTACTGCTACTTTTTCTAGAATTACTACGTCTACTGCTGCTGCTGCTGCTACTACTACTACAACTACCACTACTTGTACTACTACTACTACTACTACTACTACTACTACTACTACTACTACGACTACTACGACTACTACGACTACTACGACTACTACTACTACTACTACTACTACTACTACTACTACTACTACTACTACTACTACTACTACTACTACTACTACTACTACTACTACTACTACTACTACTACTACTACTACTACTACTACTACTACTACTACTACTACTGCTACTACTACTACTACTACTACTACTACTACTACTACTACTACTACTACTACTACTACTACTACTACTACTACTACTACTACTACTACTACTACTACTACTACTACTACTACTACTACTACTACTACTACTACTACTACTACTACTACTACTACTACTACTACTACTACTACTACTGTTGCTGCTGCTGCTGCTCCTCCTCCAACTGTTACTGCGAGTAATTACTACTGCTGCTACTTGTTGAGGTTAAAGCATGCCTGATCATATTCACACACATTGTAAAATACTTGGAAGATGCTGTCTAAACGATAACTTTTTTTAACCTTAAGACTGCTACAGATATACAGATAATATTGCACACTGCATGCTCCTGTACGGGCCTCTATTATTGCATCAGATCTCATCTTGATTAAGTGCGTAGAATTGCATATAGTATTATATGATATGTATGAGACATTAGGCATTGCATCGATGTTAAATCTGAAGAAATTTAATTGAATATGCATGTATACCTAGACTTGTGCTCTTTATAGTTTTATTGTATCATTTAGACCCACGAGCCATACGGTGTATTCATATGTCAACTGTTTGTTGTTTTCAGTGAGACCATTCTCTTTAGGCACAAAGAGCTAGAATTATACACGTGGAAATGTTGATCTGACTCATTTCAAAAACAAATTGAATAAACAAAAAGTGACGAACGATGAAACAAACCCATTTCAATTCGAATCGAGCCGTCGGCAGAACTTGATCTAGGACTGATTTTGCCAATAACGAAGATTTTTTGCACCTAACTCAATGAATTTAGGACAAGGTAAATCTTGCACCTGAATCGTGCCATTTTGGAGCCAAAGTTACATCTTAAGTTCACACTTTATTTTTCATAGAACGCATCTAACTCTGAGTAGAGACTAGAGAGGGACTAGCGAGGGACCAGTGGATCAATCCTAAGGTTAATAGCTTTTCATAGAAAAGGGCCATGATTGTTATATCGTTTTGACATTTTATTCTATTCCATCATGAAATAAAAAACAAGAAATAAAAGCTATTAATTTCCATGTAACCGTCAAGTGATTGGTTGCGTTTACAATGCCTTTTTTGTTGTTGAAAAGATTACAAGGTTGAAAATATTTATAATTACCTTCCAACCAAAGCTATCCATAATTAAACAAAAGGGAAGATTTGGGAGCTTATAAAACAAAAAAATAAACATTTATCTGCGCATGATGTTTCTTTGCTATAGCAGTGTTCAACATTTCGATACCGAAAGAAGACATTAACAAAGGATTTGTATTTTTTTTTTCAAATTGAACATAGCCGTTGTATGAGATAAGGCATTAACTTTTTAATTACTGCGATTAACGTAAAACAAAATTAGTAAATTCAAAAAATAAATAGAAGAGGAAAAAGAAGTTGTAAAGAGTTGCAAAAGGCTTTTCCTTATCCAAGAATGTCAATAATTCGTAATTTGTCTTTCCATAAAGCACATCTGAATAATGGAGTGAGGAGAAAAATGAGGACCATTATAACGTACATTTCATGTCCACCTAGGCACTCAGAATAAGCATGAACTTGTTTATTGACACTAAAGATTAAAAATTGGTAATATTGTTTTTTGTTGTTTTTTTTTTTACAAAATAGTCTTTTTGGAAAATCAAAGGCAAAAATGTGACTAGAGAGGCGGATATGTGCAAACAACTTCTTTTAAGCAGAACCGCGCAGATAGCAGTAGTGAAACTGTAAGTAGGCCTACAATTAAAGGCGGCGGCAGTTCGAAAACCGTCTGAAATAGATTTTCATGTTATACAGTAAGATCTAAGTAGCAAATCTAAAAAGGTTGTTTGGAGATAGATTCTGGGTCTAGGGTCGGAATATTTACATCTGCTACACTCAAATCAAAAGGTTAAGAGATAGATTTAGATAGATCTAGATTTTAATTTTAAGCTTAAAATTTCAAAAGGATTTTAGAGCTAGGTCTAGATTCTATGTTTAAAATTGCTGAGACAGATTTATTTACTTTCAAGGTAAAGAAATGTTTGAATCATATAAGTGAAAGGATAGATATCAAGTACATTTATAAGCCGCTTTAATACAGACGCGCTCCCAAGTCCCGGCAAAATCACATCAGGGTTTCGTTCGTAGAAACTACTGACACAATTATTGTTATGTTTATCATTTCTTCATTTTGTTTCTTTATTAAAGATGTAGTGGACCTCTCATTCCTTTGGTTTTTCCAGAACTCAAGATCACAGTATAACGCCATTCTACAGAGATATGTCAAAACTTATAAATGCTTTTTTTTTCTGTACACATGTGTACTAACCTATCTCTCTCTCTCTCTCTCTCTCTCTCTCTCTCTCTCTCTCTCTCTCTCTCTCTCTCTTTCTATGTCTCTCTCTCATTCTCTCTCACTTACTCTCTCTAAACTCTCTCACTCTCTCTCTCTCACTTACTCTCTTACTCTCTCTCTCTCAAACTCTCTTACTCTCTTTCTCTCTCACTTACTCTCTCTCACTCTTTCTCTCTCTCTCTCTCTCTCTCTCTCTCTCTCTCTCTCTCTCCCTCTCTATTTGAATAGCAGAAGCAGAAAACTAGACTTAAGTTTGGACTGAAAGATAAGAGCAAAAGACTCAAGAAAAGGGAAACATGACAGAGACGATGAACGACGTTGCTCATTCCGTCTTGCCAAGTCAAGTACAGACTCGCCAACAACAAAGGAAACTCTATCTTCTAAAGATGGCAGAGAACCTGTTTTGTTTAGAGTGGATAGTTGAAGGAGTATTCATCCATAGATACATCAGAGGCTTTAGTTGTTAATGATCTAGGTGTACCTCAGCGAAATCTCTCTCTCTCTCTCTCTCTCTCTCTCTCTCTCTCTCTCTCTCTCTCTCTCTCTCTCTCTCTCTCTCTCTCTCTCTCCCTCTCTCTCTCTCATAGCAATTCAACTTTGTAGTCTAATCAAGCCATCATGTATGTCATTGTTCTTGAAGCAGCTATTATTGTAGATGAGAATGATTCATTAGTTAAGTGCCTGGTCTTATCTCGGCATGGTGATGAGTGCAGTATCGAGGTACAGGTTCGATCCCTGTCCATTCGATCTCTGACCTTTAAGATATTTTCTTTTTTTTTTCGTCTTATTTGTCGGTGTTGAGTAAGATCTAGATTGGTGATTTACTTCCCTATCTCGCCCATTTCTTTATTAATAATGCCTTACATCTTTAGACTCTTAGATCTAGCTCCGTCTATCTATCTCTACCTCTATCCTAATTTGACTAAATTTTTTTCATCATTATACTTGTTTCACTTAAACATACATGATTAAAAAAAAGATCCAATAGAGGCAAGTTTCTTTATGTCCTGTAAAAACATCTAGGTCTACTTAGAAGTCCTTAGCAATTTGACTTCGTAGTCTATTCAAGCTAACATGTATATCATTGTTCGTGAGTCTAGTATTTTGTAGATGAGTATGGCTCACTGGCTAAGTGCTTGGTCTTGTCTCGGTAAGGCGATGGGTGGCATATCGAGGTTTAGGATCAGTCCGTTATTAGGTTTTACATTTTTTCTCTTATATTTCGGTCTCAACTTTTATCAAGGTTCGTAATTGACTTTTCTTTTTTATTTATTTCTCTTTCTAAATAGTGGAAGCAAACAACGCCAATGCTTAAAAGCATGTTATAGCAAATACGTGCTGATAGAAATAAAGAACTCATTTTAGGACCAACATGATATTGCTCAGTATGATGTACTGTGAATTTAAACATGCCATGAAAAGACGTGCTTAAACGTATACTCTTTACGTTAAACGAAATGAAAGATTAAAGAGTACACTATTCTTCAGTCATTCATGTCACGTATTTATAACAGGTTGTATAACATCAGCCCATTATATGAGTTTTAAATAAACATCATCCCTTCCGTTCTATATTTCCGTTGGCACTCTTTTAAATTAGATTTTTTCCGTTATGTTTCTCTTTCTTATATCGCGCATTATTGATAAATTGTTGCTTGAATATAATTTGCAAAGATATCTTAATATGGTCTCTCTAATTATTGTAAATAATAAGAGTGATCTGCTATTGAGTTAGAAATATAATACAGCTTTAAAAAACAAGTCTCGATTGATGCTTTTGAATAGCTTTGTGAGCCTAGAAGTAAACGATAATGGCATCAATTTTCACACATCGACAGCATTTAAAAGAAAGAGTATTTGTTGACTTGATTGGAATATAATTTTTAGGGGGAACCTAACGAACATAATACGCAGGTGAAACTGAGAAAATCGACGCCGCTTTGTAATTTATTTTACTCATATTGGGTAAGTATGGTTTATTACTGAACGCATTGCATCTCTCAAAAGTAGATGATATTATCAAATCAATGGAAGGGAAAACGTATTCTTTAGATAACCAATGAGTATTATTATCTAATATACATACATGTTAAACGGAAAACGATTAAAGAAAAAGCATCATCAAAAACAATTAGACACACAAATAAAGCAAGTAGAATTTGTTGCTTCCAAAATCATAGGTAATTTATAGAGGAACATTCTCTCGGACATCCCGAATGTCACTTGTAAGAACATAATGCATTTATCTGTACAGCAGAACATGAAACTAACCTGAAGGCTGCTTATGTCAATGTCCCTATTAATTCTAAAAATTTGGAAGTATAGGACTGAAGGTTATCAAAATAAATTGAAAAACACAGACAAGCGTGTTTTAAAATTAAAAGAAAAAAAATGTCCCTTTTATTGAGTAAAAAAGGACACACAAATTAGAATCTAAACAGTCAATGATCATAAGTATGATTGTACATGAGTTTTTCTAGTCAATAAATGATCTATGTGTAAATTTATATATATATATATATATATATATATATATATATATATATATATATATATATTATCTGTGGATAGCATACACTTAATTTCCTGTATAAATGAGCTCTCTAGATAGTTTGATTATTTCACAATGTTTTTGGATACTCATGGAGCTATAATTCATGTCAAGAATCCGTTCCAGCAATAACGGCAAAAAACACACTGCTATCAAATAAAATTCGAGACGAAGTTCGCAATAACAAAATTCGTAATTTGTTGAGCTGGAAAACAAATTGGCAGATTTTTTTTTAAACTTACTTGCATGTTCTTCAATTTTTTTTTTCACAATGTTCACGAATCCAAAGAAAAGAAAATGTTCCAATTTTCTTTTTGAATCTAGTTTTATGTTTTGAGATTATTTGTGTATGTAAAATAATTTTAAACGTGTTTGTACACTCTGGTTAAGGGAAGTAACACTTGTGATAACGTATTCAACTTGATTATACCCCTTGCGTAGATTTTATTCGTACAAATAATTAAACATAATTATTGTATGGGTTACTATCCTTGTACACATAGTTCAGAGTGTGATTTCTTAATTCTCTTGAACGAGCTTTTTGTCTTTGTACACTTTGCTTTATCTCATTCATTAGTTCTGACGTCTTCCCGTAATAAAAAAAGCATGGGTGATGAAAGCTTATATATATATATATATATATATATATATTTGTTTACTTTGTCACAAGATTCAACCTACTATTTATCATGTTGCTAATACATCCATCTATAAAGGCACTAATACATCGATGTGAACAATCGACAATGTTTATGAGGTAAACATTTAATAGGTCTTTAGACACAGGTCAGTAAAGCAGGAACAGGTTTTAACAATTCTGTTCCTCACAGATGTTTATAACAACAATATATTATTTTGAAGCTTTGTTGGGATTGCTCCAATATTTTTTTTTTACAAAATCAGTTTAGGAAATCTGAACCAAGATTTTTTTGTCCATCTACCAACGTAGATACATTTGTATCTTAACACATGCGCGCGTGTTTGTGTGTGTGGATGTAATTGAAAATTTACGCTAAAATAAGACAGATACTCGAGCTTTGTATGTGTAAAGTAGCACTTGTGACGATGTTTCTGAATAGTATTGGGAGCAAGGCTTCTACTCTCTGTCTAACGGTAGCGATTATACTTGTGTATCCCACGTTATTTAAGAACTTATCTCACTTTTTGTCCTCTTCAAGGTGACATGGCCAAACACAGGTCATAATTCCCAGCTATATTTTTTGCTGGATTCGAATCCACACCTCATCTTGACTACTTTGCTAGTCCCAGCACTATACCACCTAGCCAACTGGGCTTCCGATATAATACGAAGCAACCTCTCGTTGGGGTTTCCGAGACAGCTTAGAGTCTGCTGATATTGAGCAACTAGCATGTGGTTTTCCTTGTTCCGCGTGTAAATCGCCTTGCATTGTTTACATCGCAAGGTCGCGTTAGTGTAAAAATACTTTATCTTCCCAGACCTCGCTTAAACTGTCACGGATCATGGAAGCATGAACACAATAATAGTTCATACACACACTGCGGTGTGCTGACAGCGGGCTAGATAAGTACTCATTCGCATCAGATCTTCGCAAGCAGTGATCACGTAACCCTCGCATAATGGTTACATTCTCAATGGGAGGGCTAGCATACGAACCGCAAGCTAGGAGGAGTTTATGCAAATGATGTCGGCCAGTCTTAAAATGTATCGCCCTAGTCTAAGGGCCCATTAGCGTCGACTGCGTAAACTCAGAATTTTTGCTGCTCCAGATACAGCGGGATTTTTTTCAGCTATTCCAGTTAGTAGCTGTAGAGCTTTTTACATTGCCATATCTGTGAGACCCGGAGATATCCCTTACAATCTTTTGGTGAACTTTTTGATCTTAGCCTTTATTGTCTCTACTGTGGTTAAGATCTGGTAGACCAGGAGTGGTTAAAGGAATTTAGGGATAGCATTAACTTAGGCACCACACTTTGAATATTACTTGAAGCCCACATCGATTGATGACCAGATGACCTTGAATAGTTAATTCTGATGAATCTACCCCTCTTCTGGTATCTTTTATGCTTGAATCGTACCATCTCTCAACGCCCTTATCTAGTTCCTGACTGACTGTTAGTATCTGTTGATTGCCTGCTATTTTACCTTTCCTTACCTCGTGACTGCGAGACTTCTTAGGTGCACTATGCCATTAAAATGACAAGGCGCTCTATCTAGCATTTGGTGATTTTAGTCTTCACATCAGCAGATCTTTCCTGTATCACTCATGAATGCTTTCAAAAATAGGCATGCAACAACCACCACCTAGTTGTACAGCCAATGGCAATTACAATTTCCCAGTTGATCAAGTCCTTAGTGACGCTAAATGTGGACCTCATCCGGAAACCGCTGAAGTAATAATCAAGTATAACTTGAATGCCCATGGCCTGTGGGACATGCTACAACCTTAGGGCTAGCTGAATCATTTGGTGTGATACCGAACCGTAGGCATTTGCCAGGTCCAACCATACGGCGTCGAGATGAAGTTTCTCCGAATGATCCTCTGTATGGTTTCTCAGATCATCTCTGCATGCTTTAAGCATCTGGAAACTCAGGGAACGTTTCTTTTCTGAACCGATCAAGTGATGTACCCATTTTCTGAAGGTTTTTGCTAAGCGGGATGCCGTGACTGAGAAATTGTTGAAACTGATTTATTTAAGTTAAGGTTGTTTTTTTTTTTATATAAACTCAAGCAGCAGACACCTACTGCATACTGATCTTGAGTTTGCTCCATGCTCCATGGAGAATTCAGGGCAACCGCCTCAGAACATTTCGATATCATTTCTTTAGTTGATAAGACACACCACTGGGGCGAAGAGCTGACTCGACTCTTGCTTTTAACACCACTGCTTTGATTTCATCCGAGCTTAGTGGTTTTTTGTTGAATTTTCCTGGGGGTGCAACTGGCCACGCCAGATCTGAAGATTCGTTTAAAAGTATTTTTCTCCATCCTCTCATCCCTCCTTCCATGTCTCTGTCTCCGCATTAAGATTTCTCTTCCTCCTGTCTTGTTCTCCCTCCCTTTTGTCTGTCTGTCTGTCTGTCTGTCTGTCTATCTCTCTGTCTGTCTGTCTCTCTCTTTCTCTCCCTCTCTCTCTCTCTTTCTCTCTCTATCTATCTATCTATCTATCTCGCTCTCTGGCTTGATCGCTTGTTCATTGATAAAAAAGAGACTAAGAAAAAATTACTTATCCGTTTTAAATATCAGTTTAATATATTCATGACATAAAAGAAGTCGGATGGCACTGAGAGGCACAGAACGGAAGCTAAGGGGATAGTCACATTTTATTTTAAAGCGTTAGAAAACTCGCTCTTGTCAAAGATTTCTTTGTGCCTCGACCCCAAAACTTCTTTTGGATAACTTCTTCGCTTGATTCTTGATTCAAGAATATATGATACAACAGTAGAATTAATAATAATAATAATAATAATAATAATAATAATAATAATAATAATAATAATAATAATAATAATAATAATAATAATAATAATAATAATAATAATAATAATAATAATAATAATAATAATAATAATAATAATAAAGCAACAGTCTCAACTGTTTAAGAACATTAATGATCCTGTCTCAAAGGTTAGAACAATTACTATCTTTCTTTCATCTCTATAAACATCACTAGCTTAAACATAAACCAGACAAAATCGTGATCAGTAAGAAGTATTGGTAGATCAAAGAGCTTTATAATAAGAAAAATGCCGCTACTATTGCCATTTTGACTATTTGATTGTTAAAACGAATAAGTGAGAAGAAGGTGGAAATGGCGGAATTAATTAAAAGAAGTCAGAGCATATTTATAAGTAACAAACCGAAGAGGTAAAAGATCAGGAAAGGAAGAGAACAGGGAAAAAAAAACAACAAATATCTCTATTGCGTACGTCACAAACGTGGAAAAAAGATATTCTTCTCTAGCTGAACGTTCAAGTAAGAAAAGACCATGGGTGGCCAAATTAATGATAGGTTAACATGTCCGCTACCTGATACTTATAAAAGAAGCAATCAATCAAGCTATGCTTCTTCCACGACTTAAGATCCAATCAACAAACTAAATCCTGACCTCTACCTATCCACTTAATTAAAACTGATGCTTATCAGTAAAATAAAGGATTTTAATACTACGGTATTTTATACCAAAAAAAAAAAAGGGGGCAACGCATCTTTTTCACAATATCCAATCAATCCAAGTTTGCCAAAGCGAATTCAAAGCTCGTACTCAACTTGTAGGGCATGGAGGGCTCAGTGGCCTGTACTACAGCAACGGTCTCAACACTTTCAAGGTACTCTAGAGGCAGTGCGCTCTCCAAATTTATGCCTCTGACGATGCTATACCATGAAACATCTTATTAGTTAGGTGTAAATAGCTGATGTTATAAACATATCACGTGACCAATCATCACCGATCAAAGCCTTAACTTAGATGCGCTAGGTTAGTTCAGATTTTAAGAAAACACGGATGCTTAAAATTTCTTGAATATTTTATTTGTATTTTATATTTGTCAGTGTAAGTGAAATTTTCACGTTTCGAAGTTATTTTATTGCAGACCAATCTATATTAATTTGTTTATTTTATATTATTTATTCTCATTGCTTAAATCAAAAAGATCAGCACGCACTCACGAATCCTGGTTCACATTCTAAAAACCTCATGATTAACTTCAAAGCATTAATTACGAAGTTTGGCGTCTTGAAAAAAGTTCTTCGGAGAAAAAGTACATGAAAATAGTTAATGATATTATAAACTTAAAACAAACTTCATTAGGACGTTTAAATTTTCAATGCTTCTAGTGAGGTAGATTATTATACAACATTGTTTTTATTGTTTTGGCTTGTTAAGTCTAACCCTTGATTCTTATTCAGATTGCAACTTTGAAAAACAATCTTTACTATGCACGCAATTGCAAAGACCTTTTTCATTATTTGTATGTATGGTATTAAATCGCGACTTTTAACATCATTATTTTGAACTTGAATTTTTTTTCATTTAAAAATTTATCGGAAGCTTAAATACAACTACTGTATTTAACCTTGACATTTATAGAACCTGATTGTCGAGCTGGTCAGTTTGGCCTGAGATGTGAGCGCAGTGTAACTGTGCTGTCCAGGGAAGCTGTTTTATCCACAGTGGAGGTTGTCCGTCCGGCTGTGCTTTAGGCTGCACAGGGGAGGATTGTTCAGGTAAGTTGAGAACTTAGAGTAGCAGCAACAAAAGTGTTCACCCTGGATAGAGTGAAGATAGCGGAAGACAAAAGAATCCAGTGATAAAAAGTGAAGGAAAGAAATGTCATCAGTTGAGTATCGACTTTAAAAACACACCTCGTTGAAAGCATTAATCATTGAAATTAATAAGACATCTGAGAGATAAGTATTCAAAGATCACTCCTCGACTGTAAATATTTGATTCTAAAAAAAAAACCAAAACCTCATTGAAAGAAGAGAAATCTTTTCATTGTGCTCCCTCAGAAATAAGCACATTTGCTACAAAACTTTCAGTGGCCCAAAAACAACAGTTCAAAGACAGAGCGGCAATCGAGCACACTTCAGTCATAACTGAAGAGAGCGCAGGACAAGCGACACTCTTGTCTTCCGCTTGAAACACTTGAGTCGTATGAAGAGAATTTAAGGTAATATCTTTTAGTTCTATATTAATTTATTATACGTCCAGTCTAGCCAATTCTCACCTCCACTGATGTACAAAGCACACAGCCCTGTGACCCCTGACCCAGATAGTCACCCCACTGACTGGTTCTGTGGTGGAGCACTCGATGTCCAGAGTTAGATCATCCAACATGGCTTTACGGAGATGGACAGGCCAGTGGTGTAGAGGATCCTGAGAGCTGGTGGCTTAGTTGGATCTGGTGTAGGTCACCTGATAAGGTTTTTTATAAACTTGTACACATTTCATAATAAGAGGAAATAGCTTATGGTCTATACCTGTTTCACTGCATTGAAATAAATCTAGTACCGGCAAGTTCGAAAGGTTTCAATATGATACTGTATAATAATCTTTCTTAGAAATCTAAATTGTAAATTTTCTCTAACTTTTAAAAGTTATGTCAAAATAAAATGACGAGAAAGAAATCATTTTCATAGAAGCATAAAATTTCAAAACTTGCTACGGTTCGGATTTTAAACTTTTAACTCATATTTTTTAACTTGAATCAATAAATTTATCAAACGAAAATGATAGGTCATTACCATCTAAAACAAATAGAAGAAAATACTCTCCTAAGCTGTGGTTTGGTAATCATTTGTTCCCCATAATTATTTTAGCTGCCTTGAAATGTAACCTAATAATGCCATATCAGCAGATTCAAACAAATACCAGTTACCTGCATCCCTGACCACAACTCTAACCCAGGAGAGAGGGATGGATGTGTCCAATGTGACACTGACAGACTGAGTATTCTCGGTGTTACAGGTTGTGTCGTCGTTGTCTGTTAACCACGACTCTCCACCGCTGGTCGTGAAATTCATTCGAGCTTAAGAGGAAAAAAAATAGTTTGATAACTCTAATTTGAAGGAATGAGATAAAAAATTAACCAAATTACGCCCCATTATCAAGTGTAAAAATGAATTTGATAGGACGTATTTTTATAGATCCCTGATAATACTTTTTTTTCTTTCTTTATAGGTTTCAAGCACAATTAGTAGCAATTTAAGGAAGTCTCAAATATGTCACACAAAAAGGACTCAAAAGTGAAAAGATGGTAATCCTATCTCTCTGTCTGTCTGTCTGTCTGTGTCTTTCTGTCTGTCTGTCTGTCTGTCTGTCTGTCTGTCTCTCTCTGTCTCTCTCTCTCTGTCTGTCTCTCTCTCTCTCTCTCTCTCTCTCTCTCTCTCTCTCTCTCTCTCTCTCTCTCTCTCTCTCTCTCTCAGCCGTCTTGCCTTCAGACACCCGAGGTAGTCGAAGAATGAACATGCACAACATACACATCACAAAACCTAAACATGGAAAACATATCACTGTCTATTTCTGTTGAATTCTGGCATGCTGCAACACTGTAGGAATCAAACAGCGCAGCGAGAGGACTAAACAATATTACACAAAGGAGGGAAAAAAACAAAAAACTAGAAAAAAAAAAAAGGGATAAGTATGATAAAAGAAAAAGTATTGAAAATTGGTAAAAGAGATGGAATAGAAGCCAAAAAGAAAGACTTTTCTACAACTTGTTCCCAAAACTAGAAACATTTAGACTAGAATATCGATAACGCGTACATGTAATTGAATTAGACCAGGCACACTTTAATTAAGTTTAAAAGGTTAGGAATTCGGTGAAGGAATTGCGGAGCCCACCCATTACAATACAACACATCTTAGAGACATGGCAGGCTCAGGCACCAAGTGGAGGAAGACTGAGAGAGCTGAGCATTAAGTGAATCACTTGATTCACTGTGCAAAAAATACTAAAGTCGTAAAGTCGTTAAAGCCTTTTTTTTTTTTAATGGGGAGGCGGGGGGGGGGGGGGGGGGGGGGGGGGGGGGGGTTAAAAGGCGCTTGTTAATTGAGAGAGATTATGTCTTATTCCCAAAAGATTACTAGGAAAATTAATAGCGGCAGCGATGCATATCACAGCATTGATATGAGTTGCTCTAGAAGGCAACAGAATAAGTATAGGTGTAGACATAGTAACAGGATTATAGCTAAGAAAGTCAAGTGGGAATGGGGCATTAATAGTCAGTGGTGGTTGTGACAAGAATTGAAAGAAAAGTTATAGCGGGGGTAGAATAATGAGGTGTCTAACATAGGGTAATGAGCATTTCCAGAGTATTAGATCATCTCTCAGTTTTTTTATTTAATTTATTGCGAGGGGAGGGAAAGGCATGAAGAAGCTCCGCAGTTATCGTCTCTTACAGCTCGCTCACCGACTGCTCTCTCTGAACGTTAATAACTAGATCTAGCAGTAGCACAGCCCATACACATACTCTCGCTCAAGGGTTTTAATCCAATCTGGCATTGGCTACAGTCGCTTGTTTAGGGTCATAATTTATGGTCGGATCGACAGTCAGGGTTAAACTTAAACATCTGGTTGATCAGTTAATAAAATAAGGCCTAACCAGAACAAGTCACGTGAGGAATAATTGCGGAATCTTTAGACATCCGGCACAGAGCATAATACCGATTACATGCAACCATCAGAACATAAAGCCCAGTCACCATGGGGAGAAGTCAGTTCTGTAGAACCCAGTGGACATCTAGAACTTTTTCAAACACGTGTGAAAGGCGTGCAGTACATGTATGAGCCCGCGTGAAATCCCAGTGTCAGGTGGCCTTGTTTCTTTACACGACATTGAGAATGAGCCCTTTAAAATAATATCGGTTTTAGGTCGCATGCAGACTCAACAATAAAACATGACTTGAAATTATACAAACATCGTAGGCTAACATTTGGTAATATAAAGCTTTGAACCTTATCAGGGAGAGAGATAACCGAACAGTGAAGGACTTTCCTAGATCCTAGCTCTGTGTTTTGATCTAGCTGATTCTAGATCCTGATATTATCGGTAACTTGTTTCAAACTACTTAACTCTGTGCGTTACTGCTCTTTTAACTGAAGAAAAGAAAATACGCATAGTCGACCCTAATACTTCATTGTTATCTGTTTAAAACAATCTGCTTTCATATCTTGCCTTAACCAGGAAGTTGAAAAAACAATTTTTTAACTGTTGGAATCATTTAGGGAATGCGCTTTATTGCAATATGCTTAGTTACAAGTTCGCTTTTAGTTCAGATGCTTACCAGACTTAGTCTTTCAATTATTTTCATTCCTCTCAGATCATCTAACAACACCTTCGTGCGTCTAAAAATGTTTGAAGCAGTTAAAAAGTGATTGAAGATTGATATCGTTTGTTACAGAGCAAAATGGTTTCCTGTGGTGTCAATAATGGAGCACTTACTTTATTCATGATTGTATTCTTTTGTATTTCACAAGGTAAGAGCGATTTGTTCAATGTGACTATATTAAATACTAATTGCAATACAATCCTACTTCCCTGACCCACCAGCGATTTTTTTAAATGAAATGCTTTCACATTCAATGTATAAAATCCCTAGTTTTTCTATCAATCTTGTGGAGATAATAATTTTATTCCAAGACATAGCACACACTGTTTCTTAAGTATTTCAACTATTTCTGTACATTTCACCATAAACGTAAGGGAAGATAAAGGTAGTTAGACCAAACGTAGCAACTGAACAGGACTTGATTCATTAGTTATATCAAGAGTTAAGGCTCATACACGAAATACAAGGCATGTCGCAGCCTCTAGGACATCTGCTTGAGAGTGTCAGACTCACTATAATCATTGTCTTAATGTAGGCGGGGTTTATTTAAGTAATCTAGATGTCAAACTACTATTTTTTTTTTAATTTTTACCAATAAACTTATAGAAATATTAAACAAAGTGTATGCATACAATTCATAGAGAATTGTTTTTAAGATACCGCATAATATATAGATCATGAAAGATTAAACTGACAATTCTAGTTAAAGAACATTCTCACTCCTGAGCATTTTTTTTCCGATTATTTCTAGAGCTTCTTTATACAAACTAAAGATGATCTTTTTTTACAGCCTTATAACATTATGAGATAAGCTCAATTCAAATTTTAAACACATCTAACAATCTATAAACAATCTTACGCCTTATAAAATATTCTTCTTCTTGTTCTTCTTGTTCTTGTTCTTGTTCTTGTTCTTCTTGTTCTTCTTGTTCTTCTTCTTGTTCTTCTTGTTCTTGTTCTTGTTCTTCTTTTTATTATTATTATCATTATTATTATTATTATTATTATTATTATTATTATTATTATTATTATTATTATTATTATTATTATTATTATTATTATTATTATCATTATTATTATTATTATTATTATTATTATTATTATTATTATTATTATTATTAATATTATTATTATTATTATTTTTTTCTGCTTTTTTTTTTCTTGCTTTCTGCATTTTACGATAAATACTGATGCAGATGCTGTCGTAAAAGCCAATGCCTTTTGTATTTTGCGCTTTTCTTTATCTTGAAATGAATTCGAGAATCACTTTAAGGACTCTCCGGTGTAAAAAGTGTTGCATTGCTCAAACCTAATTCGAACGTTATCCATTTATAGAAGTCCATTGTGCTGATACAAATTATGGATAAACATATCATTTACATGTGTTCCTCCCTCACAGCCCAGATACCCTGTACCGACGGCTGGTTCGGTCCCGACTGCCAGTACCAGTGTCACTGTGCTGGGTCTGCTCCATGTGATAAACACGATGGTTCCTGTAGCTCAGGCTGTCACCAGGACTGGTTTGGACCTGCCTGTCAATATGGTGAGCCTTCAATTCTCTTTTCTTCATTGTTACAGGAAGTTTTCATAGATATACAATATACAGCACGAGTGGCATTAGGAAATCGATTTTGTAATAAGGAAAGAAAAATAATCTCGGTGATTTTCCCCTGTTAACTAACAGAATATGCTTTTCAAACATAATAATCCATATACTCAAATGAAGTCAATCTATACACCTTCACCTCCCCTAACCTCTGTTTGTATATATTAATAATGTTGCAAAAAAACTTGTATTTTAATCTAAACACTATATTAAACTTTTATTTTTTTTACAACGAAAGTATTGCTGTTTCAGATTTTTTGATAAAGTGTGACAGTTTTTTCAAAATCTCAGAGTAAAAAATGACAAATCAATATATATACCAGCACACATTTAAAACCATGTGAATATATATATGTATATATATATATATATATATATATTATATACTAATTCAAGAACTATTATTTTGCATATCTCAAGTAAAGCCATTCTCTTTTTCTATGGTTTTAAATGTGTACTGGTAGAAGCAGAGAGATAACATAAGAGAAAGTGAAGCATATATGCAAAGTGAACAGACCAGAGAGAGATAGAGAGATAGATAGATAGATAGATAGTTAGAGAGAGAGAGAAGGAAGAGAGAGGAAGAGAGCAAAAGAAAGAGTTTAAAAAAGTGATGGAGAGAGAGAGAGAGAGAGAGAGAGAGAGAGAGAGAGAGAGAGAGAGAGAGAGAGAGAGAGAGAGAGAGAGAGAGAGAGACCTATCGAGGCACTTCACCACCCTACCTAAGTTGACGTTATCCTGCAGTTATATCAGGGAGCTTAATATTTATCACGACTGACTTGTCTTATCTTATCACGTGGACCAGGAAGTCTCTCTGATAGGCCCTGTTGCAGCAGTTACAGGTTCTTACACGATCGCATACATTAACAAGAAAAGTGCAAGAACTATTTTGCCAATGAATATCCTTCCGCGCTCGGGCTATTTTTGTTCAGCTCGTAATATTTATTTAGTATTCATTATCCATTTAATATTGTTTTATTTTGTTCATTGCTTACTTTTCCATCGAACTTGCCTTGTATAACTTCAAGTCATGTTTTATTGTTGAACCTGCATGCGACCTAAAACCGATGATAGATTTATTGGAGCCTCAACATCAATATTGTGTAAAGAAACAAGGCCACCTGACGCACTGGGATTTCACGCGGGCTCATACATGTATGCTGTACGCCTTTCACACGTGTTTGAAAAAGTTCTAGATGTCCACTTGGTTCCTACCAAGAACTGACTTCTCCCCCATGGTGACAGGGCTTTTATGGTCTGATGGTTGCATGTAAACGGTATTATGCTCTGTGCCGGATATCTAAAGATCCCGCAATTATTCCTCACGTGACTTGTTCTGGTTAGGCCTTATTTTATTAACTGATCAACCAAGATGTTTAAGTTTAACCCTGACTGTCAAAGATCCGACCATAAATTATGACCCTAAACAAGCGAGTGCGAATCCACTGCCAGATTGGATTAAAACCCTTGAGCGAGAGTATGTGTATGGGCTGTGCTACTGCTAGATCTAGTTATTAACGTTCAGAGAGGAGGAAGTCAGGTGCCGAGTAGAGAGCTGTGAAGATTTATTAACTGCGGAGCTTCTTCATGCCTTTCCCTCCCTCGCCAATAAATCAAACCAAAAAACTGAGATGATCTTAATACTTTCTGGAAATGCTCATTACCCTATGTTAGACACCTCATTATTCTACCCCGCTATAACTTTTCTTTCAATTCTTGTCACAACCACCACTGACTATTTAAATGCCCCATTCCCACTTGACTTTCTTAGCTATAATCCTGTTACTATGTCTACACCTATACTTATTCTGTTGCCTTCTAGAGCAACTCATATCAATGCTGTAATATGCATCGCTGCCGCTATTAATTTTCCTAGTAATCATTTGGGAGCCAAGACATAATCTCCTCTCAATTAACAAGCGCCTTTTAACCCCCCCCCCCCCCCCCGCCTCCCCATTAAAAAAAAAAAAAAGGCTTTAACGACTTTTAGTATTTTTTTTGCACAGTGAATCAACCGCGATTCACTTAATGCTCAGCTCTCTCCAGTCTTCCTCCACTTGGTGCCTGAGCCTGCCATGTCTTCTAAGATGTGTTGTATTGTAATGGGTGGGCTCCGCAATTCCCTTCACCGAATTCCTAACCTTTTAAACTTAATCACTAAAGTGTGTTCTGGTCTAATTCAATTTTCATGTACGCGTTATCGATATTCTAGTCTAAATGTTTCTAGTTTTGGGAACAAGTTGTAGAAAAAGATCTTTCTTTTTGGCTTCTATTCCATCTCTTTTACCAATTTTCAATACTTTTCTTTTATCATACTTATCCCTTCTTTTATCTAGTTTTTTTAAGTTTTTCCCCTTCTTTGTGTAACATTGTTTAGTTCTCCCCCCCCCCCTTTTCGCTGCGCTGTTTGATTCCTACAGTGTTGCACCATGCCAGAATTCAACAGAAATAGACAGTGATGTATTTTTTCCATGTTTTAGGGTTTTTTGAGATGTGTATGTTGTGCATGTTCATTCTTTGACTACCTCCTTGATGTCTGAGAAAGCAAGAGCGGCTGAGAAAGAGAGAGAGAGAGAGAGAGAGAGAGAGAGAGAGAGAGAGAGAGAGAGAGAGACAGAGAGAGACAGACAGAGAGACAGAGAGACAGACAGACAGACAAACAGACAGAGAGAGAGAAAGACACAGACAGACAGAGAGATAGGATTACCATCTTTTCACTTTGAGTCCTTTTTGTGTGACATATTTGAGACTTCCTTAAATTGCCTTGGTCACAATTATTTGCTGAAACCTATAAAGAAAGAAAAAAGTATTATCAGGGATCTATAAAAATGTACGTCCTATCAAATTCATTTTTACACTTTGATAATGGGGCGTAATTTGGTTAATTTTTATCTCATTCCTTCAGAATTAGAGTTATCAGGCAGCTGTTTTTTTCGTCTTAAGCTCGAATGAATTTCACGACCAGCGGTGGAGAGTCGTGGTTAACAGACAACGACGACACAACCTGTAACACCGAGAATACTCAGTCTGTCAGTGTCACATTGGACACATCCATCCTCTCTCCTGGGGATTTAGAGTTATCGTTAAAGTGCAGGTAACTGGTATTTTGTTTGAATCTGCTGATATGGCATTATTGATTTACATTTCAAGGCAGCTAAAATAATTATGGGGAACAAATGATTACCAAACCACAGCTTAGGAGAGTATTTTTCTTCTATTTGTTTTTAGATGGTAATGACCTATACATTTTCGTTTGATAAATTTATTGATTCAAGTTAAAAAATATGAGTTAAAAGTTTAAAATCCGAACAAAACGTAGCAAGTTTTGAAATTTTACGCGTCTGTAAAAATGATTTCTTTCTCGTCATTTTATTTTGACTAACTTTTAAAAGTTAGAGAAAATTTACAATTTAGATTTCTAAGAAAAATTATGATACAGTATCATATTGAATCCTTTCGAACTTGCCAGTACTAGATTTATTTCAGTAAGGTGAAATAGGTAACAAAAGAACAATAAGCTATTTCCTCTTATTATGTGAAATGTGTACAAATTAATAAAATGTTATCAGGTATTTACACCCAGATCCAACTAAGCCACAGCTCTCAGGGTCCTCTGCAACACTGGCCTGTCCAGATCTCCGTAAAGCCAAGTTGGATGATCTAACTCTGGACATCGAGTGCTCCACCACCAGAACCAGTCAGTGGGGTGACTCTGGCTGGGTCCAGGGTCACAGGGCTGTGTGCTTTGTACATCAGTGGAGGTGAGAATTAGCTGGACTGGACGTATAATAAATTAATATAGAACTAGAGGGATATTACTCTAAATTCTCTTCATACGACTCAAGTGTTTCAAACGGAGGACAAAGGTGTCCTTGTCCTGTGCTCTCTTCAGGTATTGCTTTAAGTGTGCTCTGATTGCCGCTCTGACTTTGTACTGTTGTTTTTGGGCCACTGAAAGTTTTGTATAGAAAATGTGCTTATTTCTGAGGGCAATGAAAAGATTTCTCTTCTTTCAATTAGAGTTTTAGTTTTTATTTTTAGAATCAAATATTTCTCTGCTACGAATTAGGTTGCATCTGTTTTTCCTGCTGAATATG
>JAWDGP010004978.1:27500-77500 GCA_033675545.1 Elysia crispata | reverse complement strand
TTGTTGACTTCCGGAAATGCACATCATATAATTATATATGTGATCTAAATCGAGGGATTATTGTGCTCTTCAGTTATGATTTTATTGCTTTTCATCTTTTGCATCTGAAATCAGTTGAAAGCCAAGGGACTGCTTTCATATTACATACTCTATAACTAACCCCTTTTCAGAGCAAAATGGTTGCCACAAACAAGCTTATACTCTTGGATATTACAGAGTGACAGTTTTTTCCTGAAATTTACGTCCCCTAAGTTTCTACAATAATCTCCGGCCCGAGGGCTGAATAATAAAAAAGCCAGAAAAAGAGCAAGGGCGATAACTAACGAGGAAAGTTTACGGTTCGGTGATTTTTTAGCTTTTGAGAAACAGCTATGAACATTGATAGTTCAAGGTCTACTTTTTTGTATTACAGCCGTCAAATTCTGCTGGGAGACGTTTTCCAGGCGTCAAGTTTCCTTTCGGTTACACTCATGCTTTAAATTATTCTTTTCTCCATAGTTCAAGATAAAAATCTGTGGGCACTATAGAAATTATTCAGGCATTATTCGGCTTGTTGTTAGAACAATTTATTTCTTGCGTTTTGTAGCTCTTACATAAGCTCTAGCCGATCGAGTGAAATACATCTAGATCTAGATACTGATAAATTTTTTTCTCTCAACCACAGCAGTCTATAGCAGAGGTTTCCAAATAAGAATAAATAATAGCTTATTTTGTAAGATGAACATTTAGTTCTATTAAAAGATAATTTTAAAATTTAATTTCCTTGAAGTTTTTAATAAGTGCGGTTCTACGAAATCCCGAAAAATATTGCACCTTGAAGCACTTTTTCAGATATTCAAGGCCTTTTAATAAGAGGATATAAGGATCTAAAAAGAGATTTGGAGAGCAAAAAATCACTTAATGTCTATATTGAGAGAAACATCCATTATTCACTTACACAAGAGATAGGTGTGTATGATGTAAGACATAACTGAGTCAACGAGATCACTAGGGTGAAGAGAAACACAAATACATGCATAGGTTGTAAAACGCAGGTTTAAATCAAGAAGAATTTTGTCTCGAATATAATATATTCGTATTTAAGTTCTTCACTTTGGAATCGTACACTGAAAAAAAACAAATTCGTCATGAAAAAAAAATCATTTGAGTTATAATATTCTGTATAAACTCATATTTAGTTTATGCAAAAATAAAAAAAAGATTGGTTTTGCACGAACTTTGTATGGTATGGTTCATCTAAAAAAAAAAGAAACTGGATTTAACGGACTTATAATGATATGATGTATAATTACTTCGCCTATCTTGGGAGGGTTTGTGATAAAGTGGTTAACACACTGCATGCGTTATCCTGCGATTTTAGGGCTGGATTTCAATTACAATCATACAAAATGTTCGTCATAAATATTGACACACACAAAAAAACAAAGCACACCAAAAACTTTCACTAGTTAATATACAATGGATACAAACGGTTTTGTATGGTATGGGTCGTCTAAGATAGAAGGAACTTTGTAGGCGTTATCCGGCGATTTGGGGTTCGATATCAATTACAGTCTTACCAATTAATCAACCAATTAATCAACCAATTAATCACCCAATTAATCATCATGTCAGTCGACCAACGAACCAACCCATAAATCAATAAACAAAATGATAAAGCTATCAAATAATTGGTCAATATTGTTCGAGTATGCAACAACAACAAAAAATAATAATCACTTATTACTAGTTATAGTTCGAAATGAAAACGTAAGCTTTAGATATGCCCCAAACAAAGTAGCTGAGTAGGTTTTAGTTGTAACACATCCTTTAGTTCTCGGTTTGAAGCGGAATTATAAGCTTTAGTTTTGACCCAAACAAAAGTAGTTGAGTGTGTATCAATAATATCATAACACATCTATTTGTTCTCATTTCGAAATACAAATGTAAGCTTCAGGTATGCCTCAAAGAATGTAGTTGAGCAGGTATCAATTGGTGCACATCTATTAATTCTCATTTCAATACGAAAATGTAAGCTTCAGGTATACCCCAAACAAAGTAGTTGAGGTTTTAGTTGTTACACATTTCTTTATTCTCATTTCTATATGAAAATGTAAGCTGCAGGTGTGGCCCAAACCAAGCAAGGGAGAAGAAGTGTCTCAATTGTTACACATCTCTTATGCCTTAGTGCTAATAAAAATCTTATACGGTGAAAAACAGGCAGGCTATATCCTATTTTGAAATCCGGATACGCATCTAAAAACAATAATCTAATGAGTGAGCCCCTCCCTCAAGGACAAGACAATCTGCGTTTTGTTTGGCTTGGATCGCCAAGCACAAGAGGACACTATGAGTCATGTAAACTGATTGAAACTGACGTCGTTCACCGGAAATGTCAATCAGTCAGGTGCCGTGCTCTTTAGTGTAGGCGACAATTATCTTACGCGCATCTGTATCTCTTGTGGCGTTTAATGCATTTATCACTCGTCATACGTTTAGCCACTTTCTTAGTCCGCCCAACACTTTTTATCGCTGTTTCCCCCCCCCCCCCCCAATCTACGTTTTTCTTCGATTATTCCAGTTGACTCAAGCTGTTCCAGTGTCTTTCTTCTTACCACATGATAAAAAAATAACAACCACACAGCAACCACTTTTCTGTTGTCTCCAGTCTCTTTTGTAGCTTTTTTTATTCGTGCATAAACGTAACCGATTTGCAGCAAAACTTTCTTTTTTCTTGAGTTTCATTTTAAGGATTAAAAACATGCGCTTTCCCAAAGAGTATTTGTGTGTGTGTAGTTTGAAGATAAGTTGAAATAATTGATAAGAGTGCTCAACTGTGGAAGATTTTCATAGATATAGAAGATCTTACCTTAAATTCTCTTCAATGAAACACCCGTGTCAAATGTAGAGAATTTAAGGTAAGATCTCATATATATATATATATATATATATTCGCCATATCCAATATTTGTGATGTTCGCAACATAATCATAATTCATTCATTTATATGTTTATTCTTTGCACTTAATTTCGTCTTCTCTCAAACATAAAAATTTGTAGCATACACTTAACTATCTTAGAGACAGCGAGAGAGAGAGAAAGAGAAAGGGAGAGAGAGAGAGAGAGAGAGAGAGAGAGAGAGAGAGAGAGAGAGGGGGGGGGGGGAGAGATTAAATGTTGTGAAGGAAATGCAAGTTAATTTATGCAAATTAATGTTGTCAGCTACGTCACACATGCGATTCTCGGGCTCAGAAGATCTTAATCGTTGTATCCTAGTCTCCAAGATGTACGTTATCTACTACTTCATGCTATTCGCAAGCGGATGTAACAACTTAGACTCACGTAAAAACAGCTCATCTCATGGCGCAGTAGTAATCTTAACTTTTTAAACAAGAGATGGCATCACTGTACGTTTAAATTTAGGTAAAAAATAGCAAATAAAACAAGAATACGATGGATCGTATCCTAAACGTTAAATTACTTCAGATCCATGTAAATAATTTGATCTCAGTGTAAATCTTTTTTTGTAATGCGTGACGATTTCAAACTCACGGTTTAAGTCCTTTTATTTGATAATTGATCCACACCAATTATTGCAACTTCTCAGGATCAAAATTTGTTCTTTTTTATTTTTAAATTTCTTTCAAAATATAAGTGTCAATAACAATTCCAAGGAGTTACCTCTATACCTGGTTTTCTCAGCCTATCAAAGATAGATGCATCAGAGATAAGAGATAGTTTTAGAAAACTATCTGGATCTATCTGCTCCTTCCTATCCAAGATTGTTGATGCTTTAGAGAATGCGAGATATAATTATTTAGACAAAATTAATCTCTGAACTATGCTTTCTCTGCCTATCAAAGATAGATGCACCAGCGATTTCGAGATATTTTAGACAAATATCTAGATCTAATTTTTCCTGTCTAACCAAGACAGTTGACGCACTAGAGAATTCGAAATATTTTTTTTAATCATTCTGGACTAATACTCGAATCCGCTCAAAAATAACAACTAGCCAATCACACAACACCCAGTGATGATGTTGATTTTAGAACAAATTCGTCTCTGTATAGCAAACATAGCTTGAAATTTATAGAATTCATTTGGGAATATGGAAAAACAGTTAATTCTGTACTTTTTTTGTTTATTTAAACACATTTTTAAACACTTACTGGAAGGAATTCCCGCAAAATATGTACCTAAAGATGCACTGCCATTCATGAATTTATAGCTGTTTATTTATGCCAACGAATATGATAATGATTGTTCATTATCATCTCTACATAGATCTGAAATTTGCAAAATTAGGTAACTATTCTTATTACTGGGCTTTGGGCTCTTTTCAAAAAGCAAACAAAAGGGATATTGTCAAGAAAGAAAAAAAAATGGCATCTGATTCATTGCAACAAGTTTCAAGAAATAGAATATAATTACTGGAACTCATGTCAACAGCTTCCAATTGTTGGCCGATCTGATGTCTTAACTTCATCCAATGATATTTTTACGAGTCATCCTCTGCACATCTGCCGGTAACTCGACTCTTGGACATGATGATGGAGAAGAGCTGTGCCTATCACCAAAGCTAGATCTACATTTCGATCCTGAATCTTGTCACAAAATTAGAATTAACCTTTAAACGTTGACTTTATCGATAATAAATTTTCCAGAACCTTCGCAAAATAATTGTTCTAATCGTTGAAAGGAATCCCAACAGATTTTGCGATCTTTCGTCGCAGTTGATTGTGAAATGCGAAACTGGAACTATCCGGCCCTGCTGCTAGATTACGCTGTCCTTTTCTTTCATCATGGATGCTTGTATACAGCATCTTACCTCACATCGGTTCAGTGAAAAGTAACAGAAAGCCTCATGGTCGATGATTTACGCTTTGAGATTAAATTAGGATTTTCGGGATTAGTAAAAAAATACCAATTTCTTCGAGAAATGGGTTGGTTATATTACATATTTTACTCTCTTCACTCTTGTATCTTCCTTTACTTGGTTTGAACTAAACTTAATATTATTTTAGTCGCTCTATGTTGCACCAGTATGTTTATGCTCTCTATGAAAATAGAATATTCCAAAAAGTTACTGACAGGTCACATCTTACATACAAAATTAATTATGTTTCTGCTCTCTTTGAGAATAGAATATTCCAAAAAGTTACTGACAGGTCACATCTTACATACAAAATTAATTATGTTTCTGCTCTCTTTGAGAATAGAATATTCCAAAAAGTTACTGACAGGTCACATCTTACATACAAAATTAATTATGTTTCTGCTCTCTTTGAGAATAGAATATTCCAAAAAGTTGTTAACAGGTCACATCATACAGATAGTACAACCGTTCTTCGCTGGAACGTTAGTTTCCGATTTCTATCAGACTAGAATATTTCACTGATTGGTCACATTATACATGTGTTTCTATCTCCAGGAGACTAGAATGTTCCACTGATTGGTCACATGATACATGTGTTTCTGATCTCCAGGAGACTAGAATATTCCACTGATTGGTCACATGATACATGTGTTTCTATCTCCAGGAGACTAGAATATTCCACTGATTGGTCACATGATACATGTGTTTCTATCTCCAGGAGACTAGAATGTTCCACTGATTGGTCACATGATACATGTGTTTCTGATCTCCAGGAGACTAGAATATTCCACTGATTGGTCACATGATACATGTGTTTCTATCTCCAGGAGACTAGAATATTCCACTGATTGGTCACATGATACATGTGTTTCTATCTCCAGGAGACTAGAATGTTCCACTGATTGGTCACATGATACATGTGTTTCTGATCTCCAGGAGACTAGAATATTCCACTGATTGGTCACATGATACATGTGTTTCTATCTCCAGGAGACTAGAATATTCCACTGATTGGTCACATGATACATGTGTTTCTATCTCCAGGAGACTAGAATGTTCCACTGATTGGTCACATGATACATGTGTTTCTGATCTCCAGGAGACTAGAATATTCCACTGATTGGTCACATGATACATGTGTTTCTGACGTCCAGGAGGCTAGAGTATTCCAAAAAAGTTCACCGATTGGTTACATCACTCAATCAATACAACCGCACTTCATTAAAAAAAAACAAAAAAACAACCCCTTTATTTGTCGAAAATGTGTCCCTTTAACCCTCAAAGGGCACATTCTAATTCATGACGTCGAAATATCAGACCACTTTTCATGCCCCATTCTATCAAAATCCTCCACTGCCCGTGTCAAACTGGGGCCAAAATCGTGACAGTCAGACGGTCTAACCGGTGTCGAAATGCCAAATCTTTCGATCTTGTTAGCATTAAAAAAGCACACAACCTCTACAGCCTATAGAAAAGTCTAATCAAAATGCTCTCTTGAACTACACAGTCATTCAGACATTATCATAGAACTGGTGAAAGAAAGAACGAGGTTAAAAATAAAAAAAAAATTTCAAAGAAAAACAAATAGGAGCTGTGAATAACGTGCAACATTACACCTAGACAGAGGGGTTAAAGTGAGAACACAAATATCAAAGAGTTTAGAATTTTTCAACGTATGGAAACGTTTCCAAAATATTCTGGCTCGCTGACTGTAAAGGAAAGCATGATAAGTACAAAAAAAATTGAAAAAAAAAAAAAAAAAAAGAGAAGGAAACGATGGGGCTAACTTTCAGACCTGTTGTGAAAGCACAAATACGGTTCTGCTTGGATTGCTCTGTGTTGATAAAAGCGCTATTTCGAAGCGGGTATTAATGTTGATCACATTGCCAGGGTTTCAAGCTCTTTTTTCTCTCCCCAACATTGAAATGCAAATTTGTCTGGCATTCAGTTGTGGGCCCAGCGATAGGAATTATTGTAGCCTTGTCAGTGTTGTGGTTTGGATCTCTTATCACGTTTCGGAAAATCACGTGTGTGCATTCTTAAAGATCAATAGCATACATTTCCTTTCAACTACTACTACTACTACTACTACTACTACTACTACTACTACTACTACTACTACTACTACTACTACTACTACTACTACTACTACTACTACTACTACTACTACTACTACTACTACTACTACTGCTGCTACTACTACTACTACTACTACTACTGCTGCTACTACTAATATTAATACTTCTACTACTACTACTACTACTACTACTACTACTACTACTGCTACTACTGCTGTTACTACTACTACTACTACTACTACTACTACTACTACTACTACTACTACTACTACTACTACTACTACTACTACTACTATCAATACTACTACTACTACTACTACTAGTACTACTACTACTACAACTACTACTACTACTACTACTACTACTTTTACTACTACTACTACTACTACGACTACTACTACTACTACTACTACTACTACTACTACTACTACTACTACTACTACTACTACTACTACCACTACTACTACTACTACTACTACTACTACTACTACTACTACTACTACTACTACTACTACTACTACTACTACTACTACTACTACTACTACTACTACTACTACTACTACTACTACTACTGAAAGCCCTTTTCCGATACTGTTTGGGTCTAGTTATTTTTACATTCAGAAATATTTTTCAATCGAACTAAGGGGCCGTGATGGTAAGGAAGTGGGGTGGGGACACGATTTAAAGAAATGTTTAGGAGCAGTGCATTAAGACAATATTTATATCAAATAATCGAAGTCTTATTTAATTAATTTGTGATTTTAAAGGTAACAGCTCTAAGTAATTAAGAAGAAGTGTTACAAAGCTCAACTTTCCCCATCCAAACCACCTACCACACATACCCTTCCTACACACACACCTCACCTCAGCTTAGACGGCCTCGGGAAGGTGGGGGGGGGGGAGGGGGGGAGGGGGGTAGATCCAATGCAAAGTGTTAACCTTGCCTTAAGATATGCAGGGTTTAATAAAAGCTTTGATCGAGTCGGCCCAGAGTTATATAATGAATTTTTTTCATCAAGATTATTTGAATTTCTTGAATTAGTTTGAAAATCTTTGGAGAGGTCTCGACGGTGCAAATAGGAGGCCAAAGAAATCTAAATAAAAGTTTTTAGTTTTAAATTTAAATCTTTAGAACGGCAGATAATTCAGTCGGAGAGCGTTGGACTGACAACATCGAGAATTCGGTACAATCTCCACCACGGTAATCTGGTAGTACTGGTTGGGTTCCGCCTAATGGTCCCGCCTTGAGCTGGAGAGAAAACCGCCTTGAGCATATATGATTGTTTTAGAAAAGGCCAGGGGATATGAAACTAACCAAGCAGCCTCAAATCCTACTCCTAGTCATTATGGGCCAGTGGTAGGCACAAGGCATTCAGCTTGTTGCTTTGAGGTTTGCATCTTCGTGCTTAAAGAAGAAGGAGAAGAAAATTTTGTATTGTCTTCGTAACGCAAATCTGAAACTTCCTATTTCGAAAAAAAACCAAAAACGCACAAACACCAAAACAAAAAGATAAACAAATCAAAACAAACACCCTCAAACATTAAATATTTTTTCTTAAAGAAGCCTGAAAAGACTAACTATATGAACATGAAAAATCGATCAAATTTGTGTAGACTAGCACGAGCCTTACGTCATAAAGGAGGTCAAACGTGAGGTCAGTATTGTCCAGTTGTATTGTGTAATGCAGCTAACTAAGTGGCGTTGTTTACTTAATGTATACGGTGGCCAGTCATGCGTTCTACGGCGCTGAAAGGTCGATTTCTTTCTAGAGCGGGCTGCTTTATGGTATTATCGTCCAATATATATATATATATATATATATATAAGAGGCAGTAGTACTTTGTGATACAATGTTACGTGCCAGGTCTAAAACTGAATATCTCCGCTGCTGACATCGAAGAACTGGTGCAGTGGGTTTGTTAAGGACATCAGAACTTTTTATGGGAATTCAGTATTGTCCCGGTGTGTGAGAGATATGGAATTATATTATTATCATTTTGAGGATGTTGTTGAAATAGCTGGTTGCTGTGTTGGATTAGGTTCTTATACGTGACTACTTACAGTTTAAGGTAAAGATAAAATTTAGATCAACGATAAACAAAAATTGCAGGTTGTGTCATGTAGTTGAATAACTAACAAAAATCAAATCGAAAAGTAAATTGAAGTTTGTGCTTAGAAGTGATCAAACTTAATGCAGGAGGAAGTTTGAATAAAATACCGAATATATATATAAAAAGAGCAATGCACTGATGAGACGTGACGTACGATTTTGTAACTAGGAATCCATAATGAAAGAAAAGGAAACCGTAACCTAACAGTAGGGCTTAGCACTTCTGCATGTGCATTTCACACTGCAATTGAGATAAAGACCTCAAATTTGATTCTTTTCTAACGATAAAATATTTTGTCAATACTCTGGTAAATTTTGTAGAAAAACCAACATCGATAAGTTCAACTTTTACGTTTTTTTTTCTTTTTTACAATAAGATCCAGAATCTAAACCTAGATCTAACTTTGAGTACTTGGTAAAGCTCTTTTCCGTCATCACAACGAAACGTCTAGCTACCAGCAGATGTGCAGAGGATGAAGCAGAAATCTATCACAGAATGAAGTTAAAACGTCTAGCTACCAGCAGATGTGTAGAGGATGAAGCAGAAATCTATCACAGAATGAAGTTAAAACGTCTAGCTACCAGCAGATGTGTAGAGGATGAAGCAGAAATCTATCACAGAATGAAGTTAAAACGTCTAGCTACCAGCAGATGTGTAGAGGATGAAGCAGAAATCTATCACAGAATGAAGTTAAAACGTCTAGCTACCAGCAGATGTGTAGAGGATGAAGCAGAAAAAATATCAAAGAAAGAAGTGAATCGGTCATTAATCTACAAAAATATAAAACTACGGAAGTCTTATAATTTCTTCTGACTCTTGGCAAAGCTCATTACTTCTAACTACGACAGGTAACTCTTTGACAAACTAATTTTAATTAAAGGTAACCGAAGATTTTGTTACAAAAAAGCCTCCGTCGGGTCGAGAAAAGTATTGAAGTGAAAAGAGTGAATTTGTGAACCGGTAAGCAACTAAACACACAGATCTCATAGTAGTATTTCTAGTTACACCACTTGTAATTGTGGAATTTAAAAAATGCTTTGCGATCAAACTGTGTGCAGCGACGTCACAAAATTAGACATTTTGTGGCAGAGCAAGTTTTAAATAAATGCGAATTTTCCAAAAGAAAGCTTGGAATTTCCACTTTTATACTGCTCTAATTTCTAACTTCATATTGTTTCAGACGTAAAAGCACTTTAAATAGCAAGGATTTCAAACCTTCTTCAGGAAAATGGCATTTCCCTAAGAAGTCGTCTGCCGCAAAACATGTCATTTTGTCATAACTTTCTTTACCTGTCTTCTCCCCCTAAAAATTGAGTTTGAAATGGTTTTACGAAGCGCAAAAAGTGCTAATTTAGAAAAAGAAATTCAATCCTTTTGAGATAATAGCTCAAAAGCAAAATGCCCTCAACATATGAGTGGTGTCCTAGCCCAGACACACGGTTATCTTCCAATTAAACATACACCACATCTTCAGCCAAGTCTCGACTTACGGAGAGCTAGTGGGTCGTTCTGCAGTAGTTTAAAGCTAAAGATATGAAGCGTTAATTTGCTACGATTTAGATCTATATGGTTTTCTTTCTGTCAGGAACAAATAAGGAAAGATGGCGGATTCGCCGTCTGCTGATGATGTGACGTTAAATCACGTGACTGGAACTGAAAATAGTGGTAAGTTCTTTTTTTGTTAATCCTAGGACTCATAGCATGTACCAAACATTTCTCTTGTCTCAGACAATGAATGCTACATTTTAGCTTAAATATATGATAGTTATTATTATGATAATAATAATAATAATAATAATAATAATAATAATAATAATAATAATAATAATAATAATAATAATAATAATAATAATAATAATAATAATAATAATAATAATAATAATAATAATGATAATAATAATAATAACGATAATGATAAAAATATTAATAATAATAATAATAATAATAATAATAATAATAATAATAATAATAATAATAATAATAATAATAATAATTCTACTACTACTACTACTACTACTACTACTACTACTACTACTACTACTACTACTACTACTACTACTACTACTACTACTACTACTACTACTACTACTACTACTACTACTACTACTACTACTACTACTACTACTACTACTACTACTACTACTACTACTACTAATATTAATGATAATAATAATAATAATAATAATAATAATAATAATAATAATAATAATAATAATAACAACAACAACAACAACAACAACAACAACAACAACAACAATAATAATAATAATAATAATAATAATAATAATAATAATAATAATAATAATAATAATAATAATAATAATAATAATAATAATAATAATAATAATAATAATAATAATAATAACAATAATGATAACAATAATGATGATGATAAACATAAAAATAGTTCTAAATTTCATTTTCTCGTCGATTGTTTGATCGTCTGATTCTTAGGTTTAGTTTTCTGATCTGTTTATTTACCAGATTTATCCCCCGACATAGAAAACATGGACGGACTTTCTTCGATTCTGAAGCACTCGGGTAAGAAACGAATCTCTAACTTGGAAACATGGTGTTTTAAATACTTCTCGTTTTGTTTCGTTTACTTTTGTTGTTCAAAATGAAGGCGATGGTTATGATTATACTTAATTTTAGATAAATAGAAGAATTAGAGGGAAAAACAAGATTGGAGAATCATGATCGTAAATAATTGAGTGAGAAAAGGACAGGGAGAATAGATATATAGGAGAGGGAAAGAGGGAGAAAGAGAGAGAGAGAGAGAAATAGATAGATTGATAGATAGATAGATAGAAAGAAAAAGATAGATTGATAGATAGATAGATAGATAGAGAAGGATAGAGAAAGAGAGAGACAGAGAAAGAGAAAGAGGGACAGAGAGAGAAAGAGAGTGAGAAAGAGAGAGAAAGAGAGAAAGAAAAAGAGAGATAGAGAGAGATAGACAGAGACAGAGAGAGAAAGAAGAGAAAGAGAGAGGCAAAGAAAGAGAAAGAGAAATAGAGAGAGACAGAGAAAGACAAAGAGATAGATAGAGAGAAATAAATATTACTTACGCGTATGAATTGGAGAAAGAGATGAATAAATAGATAGATAATGGGATAGATAGAGGGATAGCTAGCTATATAGATAGATAAATAAATAGATAGAGATAGTCAGAGACACAGAGAGAAATAGAGATAGCAAAGAGAAAAGAAAGAAAGTAAGATTAAGATAATCCCTTTTGTTAACGATAGAGGTACTTATAAATATACCCCCCCACACACACACACCTCCCTTTTCCCCATCCAAACCACCCACCACATATACCCTTTCTACACACACACCTCCCCTTTCCCCATCCAAACCACCCACCACATTTACCCTTTCTACACACACACCTCCCCTTTCCCCATCCAAACCACCCACTACATATACCCTTCTTACACACACACCTCCCCTTTCCCCATCCAAACCACCCACCACATTTACCCTTTCTACACACACACCTCCCCTTTCCCCATCCAAACCACCCACCACATATACCCTTTCTAAACACACACCTCCACTTTCCCAATCCAAACCACCCACCACATATACCCTTTCTACACACACACCTCCCCTTTCCCAATCCAAACCACCCACGACATTTACCCTTTCTACACACACACCTCCACTTTCCCCATCCAAACCACCCACCACATATACCCTTCCTACACACACACCTCCACTTTCCCCATCCAAACCACCCACCACATATACCCTTCTTACACACACACCTCCACTTTCCACATCCAAACCACCCACCACATATACCCTTCCTACACACACACCTCCACTTTCCACATCCAAACCACCCACCACATATACCCTTCCTATACACACACCTCACCTTTCTCCATCCAAACCACCCACCACATATACCCTTCTTACACACACACCTCCCCTTTCCCCATCCAAACCACCCACCACATATACCCTTCCTACACACACACACCTTCCCTTTCCCCATCCAAACCACCCACCACATTTACCCTTTCTACACACACACCTCCCCTTTCCCCATCCAAACCACCCACCACATATACCCTTCCTACACACACACACCTTCCCTTTCCCCATCCAAACCACCCACCACATTTACCCTTTCTACACACACACCTCCCCTTTCCCCATCCAAACCACCCACCACATATACCCTTTCTACACACACACCTCCACTTTCCCAATCCAAACCACCCACCACATATACCCTTTCTACACACACACCTCCCCTTTCCCCATCCAAACCACCCACCACATATACCCTTCTTACACACACACACCTTCCCTTTCCCCATCCAAACCACCCACCACATATACCCTTCCTACACACACACCTCCACTTTCCCCATCCAAACCACCGACCACATATACCCGTCCTGGATGATGTACGTTACTCACGCTTGGCTTCTCTCTCATCTTCCCACAGGCGAGGCTCACTCGAATCCAAACTCGGTCAAATTCAAAACAAACAATCCGACCGGATCCTTCCCTTCCCCTAAACTGACCTCTGACCCCAATGACGTCACAGTATCAATCGCCATGGAGATCAAGAGGAAGAATGGACAGAGGTCAAATGGTGACCACCAGCTGGCCGAAGTGGTCACTCACACAGATGACCGCCGAGGAAGCGAGTCTCGGATAGACATGGAGGAACCAAGATACTACATTGCGAAGAGGTTGACTTGTGTGTGTGTGTGTGTTTCTGTGTGGATGTGAAGGTTGCAATTCAAGCAATCTCTTTTTTTATCATTGCGGAATAAACGAATAACTAAATATAATGAGATAATTAACAAAAGCCATACGTCAAAAAGTGAAAAAAAAGAAGAGAGAGAGAGAGAGAGAGAGAGAGAGAGAGAGAGAGAGAGAGAGAGAGAAAGAGAGAGACAGAGAGAGAGACAGAGAGAGAGACAGACAGAGAGAGAGCTAGAGAGACAGAAAGAGAGAGAGAGAGAGAGAGAGAGAGAGAGAGAGAGAGAGAGAGAGAGAGAGAGTGTGTGTTTTAAAATCACAACTCAGTGTTCTATAGGAAAAAAATATAGGAATTGCTTACATAGTGTCCAGCCTTAGAGTAGGAAAAGTATGTATTAAATAATACAACTTTAATTCTCTTTCGCCCTTCAACATCTTTGCTTCAACAATTTTTTTCTCTTCTGGTATCATTTTATGACGTATATCATTAAATCTTGTTGATATCAACAGAGTTCCTGCTTTGAAAGATATATACATGACTGTTTCTGTAAATTATTCATTGCTATCTATTATCATAGCAGGTTTGTCATGAAATTTTTTTTTACCTTCCTCTTTCAGTGATCTTGACGAAACATTGGTGAGAGTTCGACAGCATTTCCTACAGTATGTTGACCAGAATAATCGCATAACTGAAGAAGCATTTAAAGAGGCCCTTGGCAAGAAAGCGGTATGTAGAAATGAACATATACAGACATATATATATGAAGTACCTGGACTAAGGTACCATTACACTGGTGTTCCAAGCAATGTCATGGCAAGGCCTTATTCCAGGTATTTCATAATTATTAATCCTGCTCCTTATTGTTGAACACTTTCATTCAATATGCTAGTACCATTGTAAATCACACACACACATATATAATTATGTAGGGAGGCTGGTATAGAACTTTTATTTATTTGTGGCAATAGCAGTAGGCCTTTAGAACAGATCTTTAATATGTCAATAATGAGCTTGTGGGTGGAGCCACGTGCGCTTCTAGCTTGTTAGTATACTTAGTTTAATGGCGGGAAACTAGTCTCCGCCCCTCTAGCGGTTTATTCTTATTTCTTTAATAATTCGTAAGATACTTTATTTCATGTAATGATTACATTGGCTAGCCGATCTATTCTTTTATTCTTGTCCAGCTGGCCAGAGAAGCTTTTCTTCGGCCGGTTTTGGACGTACTTTGATCGGGGGATGCTAGAATCGTACGTAGGTGTAACGATGGCTTCCGTAGATTCTATGATCTCGGTCGGGTGATGTTTTAGTTGGGGAAACGAGTGATTCCGTTCGACGGAGTAGATTTTCCTCGGTCGGCATTGACCCTTGTTCTAGGGACGAACTGGGAAACCAGGGAAGTCTTTGACGGGGGACTTTGCCGACTGAGCTTGTACTATAAATTATAGAGCTTGGAAAGACTCCTTGTCAGTATCTTTTTGGAGTATCTGGAGGCCACGTTGGATAGTACTAGTAGTATTGTTTGGAATTTTAGTGAGAAGTTATTGTGGATATTATTGAACTATTGTGAAAGCTACTTGTGTTGGATTATCATTTGTTTTAATTCTACATGATTATCACCGTGACTCGGGCGTTGGCTGACTATTGGGCATTTTTATTAGGTATTTTTATCTAACCATTTTAACTAGATCTAGATCTAGATCTAGTATTAGGCATTTTTACCAAGGCATTTTTATTAGGTATTTTGACTATAAGGCATTTTCATTAGGCCTTTTGTTAGTTCTTAGTATCTTCTCTTCTGACCATTTTGTTAGTATCTTCTACTTAACATTCTGGCCATTTTGTTTTAGTCTCTGATTTTAGTTTTATGCACTTTATCTCGAGTATCTGCTTGGCGCTTATCATTCTGACCATTTGTTAGTACCCTTTATTGCCTAAATGCTTTTGGATCATCTTTGTATTTTTTATTTTATTCTTTGAGAATTGCTTCCATTCATTGAAAATTGAGTATCCGTGGAATAAACATATTATAGGTGGTAACTTTAACTTCTTCTCTTTTGTGTTCTTCCTTTTCTGGAGTGTAGCTATTCTATTCTTGTCAAGTCTCGACACCCACTCGTATTAGTTAGGGAACAGTGGCCTTAGTACTCCACTGATACTCAAGGACCCAAAAGTGTGAACTCTTTAGTATTGCACGGCTGCTAGGAACGCTACCATAACCAGTTAGGGCCTGCAATTACTTAGAGTAGGAAGAGGCGCTGAGCTTCTATAGGTAACTAGACTAGTGGGTCCTATTGTAGTAGTAACTAAGTAAGTTAAGGGAATATCCACCCAGCTAGGTCTAGTTACACACACACACACATATATATATATATATATATATATATATATATATATATATATCTACGTCATTAGCTCTATGCCACATGACGTAATTTTAAGAAAATGTCCTTTAAACTTTCGTTTACCTTATACTCATAATGTTGGACATACATCAAATGTAGGAGAACTTGACTCATGTTGCTTGAATGTTGGTTCTAAAATTATCAGGGCATATAGATAATGTTTTTAGGGAACGGAAACTGAATCTAGCTTTAATTTTAGTGAAACTGAACATGGAACAAATGTAAACCTAGGCGTCGAGATATATATATATATATATATATATATATATATATATATATATCTACACACACACACACATGCTTCATATACCACCAAATATCGAACAAAAATAACGGCGCGGCCAAGAATTTCCGTAAGGTAGTTTATTTTTATTCACTTAATGCTAAAATTCACAACTTTATAATAAGCGTTTAAAAGGATCTAAAAACAGATTCGGTAAGTACAGCAATTATTCGATATCTTTTATTCACGAACCTTCCCAGAAGTCCTTCTTCGCTGACCGTTTCTTCTGGTTCCTGGACACTAATCACAACGGCTTCATCGACATGTCCGAACTGAGCGCCGGAGCGCGAGTCTTGCTGAGCGGGACCACAACCGAGAAGGTCAACTTTGTCTTCACGCTCTTTGATATGAAGAGTGAGTAGTGAGATAGCTGCGGGATTTCCCGATATCTTTTTTCCGTTCTGTTTTCTCCTTCCCAAAAGGTCAGCTTTGTCTTTGATATGAAGAGTGAGTAGTGAGATAGCTGCGGGATTTCCCGATATCTTTCTTTCGTTCCGTTTTCTCCTTCCCAAAAGTTCAGCTTTGTCTTTGATATGAAGAGTGAGTAGTGAGATAGCTGCGGGATTTCCCGATATCTTTTTTCCGTTCTGTTTTCTCCTTCCCAAAAGGTCAGCTTTGTCTTTGATATGAAGAGTGAGTTGTGAGATAGCTACGGGAGTTCCTGATAAATTTTTATACCTCTCTTTCACTTTGTTTTCTCTCCTTCTACGAATGATAAATGTATCTTTCTTTATTTCTTTTCCCCATTTTTTAAATACGTCTCTTTATATTTGTCTTTGTCTGTAATTCTATCTCTTTCTCTCTCTACCTGTTTTTGTATAAAATCTAATTTAAAACTTTATAAGAAAAAGAATGTATGTAATTTTTATATACATGGAAGATCACTTTCTCAAGGAGTATTTGGAGGTATTTTGTTCTCAGATATTGTATCTGTGGTAAAACTCTATTCACACCAGACCTTGGCAATATTCCCAGAGATGAAATGAGGGAAGTTTTGACAGCTTGTGTAAAGGAGTGCAAGATGAAACTCCAGAGAGAGGTATTGTCTGTTTCATAACCAAGATCGTTATCAACACCACCACCATCATTATCAGAATCACCATCTTCATTTTATATCTATACATCTATATATATATATATATATATATATATATATATATATATATATATATATTCAACACTGAGGTTGCTATCACTATCATTATCAATCTTTGTCCTTATCGTCGCCATCACCCTTCGCGTACCAATTATCCTCATTATCATCTTTAATGATGTTTTCGAAACGACAAAAGTTATTCATTGAGCTATCGAATGTGATCTTAGAAATCCTTGGAAAATACCGTCTTATTCCCCCATCAATGCTTTTTCTCCCAACAAGGTCCAGGCACAAGAACATAACTTGAAGATTACATTAATTTCATTTTTGGGCTACTGCATTTAGTAATCTTTAACATTATTACCACCACCACCACCACCACCATCATCATCAATATAACGACCATCATCACCGCCACCACCACCACAACCACCACCACCATCATTGTCATCATCATCAATATAACGATCATCATCACTACCATCACCACCATCATTGTCATCATCATCAATATAACGATCATCATCACTACCACCACCACCATCATTGTCATCATCATCAATATAACGATCATTATAACGATCATCATCACTACCACCACCACCATCATTGTCATCATCATCAATATAACGATCATCATCACTACCACCACCACCATCATTGTCATCATCATCAATATAACGATCATCATCACTACCACCACCACCATCATTGTCATCATCATCAATATAACGATCATCATCACTACCACCACCATCATCATCATCACCACCATCATCATTATCATCATCACTCTTATCCTCAGCATCCTCATGATCATTGTTGTTATCATCATTGCCATTTATTTTTAAAAACTAAATATGACCACTAGTCTTACGACAACCTCAGCAGTATCTTTACCATCACCACAGCAATCACAAATACGACCCTCAAAAGTCAACTCTTTTTTCCCCTACAGGAGATCGATATTCTTACCGACGCTCTCTACGACGCGGGAGATTCAGACAAAGATGGTGTGATTACCAGAGAAGACATGACCCGGATGTTAAAGAAATATCCCCACGCCTTGGACAGTCTCACCTACAAGTAGGTAGATAGAGCCCCCTACACGAAAGAACAAATCATAGCAATAATTATACAAACAATCACCTAGACCTACCTACACTCTGGAAAAGATCATGTATTGTACAGACAATCACATACAAGTAGGTAGACCTACCTACATCTTCGAAAAGATATTTTTTGTAGAGACATTCACCTTCAAGAAGGTGCAGCTACTGTACTCAAGAAGAAAAGATATTAGTAAACAGATTCCCCTGCAAGAAGAAGGTAATTTTAGTGCATAAATATTTATCTACAAGTAGGTATGTCCTCGTACACCAAAGAAAAGACCAATGTGGTATACAGACATTCACCTACAAATAGAAAGAGCTACCTCTTTCTTCGAGACGGTCATTTTAGTGTTTAAACATTCAGCTACAAGTAGGTAAAATTCCCTACACCCACAAAGAGATCAATGCGGTATAGAGACATTCACCTACAAGTAGAAAAAGCTACCTATATCTTCGAGACGGTTTAGACGTTTTGCTAAAAGTAGGTAAAACTCCCTAAACCTACAAAGAGATCAATGTAGTGTACATAAATTTCCTTACCAGTAAGTATAACTACCTACACCCAGGAGAGGATCACTATAGAGTATCTAAATTCACCTACACCAAGTAATATTATCTATGTAACCACGTAGATCAAGGTACATTATCTGGAAATTTGTAAGGCTCTTGAGTGCTGAATTGTCTGAAGAGCTCCTACTGCCTTTAGAGAAGATAAAACCAAGTCCTCACTCTTCTGATAGCTAAGAAATGCTTACTTTAAAAAAATCTCAATAAAAATTGTGAATAACAAAGGGAGAGCACGTTACCATGAAAGTGAAATAACAAAACCTACGTTCCCGATCTTTGACTCTCTCCCCATCTATCATATTCACTGAATAAACAAACGCTCAGCTCTATATTCACTTTCTCAAGTTAACCCTAAAAAATGGGTTGGGATATCATGATAATCACTCTTTTGTTTTTGAGGTAGAGTAAGATTTCCAACGAACTATATCGCAAAAAAAGACAAAAAATTAAAAAAAAAAAAAATTTCTAAAACACCTTCTATCTTTTTTTTTGTCCTATAATAGGAGCACCTTCAGAAAAAAAAAATGTTCAACTAGTTTCTTTTTGCGATAAAAAACTCAAAATTGCATTGATTAAGCTTAAGATTACCTTTTCACCACGTGGTATCTTGAAATCGGATTGAGTGAATGAATGACAAACTTTCCACCCCGGTGGTAAAGCACGATTAGGTCTGGTTTGATCAATCTTTTGACAATCTTTGACATTCTGCATCTTATCACACTCCAGTGAACAATTTTTTTATATATCTTAATAGAGATGCCCTCAGCAAGTACTGAAAAATTATCATTCACTTTTCTGTTAAGATAAAGATCAATGTTGCTTCTCTTTTTCTAGCGGCAATTTATTCAAAAGATGTAGATGTTTGACATCTAAACTAAACTCATTGGAGCAGAGAATAAGCTTTATATCTAGTTTGTAAAATACAAACTATTACAAATAAGCAATCATATAACTCTAGTCTTTCGAAGTACATTTTCCTCTTTCTTTCACGCTGGCAATAGGATACGATTCACTTCACGTTGTACATATACTACAGATTTGTTTGACATACATTTATATCATCTGCCTCGCTTCCATCTAGTGCCTCGATCTGGCTCCAGCCTGCTTCAAAACATGAGTCGGAGAAACCGTGTGCCCGCTATTTCTCCACGCGCTACCTGGCCAACAACGCTAAACGGATTGCTTTCGTACTTGGGTTCTGGCTCATCAACGCTGGTCTCTTCTTCCTCAATGCCTATCTTTACCGGAACGAGATTGAGTGGGTTATCTTTGCCAGGTAAGGAGTGCGTTATTTTTGCCTAATAAAGGGTGGGTTATTTTTGTCAGGTAAGGAGTGGGTTATCTTTGTCTAGTAAGTAGTAAATATTTTTGTGAGATTAGGAGTAGGTTACCAATGCTAAGTAATGATTGGGTTAGTTTTGCCAGAAAAAAAGTATGTCATAATTATTTGTAAGGGAATGGGTGGGTTATCCTCGCCAAACAATGAGTGAATTAGCTTTTCCAGGTAAAGAATGGGCTATCTTAATCAAGTAATGAATGGGTTAATTTTGCCCGGTAAGAGGTGGGTTATCTTTACCAGAAAAGGAGTGGATTATATTTGCCAGGTAGACGTGGATTTCCTTTGCACACTAAGGTATGGGTTATCTTTGCCAGGTAAGTAATGGGTAAACTTTTCCAAACTTCAGCGTAATATTCTCATTTCAGATATTTAAGTTCATTGCCTCCCCTGACATTCAACTATAACATCGACTACTCACCTTGCCCATGTTTCGTTTTCAGAGGATGTGCCATGATTGTAAACTTCACTTCCCTTCTTGTGGTTCTCTTACCCTTGAGGAACTGGGTCACATACCTGCGTACCACCATCTTCTACCGGATTTTCCCGATGGATCATACTGTCAGCTTGCACAAGATGGTCGGCATGACCTTGTTTGTGTTCAGTCTTCTGCATTCTGTTGGTCAAGTTGGAAACGCTGGTGAGTAAAAATCTCTTCATTGGTAATCTGATATCGCGAATACATATAGAAAGATTCCTGAATGCTACTTGATTCTAGTAATAGAACTGTTGGATGTTACTTGACTTTAGAAAAACGTGTCGCCTATGGGCGTAATGAGCTAGTGATTTTGGAAACAGAACATAAACTATTAGAGCTACAAAATCTTGGAAAGTGTATGCAGGTTTTGTAATACCGCAACAATGTGTAGTGTAACGACTATGGCAATAAAACATACTATATGTTTATCTGTATCTCTTTTTTTTCTTATATCTCTTTCTTTCTTTCTCTCCTTCTGTTGCTTTCAATCTGTTTCGGTCTCGTTTTTTGTCTTTACGTTTCAGTTGTTGGTTGATCATAATGACACTCTATTGCTTTTTATAGTGTTGTTGTTGATTATAATGATTCTCCATTGGTTTTCTCTTGACGGTGATTTGAACTGTCATGGCTTTGTTTCTCCTTCCCTCACTCTCTCCCTCCTCTCCCGTTCCCCTAACCCTCCTCTCTCCCACTTTTCCTCAAGTTCAATCATAATCATCTGAACAACTGCCCCCCCCCTTCTTACTGTTTCTGATTCCAGTCTACATATCAGACAACAGCAACCTGACTGTTGTAGAGGTTGTCTTCACGAGGAAGGCGGACATCGGATGGGTACTGGGTCTTGCCCCTGTCACTGGCGTAGTCCTTGTGGCCATCTTGCTTACCATGGTAATAGCGGCCAGGCCTATCGTCAGGAGGAGAGGGCATTTTCAGGTTGGTTGCTCTTTTTAGATTTTGTAGCTGTAGTTTTTGTTGGTTGTAGTGTTGATGTTCGTGGTGCTGGTGCTTGTGGCATAATGCGATGCTGTTCCTGCGCTGGTTTTTCTTGATGAAAAGATCTGGCGTTAAAAAAGAAAAACAAAAAAAAAAACAAACAAACAAAAAAACAAACAAACAAACAAACAAACAACAAAACAAACGCCTGAGATCATATTCGTAGCTTATATTACTTCTGCTCCTGTCATTTTTTGCATTTTCTTTTTATGTTCATATTGCAATTTTAATGTTTTTGTTGCATTTGTTAATTTTGCTGCGTTATTTCTTGTTGATGGGATAGTGCTTTTGATGTGTCCTTGGTTAATATGATGAATATAACTGTCGTGGATTATTTAACTTTCTGTTGCCTTGTCTCCCAACATTCCTTTCTGTCCGTCCAGATTTTCTACTGGACACACAAACTCTACTTCCTTTACTTCCTAGTCTGTATCATCCATGCCAAGCACTTTTGGAAGTGGATGATATTTCCGGCCGTCATCTTTTGGGTTGACAAGATAGTGACCTACATCCGGCGAAGTGGTGGCACCAAAATCACTTCCTTTTACCTGCTTCCATCAGAGGTGAGTGTTGCCCATAATGTCAGTCAAAGAACTAAAAAACTAATTACAGCCCCTGACATTTGATTTTTCAGTAGAATTTTGATGATAATTATGGCAGATTCCAATTGGCAATCATAGTTGTTAAATATATTTTACTCGTTTAACTTTTGAAATAACACATATTTTGTGTTCTTCAATACTAAATACCGAAAAAATACAGCAATAGAAGATTCTATAAGTCTATACAATGGAAAAAAATCCATCGTAAAAAAATGTGTGGAGCAATTTGAAATGGAGATCGACCAAGATTTAAAAAAAAAATTCTATCTGTAAACTCTGGCTCTGGTGATACCGTTTATCAAGATTCAAGAGTCTTGATCCACCGTTGCATTTTTTACCTAATTTTCCAAATTTCATCATACCTCACTGAAGATTTTCTGTAGGATTATAGAACCTTAGCTTTCAAGACTATGGGCGACCTTTATGACGAACACTGCGCACTCACAGAGCTACCAGTCCATGAACTCATTGACCCAAACCTTCACATCCTTCTCAGGTGACGCAGCTGAACATCCTGAAACCTCCTGGGTTCACGTACCGGCCCGGAGACTACGTGCACATAAAGGTACCGGCTATAGCCAAGTACGAGTACCATCCGTTCACCATCAGCAGTGCGCCGGAGAAAGGGGGTGAGTTCGGGGGCGGAATAGGAGCCAGTTCTGTGAGAGCATGGGGATGAGGTCTGTGGGAGTTTGAGAGTGAGTTCTGTGGGAGAATAGGAGCGAGTTCTGTGAGAGCATGGGGGTGAGTTCTGTGGGAGAATGAGAGTGAGTTCTGTGGGAGAATGGGGTTGAGTTTTATTGGAGAATGGGGGGTGAGGTCTGTGGGAGTTTGGGAGTGAGTTCTGTGGGAGAATGAGAGTGAGTTATGTGGGAGAATGGGGGTGAGGTCTGTGGGGGTTTGGGAGTGAGTTCTGTGGAGAATGTAAATGAGTTCTGTGAGAGACTGAGAGTGAGTTCTGTGGGAGAATGGGGGTGAGTTCTGTGGGAGTTTGGGAGTGAGTTTTGTGGGAGAATGGAAATGATTTCTGTGGCAGAATGGGAGTGAGTTCTGTGAGAGAATAGGAGTGAGCTCTGTGGTAGATTGGGAGTGAGTTCTGTGAGAGAATAGGAGTGAGTTTTGAAAGAAATGAGGTGAGTTCTGTTGGAGAATGGGAGTGAGTTCTGTGAGACAAAGCGTAAGGGTATGAGTTATTTCTTTTCTGCGACAACATCCAAAATCTAGATATAGATCTAGCTTTGAGTACTAGGCACGCTTCTTCTTTGCCCGGATGCCAAGGCTTCTAGTTACTGGCACGTGAGCAGTGAATAATGACAGAAAAATAATATAGAATAGAATTGAGAGGCTGGATGGTCCAATTACTTACACCACTAACTCTACTGTATCAATTTTGTAAACGGTTATTTCAGATCATTTCTCCGTCCACATCAGATCTGCTGGGAACTGGACTAGAGGCTTGAGGGAATACCTGCTCACACATTTTGTGGAACCTCATGATAGCAGTAATACACCATTTTATTTTGCTAGGATTAATTGTACAATCTATAAGAACTTGAACTTGTAAAATGTAAAATGTACCGTGACTCACGCCAAAAAACAATACTTAACGATCCTAGAAATTATGTTTTTTTTTTCTTTTTTTTTTTAAGTGTTGGCAGTAATTTTCGAATTTACAGTAAATTGCAATAATTTTTTTCTTAACTAGGGGGGGGGGGTGTTGTTGTTGTTGTAAAAATTGGTATAACATTAAAATCACCTCAGTTAAAATTTACTTCCTTACATTGACGGAGTGGGTAGGAGATACGACTAGGTGACACAGATGATTGTACGAGATACTAAAATATCAGGAAATAGGATGAAAGGGAAATAAACAAGTGGGGGTGGATAGAGTTGGCAGAGAGAGAGAGAGAGAGAGGGAGAGAGAGAGAAGAAGAGAATAAGGGAGAGAGCGAGAGCAAAAGAGAGAGAAAGAGAGAGATAGAGAGAATATAAAAAAGTTACAAGAGAGTATTGTAACCGAGTAACATCTAGACAAAGGAATAGATAAAGTGAACTAAAAATTTAACTAAAATTTAACAACATAGATTTGTTTGAGGTGCTAAACAGAATAAAATACCGCCATGTATTGAAAGACCTTTATTTAACGGTCTTATGATGTATTAAACTCCGCTTGTGTTCCACCCACTTTATCACCAGAGTCAATGAGAAAGATCGTTAGGGGAAGGCACTCTTCTATGTGGGATGGCGCGAGGACGAGTTTGGTGGGTTGTCTTAATTGGACTACGACATGTTGTCAATATTGTTTCACTTGCAATGTCCCCATCAACAGAATAATCATCGTCGTCACCATCATCATCATCAGCATCATCATCATCAACATCATCATCATCATCATCATCATCATCATCAATTTAAACATTATTAAAACTAACGTTATTATTATTATTATTATTATTATTATTATTATTATTATTATTATTATTATTATTATTATTATTATTATTATTATTATTATTATTATTATTATTATTATTATCATCATCATCATTATCATCATCATCATCATTATCATTATTATTATTATTATTATTATTATTATTATTATTATTATTATTATTATTATTATTATTATTATTATTATTATTATTATTATTATTATCATTATCATTATCATTATTATTATTATTATTATTATTATTATTATTATTATTATTATTATTATTATTATTATTATTATTATTATTATTATCATTGTTGTTGTTGTTGTTGTTATAAGTCACCAGCCACTTAATGATTCTTAATATCATTTACTACATTAATACGCAAATCAAAGAAAACTCATTATTTTACAGTTTGAAAAACATTTTGCCTCTTGACTGTAATGAATTTTTTGTTTTCTTTTTTCAGGCCAGAAAGAAAATCGCAAGTATAAGAGGGAGAACGCTGAGGAAAGATATTGACCTAACGGTAACAGAATCGACTCACTTTTTATTTTTACTTTACCCTGTATGTTTGAGGCATGGGAAGAATAGCCCTTTGAGAAAGGTTTAAAAATGCTTTGAAAATCATCACCTGTTTTAAGTTTTTTCAAATTCTTTTGACTTCATCCAGGTTTTTTTTGTTTTGCAACCTTTTATGGTCGTTATGATGCCTCAATCGAACTTGGATTCTAAAATATTAGATGAAAATCGGAAGAGAAGTTGACAAAAAGATCTGTAATATATTTTGCATTGAAAAATGTGGCCAGTGTTGATTGCAAAAAAAAAAAAGAAAAAAAAATAGATTTTCCTGATTATGTAGCTGCAGAGATCCTTACCACTAAAAATCGAAGTTGATTCATATACGACTAATAAAATTGATCAATATTTTTTTCTCTCACCTCATCCGCATTTTTTATTATCCCGTTCTTTCTTCAACTTATAATTATATTCTTATTTCTTTTTTTTTTCCTTCTCAAACTTTCAACGGAAAACAATGAACGTCCCTGACCTGTTTCCCTCCCTGCACATCGTTTCAGGTGTTTGTAGACGGCCCTTACGGCAGTCCCTGCAGAAACATCTTTGAGGCGGAACACGCGATTCTGATTGGTTCAGGCATCGGAGCCACGCCCTTCTCCTCCATCCTGCAGTCTATCATGTACAGGTGAGCTAAGCTGGGGTAATTTGGAGCTTGTCATCTCTTTCTTAAAAACTCTTATTCGAACCATCTATTTTTCTGACATTCTCTCTCTCTTTCTCTGTCTGTCTGCCTCTGTCTGTCTGTCTTTCTCTCTCTCTCTCTCTCTCTCTCTCTCTCTCTCTCTCTCTCTCTCTCTCTCTCTCTCTCTCTCTCTCTCTCTCTTAGGCATCACCATATTATCAAAAAATAATTAAATGAGACAATACTGATAATTTTGTGTCCGCTTCTGGCTGGGTGTTTAGAAATGATGAGTTCAATTCCTATATACAAATCACAATCTCATTATCTTGGAAACATCTAAATTATTGGATAAAATCCCTTAATGCTGAAGGAGGTCAATAGCTATTTCAAAGAAAACTGTAAGGGCACCAGATGGGTCAGTTGATAGGGCATTAAACTGAAGATAAAAAGATCTCGTGTTAAATCCCTGGATGGGCCGTCTAGTGTCATATCATATTTAACTTGAGAGATGATGACAAGATTTTTGGATAGTTTTTCTCACAGAAATATTAGCATTACTGTGTTCAAGAAAGGCCTTCAAAGAAATAGAAACAAGTTTTTTCTTCCTGAACAACTTAAAAAAAGGCGAAAATCTATTTTGATCTTTAAAATTATCTTTGCAATTTGGGATGCTTATATTAATTTTCAAAGTCCCATCAAGTAAGACCACGGGTAGTATTTAATCAGCTTATTTAAAGGAAATGACAACCAGGTTATAACTATTTGAACTAGAGCGACCTGTTTTAACTCCATCGACTGAAGGTCAAGTCATAACATCTTGAACTTTCCAGGTTCAAGGCCGGTGAAGTCACGTGTCCTAACTGTAACATGACCTGGTGTCCTGCGCCAAGAGGACTTGCAGCACTGAGGAAGGTAAGAGAACTGTTTCGCCTCACACAATATATTTCTGTTTATTGGTTAAATATAAAATTGTTAATTGACTTCATAGAAAAGCATAAACTGTGACCGAGAGGTATGTAAAAGAAAATTTACAAAGAGTCAAACATACTCCTAGAAAAATGTAAAAAAATAAACATTTAAAAAAAAAAGCAATACACAAGAAATTGAAGACAAAAGTTGGAAGTTACAAATCCGGTTCGTTTAAGCAGTTAGCATACTTTGACGCCATAAGACGTAGTTTCCAGAGTTTCAGTCTATGTTACAAGCCCTGAATGCTCCTATAATCTTAAAAATAGTAAGTTTGATTTGCAATGTAAAATTGAATTCTGTTAAATTCCTCTCTTTAATTTGGGTAATAATACATTCTAATTTTGTCCTTTGCCCCACCTATTTGCATTCAGCTAGTCAATAAGCACACACATGCACACACACACACATATATATATATATATATATATATAATTGAAAACCCAGTTAGGAACTTACTTTTCAATCTGAATTTGTTTTCTTTCAGGTTGACTTCGTGTGGATCAACAGAGATCAGAACAATTTCGAGTGGTTTACAGCCCTTCTGACGAAAATTGAGAGGGAGATGGCGAACGAAGCTGCTCTTCAAAACGCTATCACGATGCATATGTTTATGACTGGTTAGTGATCTTTTTTGCTAGTTTATGTGAATTTGTTTAAGTCGTTGAGAAAGTGTAAATTTTTTTGTGACACATTTTGTATTAAGTACTAGAGAGAGAATACAAATTATCGAGACTGACTTAGGAGAGGAAGTAAATTGTAAGATATTTATCTAATAACTCAAAACCAAAGGCTAATCTAAAACTTTTTCAAAGAAAAGTAACGGAAATGAAAGTAAAGGAATACATTTTTATATAAGCATTATGAGAAAAAGATACTTGCAAAGCATCTTCCATGGTGAGGGTGTAGGTTAGAAAGTTCGTTGTGAATCTCTCTTACACTCTGTTGGAAACAAAGGTCAACAATGTTTACATCTTCAATTGAATACATGCTATTTATGGCAGATTACATTGAAATAAAAAGTCAAAATTCAATTGTTTTTTTCTGTAGGGGTACGAAGAATAATAGACTTTTTTCACAACTTTATTTGAATATTGTTTCTGCACCACATAATGATGCTGATGATAATGATGATGATGATGATGATGATGATGATGATGATGATGATGATGATGATGATGATGATGATGATGATGATGATGATGATGATGATGATGATGATGATGATGATGATGATGATGATGATGATGATGATGATGATGATGATGATAATAATAATAATAATAATAATAATAATAATAATAATAATAATAATAATAATAATAATAATAATAATAATAATAATAATAATAATAATAATAATAATAATAATAATAATAATAATAATAGTAATCTTAGTTGATAGCGTATTTCCAAGACAAAGTATCTGCAGGGGAATATATTTTTAGTTCGTAACAGAAATGACTCAAAATTTCAACCCGTCAAGCAAAGATCCTCTTGGAAATCCCTGAGGATAAACCATTATAGTACCGGTATGTTTGTCTCCCTTCCCAGGTGCTCCAAGCCAGTATGACATCCATGGGGTCGGTGTTCAGATGGCCCTTGACCTGGTCAGAGAGGCCAAAAGCACTGACCTCATCACAGGCCTGACCACTCGTACGCAAGGAGGGAGGCCAGACTTTGACAAGGTGAAGGTCGTGTACTGTCATCTGGTTTAACAATTAGGGAGGGGTAGGGTCGTGTGAGAGGGAGAATATTGGTGAATAAACTATGATTTCTTAAAAAATGGAAAGTTCGTAGGAAAAGTAATTCCATGATATAGACAACATGATTTGTGTTGATTTAGTTTTCACACCGGCACGTCAAGTGGTCTAATGTGAGTCAAGGTGAGGTGAAGATCATGGCACAGTCGTCCTCCAGATGTTTGGGTGAACTTTTTCTGTTCTGCGACTAAACCTGTTGACGTCTTATTTCAAATATCTTTAGTATTGCAAGTCAAAATATAGAATGTATTTATTTGGTTAACCCATTAACCACTGAGTTTATGTGCTTTTGGCACGACCAAATACTCATACCATTTTGAACGTTTTGTTCAAATATATTGAGATCAGATGAACTTTGTCTAACAAACATAACTAGGTTATGTCTTAGTATATTTTTTTCTGTTGTTGTGCAATATATATGTTCGCACATTTAAGCCGCGTTTTTGCTTAAATATGCACACCTCTGAACAGTAATACCAAATTAAGTGAGTGCTAAGGTTAGATTCCTCAGTATACACGCTACTTCTTGGTGCTTTTACGAAAAACAAAAACTTTTCGCTTTTGAGTTCATACCATTTGCAAAAAGTCTTTCTAAAAAGGTTGAAATACTCGAATTATTCTACCAAACAAATTTCCTCTAACGCATTAAAAATAAACTAACGTATTTTTTAGATAAAATAATACCTCAAACTTTCAATGATAAACAATTCTGTCTTTCTGCTTTCTCTTCCAGTTGCTGTCCGATATCAAGAATAAATCTCCTTGTTCAAAGCTGAAAGTTTTCTTCTGTGGAAATCCAGCACTGGCCAAGACCATCAAGGGCAGTTGTGTTAAATTGGACATTGCCTTCTCTAAAGAACAGTTCTAGACAAAATTGTATTGAACATTTCCTTCTCTAAAGAACAGTTCTAGAAACATCGCTTTCTCTGAAGGACAAAATATAGTCAAAGTTTTGATAAACATTGCCTACTCTAAACAAACTTATATTAAACATTGCATTCTCTCAAAGCAGTTTTAGACAAAGCTATGTTGAAAATTGCCGTCTCTAAAGAACAGTTCTTGACAAAGTTATAGTTCTAAATAGTTTGGATATTATTAGGTTTAAATAATAGTTTCATACACATCCACAGCCTGTACTACAATTATCTTTATACTCAACGCACATAAAGAAAGAGAATGGCAGAAGTCGCAGCTGCTGAAGGGATACCCTAAAATAATTTTTAAAAATTCAATATCTTTCCATTTTTTAACTAGTGTCATGAGATATTCAAAACTTGAAGTACTAATATCAGTATTATTACCAATACATCATTATAATAACTATGACCATCTGCTCTGGAACAACCAGAATTGACACAAATATTTTCTACATCATTGTCATCTTAATTAACATCATCAACTTTATCAACATAATTATTCAACCATTATCAAAAATGTTATCATTGTTAAGTAATAGTCAGTACCAATAGCAACAAAATGTCTATAGTAGCTATCAGTATCGCTTGTATGATTATTGTAACAGCGAACAGCGTCATTGTTATGGAAAAAAAAATGATAACAACAATATCAGTAGCATTACAGTCATCAGTTTTATCTACGTCATAATTATCATAAAGGTGAACATAATTATTTCACATCATCATCATCATCATCATTATCATTATTATCATCATAGTGAGCATCTTAAGCTTTACCTCGCTGTATTATCATATGTATCGGCAGTCCTCTGCAATTATCATCTTCAGCATCACCTCAGTAATCATCAGCCTCATCATAATCCACAACATCGTCATAGTTATTGCACTCTGTTTAATGATTTTTTTATCATCGTCTTTATGATTAACAGCGTAAGTTTCCTAATTAAAAAATAATTTAAAAACTAACCATATAAAGTGCGTTTGACGTTGTTTTAATTTTCTTCCGAACTTAATTTTCCACTTGTTAATTTTATTGAAGTCTTATGCAATGGATTCTTTTATATTCAAATGCTGACAGATTTAATATTTCTGAATGCGAATTATCTTCCATTTTTATGATCACAAAAAAATTCTACTTTTCTTATACATCGTTATGTAGACAAGATTTCCCACGTTTGATGGATATTAAGAGTCCACATGCAGGTGATATTAAAACACTATTGATCATTAAAGAGAATTCAGTCAGACAGGCTAAGTCGGCAAGATGAGACCTCAAACTCATGCACTACGCACTGACTGACTTAAACCTTCTAGGCACAAACTAAAAGATTTCCTAGGCGTTCTTTATGTAAATGTTACTTGAATTAAAATATCAAATGATGTAAAAGGTTAAAAACAAGGCTTAAAAGTTTATATTAAAAAAGTGACCTAGAACCTTTTCTAAGTCAGTCAAGAATAATTATTCCAAGTAAGTATAGGCAACTCGTGTCAAGCTGAAACATTGGTGGAGCAGTTTGGATTTAGTTTCAAAATATCATTTCCTGTGCACCCGTGTACGCAACTAGGAATATTCTTCTTCATGGCAAAGATATCTCCTTGTTGTTTACTGGGCATATTAGAATTCCAAGTGTTCTCCATGAAACATTTTTTTTTCAAAATAGGTCAAATGTGATCAAATCGTAAATCTGCTTCATTTTTGTTACGTTTTAAAGTTTGCCTTCAGCAAATTTTGGCCAAACAAAGTTTTGTTTTTACTTTTGTTGTAATTTTGATATCAGTATTGACTTCTTTACCATTTCTGTTGCAAAATACTGCCTGCTTTTCTCTAATTCTTTTTGTCTCTATTTTTCCTGCTAACTCACTCTATTTTTCTTCCAGTCTTTCCTTTCACTTCCTCCTCCAATATTTCTTTTTTTTTCTCCATATGTTTACTTTCATGTCTCTTTAAACATATACTCTATCTGCAAGGATTATGCATTTATTATAAATATAGACACATATAAATCATACACATTACTTTTCCTTCCAATTTAAAATTAGATGTAAAGCTAATAAAATTATCTACACAATTTTAAAACGATTTCAAAATCTCTTGAAAAACTGAATAGGGTATTCAATATAAAATTTTGACAGTTCCAAAAGTAAACTAACTTTTCTGGAACTGCAAAGGTGATTTCTTAACCTAACTGTGCGTCCATAAACAGTGACAGAATAGATCGGTAGTCTTGAGCAAAATTCAGTGCCTCATTGGGAACGGAAAATTAACAAGAGTTTTGTAAAGTGATTTTGAGTATATAGTTTGTAGTAGTTCAATTATGTCTTAAGGGTCACTCATCAAACACATCTCTCTTTTCCCATCAACTATTACTTCTATGAGTCTATTTATCAATCAATCTACATATTTGCCTATCTATATGTTTCTATATAATGTTCCCTCTATACCTCTCAAACTATAATGACATTTCTCTTTCTTTTTTCCCTTTTCTATTTTTCCTTCATTGTCCTCTTTTTAAGTAAATCTCTCTCCCGGCCCCAACTCACCGAAATCTCTCGTATTCGTTTCTAATTCTTTCTCTACTTACCTCTGTTTTATCTCTCTCTTCCTCTCATCTAAGGCTTTAAAGTTCTCCACCACCCCCCAAAAAAAAAAAAAAAATAAATAAAAAAAATACAATAACAAAAAAAAAAAAAAAGAAAAAAAAACAAACCAAAACAACAAAACATAACAAAAAAAAAAAAACAGCAATAAAAAACCAAAACCAAATACAAAAACAATGACATGTCTGGACCGTCCTTTTATAGTGTCTCATTTTTAAATACATACATGACTAAGCGTGTTTAAAGATTGTCTCGAATTTGATAAGAATTTGAACAAAACTAGACAAATAGTTTTATTTGACAAACATGCCCAGTTTTTTTTTTTTAATTGAGCTCTTGTTTCCCAAAATGAAGGCTTTCGTGTACAGAGTATCCGTATGAATTTTTCTCTTCCTCTTATTTTTAAATTACATTCTTGCTTATTTTATGTTTTTGAACATTATAATGCACCTTTGAATTTTGCAAGTTATTATGAAAAATATATCTTTAATAATTATTTTAAAATTAGGGAAGTCATTTGAACTAAAAATCATTTCACTATGGCTCTTCTTCTTGTTCGTTTTTAACTTTATTTTGTAAATAAATTGCTTTTGACATCCCATGATATTTTATGTTTTTTTTTTTTACTTTCCCGTATCCTCATACGTAGTGCCTATAAGGATAAAAAAAAAGAGAAAGAAGGAGAAAGGGAGAGAGAGAGAGAGAGAGAGAGAGAGAGAGAGAGAGAGAGAGAGAGAGAGAGAGAAACAGACAGAGAGACAGACGAAAAGAGAGAGAGAAAGGAAGAGAGGGAGAGAGGGAGAGAGAGGTTTCGTAACATGAACAAAACTTTCATCTATAACTTAGGACACATTGTTTAGTTCACACAATTTTGAATTGCTATTTGTATAAATGTCATGAGTTGTTATGTTATTGCTGTTGCTGCTGCTGTTGTCATTTTTTGTAGAGAGATAATATTAACGTAGGTTAGAAAAATGGATAAAAAGATGTAAAAAAAAGTGTATAAAATAAAGTGACTAACTGAAAATAGAGACATATTGGCAGTTTTATTAGCAAACGAATTTGATAATCATAAAAGTGTTAAAATTATTCGACTAGTTATGAGGAACATGTGCAACAGTATGTATTTGATCGTTTCATAATGAACCCTTATATATATATATATATATATATATATATATATATATATATATATATATATATATATAGATAGATAGATAGATAGATAGACAGATATATATTTCATGTATTTGCTCGAAAAAATTGTCAGAATGTCATAAAATTTTGGGAATTTGGCCATATCTTGATGAACCCTCACGTATTGCACGTATTTTTGGGAGGCCTATCTGAGTGTCATGTACAGAATTACCAACTTTGTCCCTTATGACTAACAACCTTAGATTCCATATATTTGGTGGGAAGGTTTGTCACCATGCCATATACAACAACTTAAAATTGGTCCTTTCCAGATGAACCCTTATCTCTTTTATGCTTTTGCTCGCAGGTTTGTCAGTTTATCTTAAACATAAAACGGAAATCCTTTGTGTTGGGACTGTCACTGTTGTTATTTCAGTAGGTTTTTTATTATATCATATGCAATAATGTTTTCTTTACAATGTTGTTGCTATCCAAGCAACAAGTGTAGATTTGGATAAGTATAGAGAGAAAGGAAAACCACAGATAAATTTTAATAAGGTGGAATGATGATGAGTAATGCTGTTGACTCTAATAGCCAGGCTGTTCCGGTGACTTTTTCAATACAATTCTGTCTAATTTTTAGATTTTTATGTGAAAGAGTTTAATTTCAAATTTAGTGAGTTTTAATTTTTTTTTTATTTTTCTTTGTTTTAGGGAAAAAAATAATGTTGAACCGTTTCATTGATTCTGTTCTTACATAATTCTTTTTATATTTTTGTTTCTAATAGTATGTACTTTTTGAATTGAAAAGGATCATAAAACAAACTATCGAAAATGTTGAAAAAAAATTGAAATTTGTCGTTGTATTTGGCAGTTCTGCTATTACAGACATCATAACATAAAAATGAGACGGCAATGAACTGTATGCGAAACAATTACAGCTACATCATATCGAAACCATCATACTGATGGTTCCTTTCCGGGAAATTATCGACGCCTTTTGTTGCACTGTTTGTGAAAGCACCTCCGAGGAAGACGTTAATTACCACACAGGACTTAGCATTGTTTCAAAAGCATATTTAGAGGGTTTTGAATCATATTGACGATATACCGCTTAGGTTTTGAGTTAGAATTTAGATCTAGACTAAGCTTTCACAAGTATTTCTTTTATGGAACACCTTGAAGAATTTTTTGGACATTGTGGAGAGATCAAGCATTCTGAACATCGTCGTGTATATTAGATCTATATTCTTCATAGACATTCAGATCTAGATTGCATTATCATCCTAAAATATAAGCTTAAATCTAGATGTAGACTGGAAATCTAAAATCTAAAATGGTAAATACTATTTAATGACGAATGTTTTGATTGCATCAAATGCCAATTTCATTCTAGAATTTTATCCACGTACCACAAAGGTTGAAATCATAGCTGTTAGTTTTAAAGATAATTCCACTAGTTAAGCTGAGAATTTCCATAGTAATATTTCTTTTTATTACAAATCATTTGTTTGACGTTTGTAGTATCGAAGAAAATTAATTGTTTATGAAGATCTATTTTGGCAAGCAAATAATGTTTTTTTTTATTCATCTTTTTTCAGTCTATGCTTTAATCAAACAGATTTTGTGTTGAAACTTCTTTTTGAAACTCTAAGACTGTTCCGACAACGGCAGTTGACGTATCTCTACATGCTGTGATTAGCCTCTAAGATCTTGATTGTCATCCACACAGGTTGTCTTTGCTTAAAACTCTTTAATCCACCCTCTTACTATGGTAACTGTTGGAAAGATTTACACCAATTGCAGATTAGATCTTGGTAGATATCTGAATTTTTGACAGAAACAAGAAAAGAGTATCACTTTTCTGATACAATACCTCGGAAAAGATTTTATGAAAAAAAAAAAAAAACACAACTATGAATTCAGGATTATTCTTTAAATATAAAGCCTTAAAATTTTTATGATAATGGATTTTTTAAATTGTACTTAATACGTCGATAACCTTAAATAAATGGATTTTAATTTGTAGAGTTTTATTGAAAAAGAAAGAAATTTATTTGCAAAACAGACAATGTATATTAACATTGAATCTGTTGTCAACTAGAGCATTCTTTAGAACGATATTTCTGAATTCATATAATACTTGCAATGAGAAACATTTAGTTTTTAAATTTTCATCTAAACAGATAAAAATACACAGTACATAACTAGAGATCCCAATCTGTAGAGAATTTTGGAACTTCACGTTTGCGATAGAGTTATGAGTTTCAAGATGGAGTTTTCAGCGTTTTTTTCGGTGATAGCCATCTCCATGATCGCAAGCTCCATCTCAGTGAATTCTGCCTTGCCTATGGCTGACGACCCAGCAGCTCATGGCCCGAAAAGTGTTCTTAACCCAAGAAGTCCTTTGGCTGCATCAATTAACGTCGGAACAACCAAGAGTATGCTTTAAATTCTGACATCTGGTAACTTAATTTTGGTTACATGAAAAACAAAACAAAAAATAAGTTGACTTAGGTGAATGGAATACCAAATCAGTAATAATAAGGGTATCTTAGCAAAGCAGTAATAATAAGGGTATCTTAGCAACAGTTTAATAATTACTTAAAGTAGATTGAATTCTTGCAAACCATCTTTACCCTTTATTACTCTTAAAATAATGATAGTTACAATATATGTAAAAAATCAAGTCTACATAAAAACCGAACAATTAATTTTTAAGAGAATAACCGTCCTTTCCCTAGAAGATAATAATTTAGATTGTCTTTGTAAATAAGATTTTCGGGCCCTTGGCAGACGAGATGTAAAAAAAAAAGAATTCGGGAACCGCTGTGTAGACTAAACAAGCAGCAGGCAGTAATTTTAGTCCTGACGTAGAAGATGTACGTCGTGTACGTATGTGGCGTAGCTCCAGCGTATCGGTACAGCACAAAGTTCAAGGCTAAATTCCACAAGAGATGCTTTTATTGTTGACTTACTCCTAAATAAATGAATTTTTCCCCCTCTCCTCTCACCTTCAGAACAAAATTTTCATAATAAGTTTTATTTCTTTTTTTTTTTAACCCAGACTCCTCTCCTTCGCTTTCTTTTTATGATTGTTATAAAAATAGTATGCGAACCTTCCCACTGCACGTAAAATAGAGAGAAGAAAATTTATAACATCAGTGTTGGATTTAATTATCCAAGACCAATAAAGATCATATTTATTCGTCTACAGTCTGTCTGTCAGATAGAGATTTTTACTCGCCTGATGTAAACTAAAGCCCAAGACAAACGAGCCTCTATAACTTTGTATAATAACTCGTGTCCAAACTTGGTGCCACAGAGGCGAGGCGGGGCGGGGCGTAAATCATAAACTGTTTAGAACCATCAACTTATCGTTGCCGAAGGGAAGTCACGTCATATTTGTTTTTCCCACTATTTATAGCTCGTCTTTCAAGGGCTTGAACAATCACCAGAGACTCTCTATTGCTGATACTAGCAATTTTTATAAAACAATTATTTGGGACGGATTTTCTGAATTTTTGTTTTATTTTATTTTTATACGTATCCGGGATTTTTCTATATGAGCACCTACACAACTATCTTGTTAACTATATTTTTGTGTAGTTAGAAAATTTCCATTTCCATGCAATTCGTAAAGATATTTTTCACACCTTCTCAAAATTTTGGCAGAAAACAACAAACAAACCATTTTTGTCCCTGTGAGATGTAACTATAGAGGCAAAATCAAATTACACTGTTGCTCCTGATTTACATCTAAACCAACGCCTTAAATCCGTTGTTTGTCAGTGATTCTGTTTTAATGAGGAGTTGTCGCTTCAGATATGACAAAATATTGTGTTTCAGTCACTGTTCGACTAAAACTGACAACTCCCTCTGAACGCGGATTCGAAATGCTCCTGGCTTGGAATTAAAACTTAAGATCAATATACACTGCCCCATCTGTTGCCAAATGAAGAAGGTGCATTAGTTTGTAGGCTATTTGGTACATTTTAACAGAGAATAATTCTTCCAAGTCATGAGCAGCAAAGGGGAAATTCTTAGAACCAGAATTTTTCTAGGTCAAAACACAGCCGAGTTTTGTATATTCGATCTTCGCTCCGTTAAGTCGAATGAAAAGATTTGCTTTACAGAAAATGCGTTCAGCTGGGAAGTCAACGGTATTTCTTTTACTTTTACAGTCTTCAAAGTCTTATCAACGTCATACCTAAACAGCAATGGCGATTGCTATGAGGAAACTGAATTGAGTTATCAATTACTATAAATCTGTATTTGTATATATCGATCTATCAATTAATCTAAGTATGTATGTTTGTATGTACGTATGTACTTCCTTTTTCATTATCTATCTAACTACTTATCTATCCGTCTAACTTTTCATCTTTTCACTCACCGATCCATGTTTTCCCTTCAATTCATCTGCATGTATGTGTCAATCTGTCTATCCATGAGATTATCCATCACCATGTCTATCCATGAGATTATCCATCACCATGTCTATCCATGAGATTATCCATCACCATGTCTATCCATGAGATTATCCATCACCATGTCTATCCATGAGATTATCCATCACCATGTTTATCCATGATTTTTGCCAGCGATCTATCTTTGTATGCACTATTTCAATCGAACAACAAATCTTACCCTTAAGCACAAAGCAACTACAGTACTAAAATAAGACTAAAACTACTAAAATCTCAATCAAACCATACACACAGACAAACTCACATACCTTCAGCAATTTTTCATCACAATCTGCAGTGAAATCTACAGCGATAAAATCACTGAATGTTGAATAAGCACAACCGTCATTTAATTCAGATTCTCCAATGGGTTACATGGACTCAACCCCGTTGCAGCCTATTCAAGTGGAACAAAGTAATTCTGCCTGTCTTGTTAGCCAGTTTTTGGAGTCAGTTGACGAGGATATGCCTCCAAGTAAGACTTTAGAGGATAGGAAGAAAGAGAAAGAGATAGAAGGTCAAACAGAGTGAGAGAGACATTGACAGAGGCAGAGCAAAACAGAGAGAAAAAAAGAGAGTGAAAGAAAGAAAGAAAGAAAGAAAGAAAGAGAGAGAGAGAGAGAGAGAGAGAGAGAGAGAGAGAGAGAGAGAGAGAGAGAGAGAGAGAGAGAGAGGGAGAGAATAGTGAAAGAGTCGGTGACAGAGACAAAGTATCTTTGCTGTTCATAAGCGAAAAATATTGTATCAAAAGACATTCCTAGAACGTGAGTGCACTGACATCCTGAGATCCGCTAAAATCCGCTGAGATCATTTGAGATCCGCTGAGGGCCTCTGAGATCCATTGAGATCCTCTGAGATCCGCTGAGATCCGTTGAGATCCGCTGAGCTCCTCTGAGATCCGCTGAGGTCCTCTGAGATCCATTGAGATCCGCTAATAACCTCTGACATCCGCTGAGATCCGCTGAGGTCATCTGAGATCTGCTGAGGTCCTTTGAGATCCATTGAGATCCTCTGAGATCCGCTGAGATCCGCTAAGGTCATCTGAGATCCATTGAGATCCGCTAATATCCACTGAGATCCGTTGAGATCCGCTGAGCTCCTCTGAGATCCGCTGAGGTCCTCTGATATCCATTGAGATCCCCAGAGATACATTGAGATCCGTTGAGATAAGCTAAGGTCCTCTGAGATCCATTGAGATCCGCTAATAACCACTGAGATCCGATGAGATCCGCTGAGGTCATCTGAGATCTGTTGAGGTCCTTTGAGATCCATTGAGATCCGCTGAGATCCGCTAAGGTCATCTGAGATCCATTGAGATCCGCTAATATCCGCTGAGATCCACTGAAATCCCTTGAGATCCATTAAGATCCATCCTTAAGCAAATATGCAGTGGCGCCTTACCAAGCTAGTGGTAGAGTTCTTCTTCTTCTTCTTCTTCTTCTTCTTCTTCTTCTTCTTCTTCTTCTTCTTCTTCTTCTTCTTCTTCTTCTTCTTCTTCTTCTTCTTCTTCTTCTTCTTCTTCTTCTTCTTCTTCTTCTTCTTCTTATTATTATTATTATTATTATCATTATTATTATTATTAGTATTAGTATTCTTCTTCTTCTTCTTCTTCTTCTTCTTCTTCTTCTTCTTCTTCTTCTTCTTCTTCTTCTTCTTCTTCTTCTTCTTCTTCTTCTTCTTCTTCTTCTTCTTCTTCTTATTATTATTATTATTATTATTATTACTATTACTATTACTATTATTATTATTATTATTATTATTATTATTATTATTATTATTATTATTATTATTATTATTATTATTATTATTATTATTATTATTATTATTATTATTATTATTATTATTATTATTATTATTATTATTTTTATTATTATTATTATTATTATTATTATTATTATTATTATTATTATTATTATTATTATTATTATTATTATTATTATTATTATTATTATTATTATTATTATTATTATTATTATTATTATTATTATTATTATTATTATTATTGTTATTATTATTATAAATGTTATTATTGTTGTTATTGTTGTTGTTACTACTACTACTACTACTACTACTACTACTACTACTACTACTACTACTACTACTACTACTACTACTACTACTACTACTACTACTACTACTACTACTACTACTACTACTACTACTACTATCACTTCAACAACTACTAATATTATTATAATTATTATAGTTTTTCTATATTGATAGAGTATTTTTTTTCTTTATTTCTTATGGTCTTCGTGTTTTTACTGGGTTTTTTTTTTTAGTGTTCCTACAATAGAGATTATAGAACCTAGATTATTCACTGGAATGAATTTGACACTTTTTCTGAATCTGTCAGTCTTGGTAAGATAATTACTATGGTCCTTATAATTTCCAACTATTCTATCTTTATCATTATCGTCATTATCATCGGCAGCAGGTAACAATAGCATTGTTATGACTATCACTATTGCCATTTTTATCCTCACGCTGTTCCTTTTTTCCCCTTCTATCGCCCCATATCCTTTTATAAATTATTACCAATATTAACTTCCACATCAATCCATTACAATCTCTTTTTATTGTTATGATCATCATGAACATGGCCTCTATTATCATCAAATGTTTTTTCTTTTCTCATATCTTTCCATCTTCTTTCGTTAACATCATAAAACATTTCTATGGAAATAAAAATACTTTCATAAATGCTTTATATTTCTAAATCTTCTTTCTTCTCCAGCAGCAGTGATCTTTAGCAGCGAGCCTGACCCAAAGACCAAGTGGCTTTTTACCGTCCCAGAGACTCCAGCCTGCTTAGCGATCCAGAAAAATCATCTCAATTTTTCATGGGTTCAGGGAATGCAGAAATATGAACTGAAACTAACGAAATCCATTGATCTCGAAAAAGACATAGGAATAGTTCGTGATTTATTTTTTTTTTTTTCGCATTTACAACGACACAAAAAAGTTATCAGCTGTGGTTGTGTACGCCCACAGTTTCTCGCTGTCCATGCCTTAATCGTATACACCCAGCGCGTCTTGTTGTCTGCGAAGCGAGTGTATACACCCAGCGCGTCTTGTTGTCTGCGAAGTGAGTGTATACACCCAGCGCGTCTTGTTGTCTGCGAAGTGAGTGTATACACCCAGCGCGTCTTGTTGTCTGCGAAGTGAGTGTATACACCCAGCGCGTCTTGTTGTCTGCGAAGTGAGTGTATACAATTATGTTTCCAAATTCCACTTGAAAACAATTTTTGCGCCACCACCTATAACCTCGCACTGTCAACTCAGACCTTGAGGGTGACCCCCGTGTGTGTGGATGGCACCAATTTGACAGGCAAACGTGCAGTGGAATGTGTCGGTTTTCCTAAAGTTAAACCAGTCTAGTTAGAATGAAGACGTGCAGCGGCTCTTAGTGTGGGACAGGTAGGTCCAGACCAAACTAAAAACTGATGAGATGAAAATCACATGTGTTGATTCTGTCATCAAAAACTACAATGTAATCGAGGCAGACGCCCAATGCCCGTAAAATCACAACCACGCTGCCCGTTACCTGCCGGGCTCAGTGATGCTCCAGGGCACATAAAGTCGTCATGCGGGTTTGTGTCCAAACTGTATTGCTCACCCTCTTGGATATGTTGTCTGTGGTATACTTAACTTGTGCAGAGCGACCACATCTTGTTCTCTGCGCTGTGGTTGTGTACAGCCACCGCTTCATCTGGTCTGCGCTATTATTGTGTACAGGAAATGGATCTTGTTGAATGCGCTATGAATGTGTATATACACTGTGCTTTGATGTCTGCACTGGTGTTCTGTGTGCACCATGTAACTGGTTGCCTTCACCATGGTTGCGTACAGCCACCGCATCTTTTTGCGCTATGTTTGTGTGCGGCAACCGAGTTTCGATATCTGCGCTCTGGCTGCATGTACTCAACGCATATTGTTCTGTGCTTATTAGTTGTATGCGACCACGTCATCTTGTTGTCTGTGCTATGATTGTGTACATTTACCATAATTTGTTGTCTGTACTTTGGTTGTATGCAACCACCATGTCACTTTGTCTGCGCTATAGACGTATGTATCTACCGGGGCTTGTGGTCTGCTTTGTATTTGAGATCTTTGCCCATAACTAAAACTAATATCTGTCCCGTGGCTGTGTACGCCCATCGCGTTTTATTGTCTGCGCAGCGGGACTGTACACCCCCGGCGTCTCATTATCTGCGCTATGGTTGTATATATACTACAGACGATATAATTATGATACAGATGTTCAAGTCTCATAATTAGAAAGACACCAAAAAATCGTGCCGGGCGCAACCTCCTCCACTAATTTCCTTATGTTTTATGTCATAGTCAACAAATATGCTGCTAGCTAGGTTTATTCTGGAACAAATAGTTACACATACATTTAATTAGCTCATTGTACGACGCATTAAAATGAAAACAAAAAGAAAACTTACAATGTGACTTTCCTTAAAAAATTTATTAATTTACTTTAACTAATGATATTTTTATACCTGATTAAAAAAATATTCTGTTTGCACAATTTCTTATTCTTTTAGAAAGTAAATGAGACTTTTTATGAAGTGCCACAAAAATATAAACAATTGCTAAATTTTCGTTGCAGCGATCTTTTTCAGGAAAATGTCTCCTAAATTTTTATTGCATTTTGTCAAGGGCATCTGATTCGAGAATGGTGAGATGTGGTGAGATGTGGTGACTTGTTTTGTTAATAGCAAACGCTCATTCTAATTTGATGTATTTTTATAGACAAGACATGAACTGGTATGTTTCAGTGAGTGCCAGTATTTGTTGAACCATCCTCTGAACTTCATTCAATATTTTTATGTATAATTCTCTGCACACCAGCAGGTAGATAGACTCATCTTCATGATAGTGTTGCAGACCGTACTTAATACTTATTGTTAGATCTAGATCTAGATGGAAAATTATTATGGATCTTTGTCACAAGATAAGATTAGATTTAAAATGTTGAACTTTTCGATGCCGATCCTTACACAATTTCCCAGAATATTTGCAATTTTTTAATGTTATAAAAGTCAGATTTTTTTCAAATTTGTTGTGAAATACGAATGCGGATGTGCTAGGTCCTACTAATAAGTTACTCTCAGTCTATCTAGGATATCTTACTTCAGATCGGTTTAGTAGATGGACATCCCACTGCAGTCCGAATGGTTTTGATGTAACTACACCACAAGGCTCAAGATATTTCTGAATCTGACATAGGCAGCTTACACGCGTAGCTTAATTCTATTTGACAACTTGAAAGAGCTTGAAATTGAATATTTTTGCCTGGTAGAAGTAGACACTGTCCACTGATGACCATAACCTAAACTCCCCTATACCACCATAACGATAGCTTGCTTTTTTAGACAATGAACTCCATGTCAGATTCAGAAACGATTAAAAAAAAATAAGGACACAGATACGCTCACAATTGTCCTATTTGAAAAATATACATGCTTTCGATGAGTCAAATTGCATGTTACGGTCTGGAATATCCTGAGCTTAGATTAGTTTTCAGTGTGCATAAGGGCGGGTTGGTCCCTGTCTGAGAAATTCTTAGAATTTAGAACCACGACCACTTTAGGGTTTGCTCTGAGGAGAATTTACCCTAAACTTAACCCTAGCCTGAAGCCCTATTTCCTAACCCCTAACCTTGACCCTAACCCAATGCTAAACCCTAACTCTACCAGCAGCCCCAAAACCCTAACCGTAAGTCCTAAGACATAACGTTAACCCTTGCCCCAATCTCAGTCGTCAACGCTAACCTTATGTCCTCTGCCCAGGCTTTTACTCTAAACTTGACCCTGTATATTTCTCTTTTATTTTTTCCCTTATGTCCTCTGCCCAGACCTTTACTCCAAACATGACCCTGTATATTTCTCTTATTATTTTTTTCATTATGTCCTCTGCCCAGACTTTTACTCACAAATTGACCCTGTATATTTCTCTTATTATTTTTTTCATTATGTCCTCTGCCCAGACTTTTACTCACAAATTGACCCTGTATATTTCTCTTATTATTTTTTTCATTATGTCCTCTGCCCAGACTTTTACTCACAAATTGACCCTGTATATTTCTCTTATTATTTTTTTCATTATGTCCTCTGCCCAGACTTTTACTCCAAACTTGACCCTGTATATGTCTCTTATTATTTTTTTCATTATGTCCTCTGCCCAGACTTTTACTCCAAACTTGACCCTGTATATATCTCTTATTATTTTTTTCATTATGTCCTCTGCCCAGACTTTTACTCCAAACTTGACCCTGTATATTTCTCTCATTTTTTTCATTATGTCCTCTGCCCAGGCTTTTACTCTAAACTTGGCCCTATATCTCTCTTTCTCTCTCTTTATTATTGTTTTTCATAATGTTCTCTTTTCAGGCTTTTACTCTAAACTTGGCCCTATATCTCTCTTTCATTGTTTTTCACTATGTCCTCTGCCCAGGCTTTTACTCTAAACTTGGCCCTATATCTCTCTTTCTCTCTCTCTATTATTGTTTTTCATAATGTTCTCTATTCAGGCTTTCACTCTAAACTTGGCCCTATATCTCTCTTTCATTGTTTTTCATTTTGTCCTCTGCCCAGGCTTTTACTCTAAACTTGGCCCTGTATCTTTCTCTTATTGTTTTTTATTATGTTCTCTGCCCAGGATTTTACTTGGCCCTATATCTCTCTTTTTTATTGTTTTTCATTATGTTCTCTGCTCAGACTTTCACTCTAAACTTGGCCCTGTATCTCTCTTTTATTGTTTTGCATTATGTTCTCTGCCCAGGATTTTACTCTAAACTTGGCCCTATATCTCTCTTTTATTGTTTTTCATTATGTCCTCTGCCCAGGATTTTACTCTAAACTTGACCCTGGATCTTTCTCTTATTGTTTTTCATTATGTTCTCTGCCCAGGCTTTTACTCTAAACTTGACCCTGGATCTTTCTCTTATTGTTTTTCATTATGTTCTGTGCCCAGGTTTTTACTCTAAACTTGACCATGGATCTTTCTCTTATTGTTTTTCATTATGTTCTGTGCCCAGGCTTTTACTCTAAACTTGACCCCGGATCTTTCTCTTATTGTTTTTCATTATGTTCTCTGCCCAGGCTTTCACTCTAAACTTGACCCTGGATCTTTCTCTTATTGTTTTTCATTATGTTCTCTGTCCAGGCTTTCACTCTAAACTTGACCCTGGATCTTTCTCTTATTGTTTTTCATTATGTTCTCTGCCCAGGCTTTCACTCTAAACTTGACCCTGTATCTCTCTTTTATTGTTTTTCATTATGTTCTCTGCCGAGGCTTTTACTCTAAACTTGGCCCTGTATCTCTCTTTTATTGTTTTTCATTATGTTCTCTGCCCAGGATTTTACTCTAAACTTGACCCTGTATCTCTCTTTTATTGTTTTTCATTATGTTCTCTGCCCAGGCTTTCACTCTAAACTTGGCCCTGTATCTCTCTTTTATTGTTTTTCATTATGTTCTCTGCCCAGGCTTTCACTCTAAACTTGGTCCTGTATCTCTCTTTTATTGTTTTTCATTATGTTCTCTGCCCAGGCTTTCACTCTAAACTTGGTCCTGTATCTCTCTTTTATTGTTTTTCATTATGTTCTCTGCCCAGGCTTTCACTCTAAACTTGGTCCTGTATCTCTCTTTTATTGTTTTTCATTATGTTCTCTGCCCAGGCTTTTACTCTAAACTTGGCCCTGTATCTCTCTTTTATTGTTTTTCATTATGTTCTCTGCCCAGGCTTTTACTCTAAACTTGACCCTGGATCTTTCTTTTATTGTTTTTCATTATGTTCTCTGCCCAGGCTTTTACTCTAAACTTGGCCCTGGATCTTTCTCTTATTGTTTTTCATTATGTTCTCTGCCCAGGCTTTCACTCTAAACTTGGCCCTGTATCTCTCTTTTATTGTTTTTCATTATGTTCTCTGCCCAGGCTTTCACTCTAAACTTCACCGTCCGTGGGGTGAATGATTTCCATCCACGTTTTAACACGTCAAGGATCACCATAAAGGCTGCTAAGGTAAAATGTAGTTTATTATATGTTTTTCGATTTTTATCAATGGACCAAATATTTTTGCCAATACCGCAAGCAGATTAACAACCACGACAAGAACAACAACATCATTCATAATAACAACAACAACAAGAACAAATCTCCTAAGTCGATAATAAAAAAGTTAATGGTAAACATAATAAACCATGAGAAATTATCGCATGTTGTTCATATTCATACTGGGAGCATGGCTACTAGAATCCACTTTTAAGAAGTCACGACTAGCACTGCTGATGCATACAATCTTAAGATGCAGAAATCTAGCATCATTTGCCCGTTGTATAGCTCGTTATTCTGAATATTTCAATACAAATTGCATTTGAAAACTCTCAAAAATTTTTGACATCTGACATATAATACTCCATCGCATTTATATCCTACTGCTATCACATATGTCAAGTGCAAGGACTCGCGCATAAGTGATTTGTTCATAATCTTAACTGATTTTAACACATAACTTTATATCCGAGACAGAGCGGTTCAAAAATTAAAGGACTTCAAAGTCTTTTCTTCGATGGTTCTTTAAAACAATCCAAAAACTTTTTATTTCTAGTCGTCGGCAAAAGTGCCTTTGGTGACTCTCTCCCAATGGGTCACTGATGAAGACATACTGGAAGGAGGGAGAATTAAAACATTCCGTTTTGGTGGAAATGAAAATGAGACAGTAAGTAATTTTTGCCTTTCTGTATTGAGATAGTGTAGGTTCACACACGTTTTTAAACTCAGTAAGTCAAATGAAAGAAAGCCCGTAAAAATAAAAGAAAAGAAAGGAGTAAGGGGGCGCCAGGGGTGTGGAATATTCACATAAGTCATTCACAAACAATATATCAGTTCCAACACGCTTTCAGACTTGACATGGCCAAGTGAAAGATGATTCCTTGTAAAAAGAGTTTTTATGGTATGGTATAAAATAAACAGTTCAAAACTAGTATATCTGGAAAGAGTCGAACCTCAAAAGAAATTAAAAAAAATCCTCTTTTTTGGTAGATTTTCACGCAGAGGGTACACTCGTAATACAATTTTGTAGAAGAGAACATGCTTTAAAACTTTATCAATTAAAAAGAAAAAGAAATTAAGCAATATTGGTAAATTGTGCAAGTTTTTTTCCCACAAAATTAAAGATAAGACGGCAACAAAATAAGCAGTTTTAATCTATTTTATTGACATAATTTTACGATATTCACTAAACGTCTCCATCATTTTCAACACACCATCGAGCTTTCGACACTCTTCTACCAACTGTGATCGAAGGTATGGATGATATCCTGGAATAAAATTATCTTCAACAAACCTGATCCATTTCCTCACATAATCAAAAAGTTCTCATCGTTGTCAACTCGTTTTCCTATTTAATTGCGCTTCAGAGGTAAAAAAAAATGATAGTTACATGGTGCAAGGTCCGAAATATGTGGTGGATCAGGCAAAAATCTCCCAACCATAAGTTCCAGTCCACTCTCCTCCCGCGTTTGTAGAGTGTGGGGGTGGCATTGTCGTGTTGTAAATCATCCTGGTCGCTTTTCTGCTAACTGCATAGTTATCCAAGTCTGTCAGGGGTTTCACAATACCTAGCAGCATTGATGGGCTGTCCCAGGCCTGACATTTCAAAAAAAAAAAAAAAAAGATTTAACACAATATCGATCCCAGAAAATTGTTCCATAATCTTCTTTGAAATGAATTTATACGTCTTCGCCACTGGTTATGAAAACATTGTCCATGTCTTCGAGTCTTGTTTCGTTTCTGGGGTGCAGTGGTGTAACCAAGTCTCGTCACCTATTATAACTTTAGCAAGGGAAGCATTAACGTACCCTGGAAGGTCTCCAGCAGTAACAGCAAATCCCAGAGAATCACAGAAAATATCTGCATACGTAAAAGTCTCTGAGTTTTGTGATATACCGGGAGCTGTTAAGGAAAACATAGCGCAGAAGTATCTGGATAGCCAAGTTTTATAGACACAACTCTATACCGTGAAGTTTGTGAACTGCCGTGGAGCAGTCCTCATCTCCGTCCAAGACTTATCTGTCCAACCAGAATGTCCCTTTTTAAACGCACTACACTAATGATATACCTGTAGCACATTGATTACACCTTTGCTGCAGTTACTTTCAAGTTGTCTTGAATTTCAGATGGATAAGCCTTGATCATTCAAAAATCAAATACCAATCCTGACTTTTTCTTTTGAGCATGTTTCTAGGTGGGTAGACATCTTTTGAGCATGTTTCTAGGTAGGTAGACATCTTTTGAGCATGTTTCTAGGTAGGTAGACATCTTTTGAGCATGTTTCTAGGTAGGTAGACATCTTTTGAGCATGTTTCTAGGTAGGTAGACATCTTTTGAGCATGTTTCTAGGTAGGTAGACATCTTTTGAGCATGTTTCTAGGTAGGTAGACATCTTTTGAGCATGTTTCTAGGTAGGTAGACATCTTTTGAGCATGTTTCTAGGTAGGTAGACATCTTTTGAGCATGTTTCTAGGTAGGTAGACATCTTTTGAGCATGTTTCTAGGTAGGTAGACATCTTTTGAGCATGTTTCTAGGTGGGTAGACATCTTTTGAGCATGTTTCTAGGTGGGTAGACATCTTTTGAGCATGTTTCTAGGTAGGTAGACATCTTTTGAGCAGCACCGTGCTCTGGACATTTTGTAGGTAAATTCGTAAGTAGATAAAATTTGTAAATCTTTTTAGATACTTCAATAACTTGAAATGATTCCCAAGTTTGCCGTGTTTGTCGTAAATTGTTTAAAAGCCCTTGTAGTATTTATCTCTGATATGTACTGCACAACTTAACGATAAAATTTTTTAAGTACTTGAAGAATAAAAACCTTCACCCCTTCCGAAATTCCATCATAATGGTTTCGCATTTTACGCCCAGTACAAATTTACAAGCTAAATTAATATTTCGACTCTTAACAACTGGTCATCATGCTTTGCACTTATTAAAAGGTGAACTATTTATTTATTGACAGACACAAATAGTGGTGTAGAAATGTAAAAATGTGGAATAAAAATATGGAACACAGAAGAACTACATAGAGAAAGAGAGAGAGAGAGAGAGAGAGAGAGAGAGAGAGAGAGAGAGAGAGAGAGAGACAGACAGACAGACAGACAGACAGACAGACAGAGACAGAGAGAGAGAGAGGAGAGAGAGTGTAAGTGATAGAATACTGGAATAAGAGACTAATATCTCGAAAGGCTGATAGATTAAGAGAAATAAAGAAATAGAAATAAACATATGCTACATGAAACACACAAAAAAGATCACAATATTTCGTTTGAATAAGAACAATCTTCCGAAAAAAAATTATAGATAAAAGATTCACGTAACACATAAAATCACAGGAGGGCTAAAAAACGTTAAGTCAAATCTCAGTATCTTGATACAATTCTTACTAACTTTTTCTCCAGTTTTTCAAATTTTTAGATCCAGTCAAGGGCATCGTTACTTTCAATACGTCGATTGACTTTGAGGAAATACCAAAGAATAAGACCTTGAGTGTGCCAGTGCAAGTTGTTGTAAGGAGTAAGAATTGTAATTATGAGAAAAATACCATGAGTTCATAGAGAGAAAAAAAGACTAAAAATAGGAGCCGTATTAAAAAAAAAAATAACAGAGAGAGAAAGAGAGAGTGAGAGAGAGAGAGAAAGAGAGAGTGAGAGAGAGAGAGAAAGAGAGAGTGAGAGAGAGAAAGAGAGAGAGAAAGAGAGAGTGAGTGAGAGTGAGAGAGAGAGAGAAAGAGAGAAAGAGAGAGAGAGAGAGAGAGAGAGAGAGTGAGAGAGAGAGAGCAAGGAGAGAGAGTGAGAGA
>JAWDGP010004978.1:12500-25000 GCA_033675545.1 Elysia crispata | reverse complement strand
TAGATAGATATACAGATAGATAGATAGATAGATAGTAAGCAGACAGATAGATAGGCAGATAGTTAGAAAGACAGATAGGTAAATAAATTGAAAGACTGAGACGATGGGGGTTGGCAGGAAAAAAAAAGGGGGGGGGGGCATGAAAGAAAAAGAGAGAGAATCAAATCTCGAGAAACAGAAATGAAAGGAGAGAGTTTTAGATGGAGAGAGAGAGAGAGAGAGAGAGAGAGAGAGAGAGAGAGAGAGAGAGAGAGAGAGAGAGAGAGAGAGAGAGAGAGAGAGAGAAAATGAGAGACAGTAAGGTAGAGCTCTCCTCACCAAGTCCAGCCCCATACGAAGCGTGGCTACTCCCCAGGGTCCTCTAGACACGGTGCCCTCGCCCATCCGAGCCTTTGACCGCAGCAGTGATGACGGCCAGATTCTCTACTCCTTGAGGGAAGGACGCGGAACAGGTAATCCGAACTTGGCACGGGGTCTCTTCCTTTTTCAGTTTGTACGCCTCTTTGCATGCCTATCATTTTCTTGTATCCCTATAATGCTCTTTCTTCTTTCTGTTCAATAGCTATGCATGTGCTGAAAATTCTGTATCGTTACCCAGGATCTGAAAAAAGAAAACATTCCTTATATAATTTAGGCACAGCTGCTCGATGAGAGCAGCAAGGCTTGAAACACCAGTGCCATGGCAAGGCCTTCGTCCGTCCATTAAAATTTTACAGACGTGTTAGTTAAGTTAATGTAAATCCCAGCATTATATTTAGACTTTATTATATCAGTAATATAATTATATCATCATTGTCTTCACTATCAACATAGTTATCATCATCATCATCATCGTGATCAAATCATTATCGTCATCATAATCATCATTATCATCATATTTATCATCATCATATTCATCACTACCACTTTCACCATTCTCATCGTCATTTTTTAAAATAAAACAATCATCATTATTATTACAAACACTACCAGCATCAGCATCCTTGTTGTCATCATCATCCTCATAAAAAAATTCATACTAAAGAAGCTCAATGTAAAATCCAAATTGTCTCTTCACATTCCCGAGACAAGATCAACAATAGAGTCAGTTATTAAGGTATCCATTCCCGAGACAGGATCGACAATAGAGTCAGTTATTAAGGTATCCATTCCCGAGACAAGATCGACAATAGAGTCAGTTGTTAAGGTATCCATTCCCGAGACAGGATCAACAATAGAGTCAGTTGTTAAGGTATCCATTCCCGAGACAAGATCAACAATAGAGTCAGTTGTTAAGGTATCCATTCCCGAGACAAGATCGACAATAGAGTCAGTTATTATGGTATCCATTCCCGAGACAGGATCGACAATAGAGTCAGTTATAAAGGTATCCATTCCCGAGACAGGATCGAAAATAGAGTCAGTTATTAAGGTATCCATTCCCGAGACAGGATCGACAATAGAGTCAGTTATTAAGGTATCCATTCCCGAGACAAGATCGGCAATAGAGTCAGTTATTAAGGTATCCATTCCCGAGACAAGATCGACAATAGAGTCAGTTATTAAGGTATCCATTCCCGAGACAAGATCGACAATAGAGTCAGTTATTAAGGTATCCATTCCCGAGACAGGATCGACAATAGAGTCAGTTATTAAGGTATCCATTCCCGAGACAGGATCGACAATAGAGTCAGTTATTAAGGTATCCATTCCCGAGACAAGATCGACAATAGAGTCAGTTATTAAGGTATCCATTCCCGAGACAGGATCGACAATAGAGTCAGTTATTAAGGTATCCATTCCCGAGACAGGATCGACAATAGAGTCAGTTATTAAGGTATCCATTCCCGAGACAGGATCGACAATAGAGTCAGTAATTAAGGTATCCATTCCCGAGACAGGATCGAAAATAGAGTCAGTTATTAAGGTATCCATTCCCGAGACAAGATCGACAATAGAGTCAGTTGTTAAGGTATCCATTCCCGAGACAAGATCGACAATAGAGTCAGTTATTAAGGTATCCATTCCCGAGACAGGATCGACAATAGAGTCAATTATTAAGGTATCCATTCCCGAGACAAGATCGACAATAGAGTCAGTTATTAAGGTATCCATTCCCGAGACAAGATCGACAATAGAGTCAGTTATTAAGGTATCCATTCCCGAGACAGGATCGACAATAGAGTCAGTTATTAAGGTATCCATTCCCGAGACAAGATCGACAATAGAGTCAGTTATTAAGGTATCCATTCCCGAGACAAGATCGACAGTAGAGTCAGTTATTAAGGTATCCATTCCCTAGACAAGATCGACAATAGAGTCAGTTATTAAAGTATCCATTCCCTAGACAAAATCGACAGTAGAGTCAGTAATTAAGGTATCCATTCCCTAGACAAGATCGACAATAAAATCGGTTTATATGATCTCAGAAAAGGACACGAAAGTAGATTAGAGATTTTATAAATTTGGACTAGAACTTCAAATCCATACGTTATGATATTATGGTCTCTTTAATGATGAAAACGTCCCCTTTACCTTTCGCAAAAAATCCACACAAACGAGCGTGTGTCAACGGTTACATGTATCGCGCGTACGTCTAGATCTTTATGAAACGAGCAAGAAATTATAGAAATATTTAAAACATTCAGTAAGAACAAAAAGGCGAGGATAAGAGAATATTGTAGGCAGAAAAAAATCAGGTTATTACTTTTTTTAAAGTTACTCGTTCTAATTTATCACCTTCAAACAGCATGGCCTCTCACCTGTGCTAAGAAATTTAAAGTTAAAGATTTTAGTAAATAAATTATGACAGGGCATCGTTATTTTCACGGAAATATCAAATTTTCCAACGGTAAGTTCCATTTTCGGATCAGGAAGTACGGGACAGGTCAATCTTCACATCTGTGTATCAGCTCGTTTTTTCTCTCCGCTAACTAGAAGAGTTTCTTTTCCAAAATTACCAAAACAATAGAGATGAAAGAAAGTTTAATTCTCTCGTCTCCTTGAATCATCTGCTCGACTTGGTTAACATTGTCTACTGTTGCTGCACTGGAACAGCGTCCCAGATTGATCTACCAATTCAGGTTGCCACTTTATAAGCACACTAGAACCATGATATACCTTTAGCAGACTGGTTACAGCTTTACCGTACATACTTTGATGTTGTCTATAAATTTCAGATGAATTTAATCTTTTAGCAGACTGGCTACAGCTTTACCGTACATACTTTGATGTTGTCTATAAATTTCAGATGAATTTAATCTTTTAGCAGACTGGTTACAGCTTTACCGTACATACTTTGATGTTGTCTATAGATTTCAGATGAATTTAATCTTTTAACAGACTGGTTACAGCTTTACCGTACACACTTTGATGTTGTCTATAAATTTCAGATGAATTTAATCTTTTAGCAGACTGTTTACAGCTTTACCGTACACACTTTGATGTTGTCTATAAATTTCAGATGAATTTAATCTTTTAGCAGACTGGTTACAGCTTTACCGTATACACTTTGAAGTTGCCTATAAATTTCAGATGAATTTAATCTTTTAGCAGACTGGTTACACCTTTACCCTAGACACTTTGAAGTTGCCTATAAATTTCAGGTGGATTTAATCTTTTAGAATTCTAAAAATTGAATGACAGCTTGGACTTCTTTTGACTGTATTTCTGGTGGGTAGACATCTTTTAAGAGATATAAACGAAATCTAAGCAACACCATGCTATTGGCGTTTTGTAGATAAATCCGTAAATAAATGGAGAGTGTTTATCTGTTTTAAGATTAAAACAATTTGAAATGGTTCTCAAGTTATGTCAGCTTGTCGTTATTTCTTGAAAAGCCCTCGTATTCTGACTTCATTCGTCATGAAAATCCTAATCGTGAATTGATAAAATCTATGAGTTTAAAAAATGTACTCATGTATTGCAGTTTACAAAATAATTAGGATCCTAGACCTAATCTATTTAGATACTTCCGCATTGATCTGGCATGGCGTCGTTTGCAATATTAATCTTTGTTAGGAAGTAAGCGCTTGATTTCCTTTACCTTGAACGAGGCTTTTCAAGTGATAAAATCATTTGATTTAAAATAATGTTTACACGAGGAAACTAACAGAATTTGTTCTTTCCCCCCAGATGTATGGATCATCCTGGATTACTTCCACATCGACATGACCACTGGGGTGGTGATCAAGAGAAGACCAGTCCACAACATTTTTAAAGACGTCCTATGGGCCTCGGTTCTTGTATGTTTTAAAGGTGTCACATGACCGGTTATGGTCACACGTCCTATGGGCCTCGGTTCTTGTATGTTTTAAAGGTGTCACATGACCGGTTATGGTCACACGTCCTATGGGCCTCGGTTCTTGTATGTTTTAAATGTGTCACATGACCGGTTATGGTTACACGTCCTATGGGCCTCGGTTCTTGTATGTTTTAAAGGTGTCACATGACCGGTTATGGTCACACGTCCTATGGGCCTTGGTTCTTGGACGTTTTAAAGGTGTCTCATGACCGGTTATGGTCACACGTCCTATGGGCCTCGGTTCTTGGACGTTTTAAAGGTGTCTCATGACCGGTTATGGTCACACGTCCTATGGGCCTCGGTTCTTGTATGTTTTAAAGGTGTCACATGACCGGTTATGGTCACACGTCCTATGGGCCTCGGTTCTTGTATGTTTTAAAGGTGTCACATGACCGGTTATGGTCACACGTCCTATGGGCCTCGGTTCTTGTACGTTTTAAAGGTGTCACATGACCGGTTATGGTCACACGTCCTATGGGCCTCGGTTCTTGTATGTTTTAAAGGTGTCACATGACCGGTTATGGTCACACGTCCTATGGGCCTCGGTTCTTGTATGTTTTAAAGGTGTCTCATGACCGGTTATGGTCACACGTCCTATGGGTTTCGTTTCTTATTCGTTTTAAAGGTCTCTCATGACCGGTTATGGTCACACGTCCTATGGGTTTCGTTTCTTATTCGTTTTAAAGGTCTCTCATGACCGCTTATGGTCACATGTCTTATTATGAGTTTCAGTTCTTGTACGATTTTAAGGTGTCTCATGATCAGTTATGGTCACATGTCTTATGAGTTTCGGTTCTTTTGCGATGTTCAGCTGTCACATGACCAAATTTGCCCCCGTTATCTTCAACAGGGGTACTAAAGTCAATTTCATGTTTTGGAGATAGAAAAACAAGTTAAAAAAAGGAAAAAAAAAAGCATCGATAAGGCGTCTAAAACACTCTACTTTACTTAATTGGAGCAGAAAATACCACGGATCGTGTGTCCCTGAATTACCAAAAAAAACAAAAATTAAAAGAAAAAAGAAAATAAACCACCACTAAAGCATTGAAATGCAACACAAACCTAGAAACCTCATTTAGTTGTCAGTACTCCTAAAACTCTTTAAGATTATTCAGATAACCTTCAACAAGTGCTAGATTTCTTTCTCACCCCGATGTTGAAATTTGGTAAAAACCTGTCGGAAGAACTTTATCTATTCATTTTATCAGGATGCCTGAAAGTCTTAACGGCTATTATAATACGATTCAAGTGTTCATGTGTCAGTTTTCTTTAACTTGTATAGATTACCATATGAATAAGATCATTTGATATTCGTGTCATTGTGTAGATCGAAATAAAACAGAATGTGTTTCTTTTTCAGTAGTTGAATCCGTAACTGCCACTTACACTTAAATTTTTTCTTCGTCAATTTTCCAAAAACGTCAATTTGTCGATCTATCATAAAGTGTCAACTTGTCAAACTTCTTTAAGGACTCAGTGTGTCAATTTTCCATGAAGTGTCAATCTTCCATAAGGTATCAATGTCAATCTTGCATAAAGTATCAACGTGTCAATGTTCGATAAAGTATCAAGGTGTAAATCTTTCATAAATTGTCAATGTGTCAATCTTAAATTAAGTGTGCCATGCTGGACAAGGAGAGATCTTTTCTAGAGAATCTGAGCACGTACAGACTTGCAACACTAATATATATTTAACCATTACTATAGTGCGTACGTTATCTTGGTTTTACAGCATTTTATTCTTATAATATCCCACTCTTCACTCTCTCTTTTTTTTCTTTCCCTTTCTCATTTGCTTTCTATCTCCCTGTCTCTCTCTCTTTCTCTCTCTCTCTCTCTCTCTCTCTCTCTCTCTCTCTCTCTCTATCTATCTCTCTTTTCTATTCAGTGACCCCCCTGCCTCTATGTTTATTTTGCTGCCTCTCTTTCTATATTTCTATGTAATAGGATCTCAATTGATCTCTCTCTCTCTCTCTCTCTGGATCTCTGTTTCTCATAAATCCTATGAACAAAAGACACTCAAGGGTCTAAGTAAATGTATTCTACGCAAATTATTTACACATTATTAAGTACAATGATTTATCGATGCTGTGTTTAAAGCACTTCAAAACTTTAACCCGCAAGCCTTGGAGGCTTTTGATAGAAAGCTAATCGCTAAATTGGACACGATCTTTTACTGCGCCACACGCCGCTTGTAATTTACACTAAAATGAAGAAAGACCAAAAAAAAAGGAAACAAAAACCACTATGAGTGAAGGACCAAAGTATAGAAACACGAATTCCTTGGATCTTGGAGCCAAGCACTAATCGAACGTCATTCATTTTTTGCCAGGCAACTAACATACTTTCTCCCCCTCCCACATCCCCACCTCCACCTCCACCTCCCTTTACCCCCTTTAATATTTATTCCTCCCCAGGCACAGAAAATGCCCTCTGGTAAATGGCAATCACGAGTGCCCCTGGGGATTGTCATGAGGCAAGAAATAAGCAATCCGCCTCTCCACAGATCAGTCACGGAGATCAAGCCAATTGCTTTAGGAAGTGTCGTAAGCGTCGTTGCCCTGTTAGCGGTTGGCACCGGGTACTACGTCGTGGTAAAGAATCGCTCACGTCAGTGAAGACACTTCTGAGAAACACGCATTGGCGCATTTACTCACAGTGCGTAGTTTTTTTTTTTTCATTAACTTGAAAGAGAAGTAAATGAAGAAGAGAAAGAAAAAAAAAACAGCATCAGAAACAGGTACAGAAACAAAGACAACAACAAGAACAAGAACAAGTAGAAAAACAGATTCGGCTATTTAGACTCCCTGAGTATCTTTTTTATAGTAACATGGATAGTAGATCTATCTCAATCCTATGGGTACCAGATATCTATTGATATTACCCCACGGTCGCTGTATACTATAGGGACGTGCTTGCTATTTAATAATAAACTTATCCCGTGTTTTCTCCATATTTTTATTTATGCTATTCTATCATGAAGTGATAATCTTGTGACACGATATTTTTTTTTAATCGGTAACCATACATAAAGGCAATGATAAAAGATATTTTGTACAATCCCAAAACGAATGAACATCTTTCAAAGTTAGATAATACTTTCAATGGATTTAGTAATGAATATGTTATTCTCGCCAATAAAAATATTGATTTTCAATTGCAAAGGCGGTTTTCAGTAATGTTACTAGTTTTTTATGTTTCATTTGGTTTGGTTTCAGTGAGCATCATATTGTAAGAGGACCTCACAACAAAACCAGTGTGTCTATCTTTTTATTTTTTAATAAATTGTTCTCATTGCACATTAAAATTAATATATAATGCTATTAAACAAAGACGTTTGAAACTTGTTCCTTGAATGCCCTCTATGTACCTTACTCGATAAAGATCCGGCAAAATTTTTAAATTTCTTTACATAGAAATTTTGAAGGCGTCTTTGAAGGTTGAAGACTGATAAAATTGACAAAAGAAAAAAAAAGCAAGCTTAAACTTCTTAAAATCAAAAAAAAATTTCCAACTTTTATTTTGAAAGCGAACAGACCTTCCTCGTAAAGGTAACGATTTGAAAAGTAATAGAAGTCAACTTCTAAATTCTAACTCTAGATCTAAAAAAACAAATATAATTAATAAGAAAAATTTTAACATCTATAGTTTTTATCATCACATTCGAAAACTGTCCACACATGTAGTGAAATGAAAGTTGCTGTTATTATTATTATTATTATTATTATTATTATTATTATTATTATTATTATTATTATTATTATTATTATTATTATTATTATTATTATTATTATTATTATTATTATTAGTAGTAGTAGTAGTAGTAGTAGTAGTAGTAGTAGTAGTAGTAGTAGTAGTAGTAGTAGTAGTAGTAGTAGTAGTAGTAGTAGTAGTAGTAGTAGTAGTAGTAGTATATTAGTATAATCAAAGAAACGAGATTAAGGCCTGATATCGTGATCGATTCAGCTTCCACACAACAATTGATCACGGTGGAGCTAACAGTACCATACGAAAACAGAACGGAAGAGGCCCACACCTACAAAAGAGAGAAATACATGAACTTGCCCAAAGAGCTAGAAAAGGCGGGATACAAAGCTGTGGTGATGCCTGTTGAGGTTGATGTCAGAGGATTCGTAGGGTGATCAGTCTACGACCTTCTGACTAAACGTTCAGTATGTGGCAATAAAAGAACAAAAGCTCTAAAGTTACTGGCGGAAATAGCCGAAAACAGTTCCCGGTGGATCTGGAGCAGGAGAAATGAGAGGTTCCTTCATAAGGATTAAAAATGCTCTAACCATCACAGGACCAGTTGGAAAAGTGGTATAGCGCCGGGATCAGCAATCCATCAAGAGATGAGGGTATGGGTTCGAATACTGTCGCTGTGCAAAAAAAAGATAACAGGGAGACACCTGGGAGTCATGACCTGGGTGTGGCCCGGCCCCCTTAGAGTGTCAGAGGTTCAGGGCCGAAACACTCGCTACAAGGAGGGTTTCTTCTCTGAAGACTCCCTGTTATCTAGCTCCCCAATGAGTTTTTACCTACATTATTATTATTATTATTATTATTATTATTATTATTATTATTATTATTATTATTATTATTATTATTATTATTATTATTATTATCATTATTATTATTATCATTATTATTATTATCATTATTATTAGTATCATTATTATTATCATTATTATTATCGTTTTGGCAAAAGCTTCAGTTAATTATTATTATTATTATTATTATTATTATTATTATTATTATTATTATTATTATTATTATTATTATTATTATTATTGTCATTATTATTATCATTATTATTATCGTTTTGGCAAAAGCTTCAGTTGAAAAGTTTTGGAGAACTTTCAGTCTCCCTTGACTGTTTCATTTTAATAATATCTTTGCCAAAAAAAAAAAGCAAAAACAAAAAAAGACAAAAAACCACAACAATAAAACAATCACTTGGTGGGAAATTTCAAGCACTTTTGTAACATTGAACAAACAGTCTAGTTTAGACTGCAGCAAATGTCTGTGATTTATAAATTGTTCACAGTCTGCAAATTTTATGAAATATTGTAACTTTCTGGTGAAAATAAGTAAATTACTGATAATTCACTTCTCTCTCTCTTAATCTTCCTCTTTTTATCTCTCTCTCTCTCTCTCTCTCTCTCTCTCTCTCTCTCTCTCTCTTTTGAGGGTTGCGCTTTGGTGTGGATTCAATAATGCATTTGTTGTTACTGTAATAGTAAGGGAAATTATTTGTTTTCTTAAATATGAATATAAAGATGGAATAGCTTAATTTATACATATTTTGTTAATGTTAGTGATATCCTTCCGCTTCTTTATAAGATATTTGTCAGTCTTAAATAGTTTTCCGTTTAAAACTGTGTATCACGACTTTACTATCCTTATCACCTTTTGTTTTTGCTCTTTATTCTCATTCTCGATTCAGTCTTACTAACTCTTTTTTTATTCGTTAAAATAAAAGAGCATTGCCTTCTCTTCCAATTTATATACGATATCGATGCGGCTGCTGAACAATAGTTGTAAAACGATGAAGGTTCTATACCACTATGAAATGACGGCAACTGTATTTTTAACTCCCCCCCCCCAAACAACCCTTTCTCTGCTTAGCAATTTGTAATCGTCATTTTCATGCTTTTTTGAAACATTTTACTCCTGCCATTTTGAAATAGAACTCAAGCACAAAATATTTGTTAAAAGAATAAATTGAAAACTAATTATCATAGAAATATCGGAAAGATAAAAATCAATATTAAAAAAAAGAATATTTCAAATTTTCAGCACAACGCCAGACTTTTAATTTTTGAAAATGATCTCTTACAAAACTTCAAAAATAGTTACTTAGAATCAATTGGTGTTTTCATTTAAGTCCTATAAACAAATGCAAGATAAAACTTGAAGTAGTAATTTACGTAAAACCTTACAGTAAACTGGTTTGAATATCTTCCTACAAGTGAGAATAAATAAATAAAGTTTGTAAAAATTAAAACTATCTATAAATTTCGTAGAAAGACGACGCCCTTCTTTGCAATTCGTCCATGCTATGAAATCCCTCTACTGAATCATTTAATTTCACTAAAAAAAACTCTATTTCTTTTTTTTAATAGCACTGTAGTGAGAATCGAAATCGATAGCTTTGAGTTAATGAGTTTTCAAGACGGCCAATCATTGAAGGACAGAAAATAGATCTACCACTTCTCATCTGGTATCTGATAAAGTTTATCAGAACTGTGATAGATTAAAGACATATATTTTGTTTGACATTGTGTTTGAATTAATCTATATTTATTGTGAATTGTTCATAAGTAAGATGAATAGCAATATCATCTGGGCCTGGCATTTTCTTTCTTTCCTTCGCCACGAAGAGTTGAGTGTCAGTTAGATTATATAACGCCTCACTCATGCTGTCCGTCTGTGGTCATATAAGAAGCAAAATTAATGACTTAGGACTGACACAATACAATGTTAATTAAATACCACTGACATGTAAAATAACCCTTTTTGATTTTATTCATAAAAAGCATGGGTCTTCAAATCACATTCGCTTTAAAAAGTAAAATTGATGCAAATAAATAAACAAGATCAAGTAAAAACGAAAATCAATGATAAAGCCAAGAAAAAGAGAATGGGCTTTCAAATATTTCCGCTCATAAAGATATAACAGTAAATTAACTTTTATTCAACTCTAGGCGAGAATATTTAATAAGAATCAATACATTGTTATGGAATTGTGAATTTTTTTTAATCTAAATTCATTTTAAAAAATGTGTTTCATGAAATGTTTCCACTAAAAAAAATTCACTTTCTTTCATAAAATAAATTTAAAACATAGATTTAACAAAATGGTGATATGCTAATCAAATTAATTTTTTGAACTATAAATTCTTCAATAACAATCACAAAACACAAAACATGTAAAAAATATGTTTGACTTGGCACATATAAATCTCAAGTAATCTAAAAAAAAAATCTAACTTAGTATATCTTTAAAACATTTGAGTCTGAAAAGAAATTTCAAAGCAAATTTTGTCATTTATTTCGTATTATCAAGAATGTCTTTGAGATATTGATTCTTTCAAAAGTTTAGTTGATCATCTAAAGATTATCAAATAAATCCTAACAAAATAGAACAAATAGAATCTTTCAGTATCCTGTAATGGTACTTTCTGGTAGGCGATTATGATTTTTTACTTACACAATCACTATAATAGACCTCAGTGACAGCCTGCCAGTCTCTGTCAATAGCCCACCGATGTATTTCAGTGCAAATTTTTGCGACAAAATCCGCATCACATTTTCGCGCAGCAATTAATTTCCTGTCAAAAAAATGAATTAATCAGGCCTGGCTAAGAAGGTAGGTGTGATGCGTGAGTGCATCTTAAACCATACTATGCGATGTTGAACTTATCTATATTGATCGTATTGAAATCTTCCCATTCTCAATACACAGGAGCACAAAAACTACCGACAAATTAAAAAAAAGTCTTCCTAATAAATTTGAAATTATCATTACTTATATGTTTTTAGAAAAAAATTTCAAATGAAACAGTGATATTGGGCATTATTTTCACCCCCAACCCCCCTTCCGTCTTTGAAAATAGGCCTGTCTAAGTGGGTCTGATCAGATCTACATCCACGGCCACTTATAGGGATGCTCAAAACTCTTAGGGTTTACAACAGGGCTTAGGGATTGAGATTAACAAAAAAAAATAGTTGTTATTGTCAAATTTGCACAGAGTTTACAAAGTAATTACAACGGCTTGGACTAAATAGTGTTTTGTTTTTATCTTTAAAAACAGTGAAGCTACAGAGTATTTTGCTTCCATCGAGCTTTATTTTTTCAACCGGAGATTATTCCAAGATGCCTGTTGTGCGTTGCTAAAATGAAATCAATTATACTACATTCATGTCCCCCCGACTTAACTGTTCAATGGTGGATAACAATGCGTCAATTCAAATATAACCATGGTCTAAATTTTTGGAAAAAAAAATTTAAATACTCCTAAACATAAACTCGGCGTATTGCAACTTCTCGAGCACTTCTCCCCCCTCCCCAAATCGCATATATTTACACCGTGAAATGCTGTGAAACAAAAATTTCCGTTTCCCACTGAGAGGCCATGAAAATCATCCTGCGCAAAAAAAAAAAGAAAACAAATTACTAAATTCCAAGATCAGTTCTTCAAAACGTTTTGTATCC
>JAWDGP010004978.1:7500-10000 GCA_033675545.1 Elysia crispata | reverse complement strand
AAATGGCCTTTTTGCATCCCTCTTGAAACATAATTTTTGCCTGGTCGGGCACAATAATCTTTTGTATGGATTACAGATAAAAAAAACACCTTTGAAAGTGTCGATCAAAATCTTACCAGATACAGAAATACATAAAACACATAAAGAAATAATCCTTTAATCTGTTGAGATTCACAGCGTCACGAATTATTTTCACCCGTTTTGATCATTTCTCTATATATCACCGGATAGCCCTACAATCATTTTAAGAAGGGCTCAAAGGTTCATTTATTGAAAAGTAAAATGAACGCGAAGGACATAACATGAGTTTCTTTTAAGAATGGTTTAATTGCATAAATTTCTTTTTAAAATGGTTTACTTACATTTTTCACCATCAGGTGAGCACATAAATTCAGTCCTTTTCTTGTTTAGTTGAGCTTCGACTTTAATGGCAGAGTTTGTACAGCCAGCTCTTTCAATACATAGAAATTTCCCCCATCTCATGCTGTTGATGGACGTTTGAGAGTTCATTTCAGCGTAAATGTAATACACAAATACAGTGGCTAAATAAATAAATAAATGTAACGTTTTATTTCTAATAATTGTTTCACTCGTTTTATTTCTTGTAATGCTTTGTTCGTATCGTCTTATCGTGCTTTAAATGTTTGATTTGACTTTAAGTGTAGCTGAACTGATCCGTCCAGGGGCTCGCATTCCTCTTGCATTTTTGAACATTGAGGGTTGAAATGTCAATTCATGTCAGATTTCATGTAAAGTAAACACATTGAGGGTTGAAATGTCAATTCATGTCAGATTTCATGTAAAGTAAACACATTGAGGGTTGAAATGTCAATTCATGTCAGATTTCATGTAAAGTAAACTGCCTTTTAGGCTGGTTAAGGGGTAAGCATGTTTAAAGGCAAGTTTTTCTTTTATGAAATCATATTGTACAAGACTACTCAAATCCTGAAGCTATTTTTATAGAATAATTTTCAGATAGTGAAAAAAAAATGACTTTTTAATGGACAACAATCCAGGAAGAGCTGAAACTTGCTATAATTGTCAATAAAATTAGTTCACAAAAAAGAATTATTTTAAACTCATAATTATGTGAAAACTTAAAATAACTAAAACAATCATACTTAAAAAGTAAGAGAAATGATTAAAAATATAATGTTCATTAAACAGTTTGTCGTCTACAATTTTCGCTCGCAACTCCCTGTTAAATCAGAAACCGTACATTTTTATAACAGAACAGTACGACTTTTCCTTTCCCTGCCTTGGTATAAATAATCAGTTAATTTGTTTCCACTTTCCTTATACATTTTTATGAAATTTTGCCGTTAAAAACAATATACTTTTGAATTCAGTAATTAAAGATGTAGACATAAACATGATGAACATATAGCATTTATGACATGAACATGTTGTACATAGAGCATTTATCACATAAACGTATTATACATATGGCATTTATGACATAAACATGTTGTACTAAAGGCACTTGTGTGTAGGTGGAATGCATTAGCTCACTTGCACATGCTTTTCCAAGATGTGTTCCAAGCCGCTTCGGAAATTGGGAACTCACTTAAATGTTGATAGAACCTCGCTGTTGTTTTTAATTGCTGAGAACATATAGCAATTGTGTCACACATCGGCCCATCGTACGTTTTCTCTGTTAAAGAGAGATTATTGTGTAGAAAAAGCAGCGTAATGTAAGTACACACCACATACACTGTTTTGTATGTCTAGATCAAGAAAGTGATTGGAGAAAAAATATGTAACGTGGCTATGGCCGAAAAGCTATGCACGGCTGTTTTTGGTCTTATGATATCAACTACAATAAAATTGATCATGCAAAGCCAGTTTTAGTTTTGAGTTCAATAAACACGAATGCACCAATGCACCGGTATGTCGAGATTTGCTTAAGGATGATATACCGGTGCGCAATAAAAATTTAAAAAGACAAAGCTCTGATAGAACTCTGAAACTCCGACAAGTACAAAGGTTGCGGCAAAGACTTTGGACTTATTCCTGAACAACACTCTTGCTTCTCAGCTATTTCTAATCGTAATTTCCTGCTGTTTTGAAATTTGTAACTCATGCAATTTCGAAATAGAACTCAACCAAATTAAAAATGTATTTTCATTTTTTTTTCTAAAGAATAAATTGCTAATGAACTCCCATAGGAATATCTGAAACATAATCACCAATACTTGTTAAAAGAATATTTTAAATTTGCTACAAAATGCTAGACTTTTATTTTCTTTGTTAATACTTCAAAACAGTTAGTTTATAACCTCACTGCATTTTAATTTGAATATCTAGCTACGAATAAGTTTAATTGGTTGATTTTGTAAAAGACCAGAGTTCCTAGAAACTCTTTTGAAAGGGTTATACTCCTCTATAAAAGCCCTTTATAGAATCATTAATTTCCCAAACACAACTTTTTTTTCTCATTTTCAATATCACTGTTGTAAAAATGGATAAAAAATAATAATCCATATGGAGCAAAGAAAAA
>JAWDGP010004978.1:0-2500 GCA_033675545.1 Elysia crispata | reverse complement strand
GAGAGGGGGAAAATGTGAAATAGATTATAAAAAAAAAAAAATTTTTTTCTCCTTTAGGGAGTTTTTTTAACTAATTTTGGTGGTTAGTTTGCCGGAAAAGATGATTAGGAAGTGTTTCCGGGGGTAAGGAGAAGCGAGAAGTAGAGGAGGCAAAAAAATGTAATTTTTAAGAAAAAGGTGTAAAGCGCGCGTTTTTTAGGCATAATGTGTCCGAAAAACGGAGTGTGTGTGTGTGGGTAGGTGTATGTGTCCGCGTAATCACAGCGGAAAAAGCGTACTTTGGGGGAAAAAAATGAAACTTGAGCGCGCTTAGCGCGGCATTTAAAAGTAGGGCACCTTTTTAAGTCGGAATTTCGAATAAAAAAGTGTAAGTGGTAATTTTTCCGATTACACGAGGAGCGGGTAGGGTGGAAAAAAAGTCAAAAAAAAAAAAAAAAAATTTTTTTTAAAGGATGTTTGTCCCTTGCGGTTTTCCTATTTCCGGTGATAAAAAGGGGGAAAAAGTAAGTGGTTTTTGCTTTTTTTCGCGTAAGGGGAGAGGGAAAATGTGAAATAGATTATAAAAAAAAGAAAATTTTTTTTCTCTCCTTTAGGGAGCTTTTCAACTAATTTTTGTGGTTAGTTTGCCGGAAAAGATGATTAGGAAGTGTTTCGGGGGTAAGGAGAAGGAGGAGAGAGCAAAAAAAGTAATTTTAAGAAAAAGGTGTAAAGCGCGTTTTTTAGGCATAATGTGTCGGAAAAAACGGGAGTGTGTGTGCGGGTAGGTGTATGTGTCCGCGTAACTTCACGGCGGGAAAAAGGTAATTTGTAAAAAATGAAACTTGAGCGCGCTTAGCGGCATTTTAGGCACTTTTTGAGTTTGGAATTTCGAATAAAAAAAGGTAAGTGGTAATTTTTCCGATTACGAGGAGCGGTAGGGTGGAAAAAAGTCAAAAAAAAAAAGTTTTTTTAAAAGGATGTTTTCCTTTGCGGTTTTCCTATTTCCGGTGCGATAAAAAGGGGGAAAAAAGTAAGTGGTTTTGTTTTTTTCCGTAAGGGGAGAGGGAAAATGTGAAATAGATTATAAAAAAAAAGAAAATTTTTTCTTCTCCTTTAGGGAGCTTTTTAACTAATTTTGGTGGTTAGTTTGCCGGAAAAGATGCTTAGGAAGTTTTTCTCGGATAGGAGAAGAAGTAGAGAGCAAAAAAGAGGAATTTCAAGAAAAAGGTGTAAAGCGCGTTTTTTAGGCATAATGTGTCGGAAAAACGGAGTGTGTGTGGGTAGGTGTATGGCATGTCCGCGTAATCTACGGTATGGAAAAAAGGTAATTTGTAAAAAATGAAACTTGAGCGCGCTTGTAGCGGCATTTTAGGGGCACTTTAAAGTCGGAATTTCGAATAAAAAAGGTAGGTGGTAATTTTTCCGATTACGAGGAGACGGTAGGGTAGAAAAAAGTCAAAAAAAAAAAAAAAAAAGTTTTTAAAGGACGTTTTCTCTTGCGGTTTTCTCGCTATTTCCGGTGATAAAAAGGGGGAAAAAAGTAAGTGGTTTTGTTTATTTTCCGTCAGGGAGAGGAAAAATGTGAAATAGATTATAAAAAAAAAGAAAATTTTTTTCTCCTTTAGGGAGCTTTTTAACTAATTTTGGGTGGTTAGTTTGCCGTGAAAAGATGATTAGGAGAGTGTTTCGGGGTGTAAAAGAGAAGGAGTAGAGAGCAAAAAAAAAGTAATTTTAAGAAAAAGGTGTAAAGCGCGTTCTTTAGGCATAAGAAGCGTCGGAAAAACGGAGTGTGTGTGGGTAGGTGTATGTATCCGCGTATTCACGGCGGAAAAAAGGAATAATTTGTAAAAAATGAAACTTGAGGCGCGCTTAGCGGCATTTTAGGGCACTTTAAGTCGGAAATTTCTGAATAAAAAAGCGTAAGTGCGGTAATTTTTTCCGATTACGAGGAGTTGTGTAGGAGTGGAAAAAAGTCAAAAAAAAAAAAAATTTTTTTAGAAGGACGTTTTCCCTTGCGGTTTTCCTATTTCCGGTGATAAAAAGAGGGAAAAAAAGTAGGTGAGTTTCGTGTTTTTTTCCGTAAGGGAGAGAGGGGAAAATGTGAAATAGATTATAAAAAAAGAAAATTTTTTTTCTCCTTTAGGAGCTTTTTATAATTCAATTTTGGTGCGGTTAGTTTGCCGGAAAAAAGATGATTAGGAGAGTGTTTTGGAGGGGTAAGGAGAAGAAGTAGAGAGGAAAACAAAGAAGTAACTTTTAGAAAAAAGGTGTAAAGCGCGTTTTTTAGGCATAATGTGATTCGGAAAAACGGAGTGTGTGTGGGTAGGGTGTATGTGTTCCCGCGTGAATCTATTTTAAGGCGGCGAAAAAAGGGGTAATTTGTAAAAAATGAAAGTTGAAGCGCGCGCTTAGCGGCATTTTAGGGCACTTTAAGTCGGAATTTCTGAATAAAAAAGGCCAAAAGTGGTAATTTTTCCGATTTACGAGGAGCGGTAGGGTGGAAAAAAGTCAAAAAAAAAAA
>JAWDGP010004977.1:0-38518 GCA_033675545.1 Elysia crispata | reverse complement strand
TTTAATTTTATCTGCAAAAAGTTATACTTGCAGTAGTTCAAACTAAGACCAATGTGAAAACATCGAAATGAAAATGTTTGTTGGCTTTTTTTTTTTCTTAGCACTGTGTAGATGATTCCTAATTTTTATGCATTAGAGCATCAAACACAGATCTTAAACTGAAATGTCTGTTCAATTAAAGAAAGAAATCAATTCTCTAGCTATCAACAAAATGCCAAATATAGCCGGGCTGGGCATCAGACAAAATAAAAGGAAGCATAAAAATATTGATCACATATGGAGATAAATGTGTCAGAGGATAAAAAATTTGGTCCCATACTGGATTTATGATACAATAGAGGCTATTTATGGGCTCTCCTGATGCATATATGAATCACATAGTATAATATGCTTTTTTTTTTAAGAAAGCAACATCACATAATCAAATTCAAGTGGCAGTCCTGTATATTGAAGAATGCTTTATCCTTTCTACCTGCTGTTCTTCAGGTTTTAAGCATAATAATGTTAGGTAAAGACGACTTCTTAGATTTATATCAGGAAATATTCCCACTATTTAAAGATTAAGAATCTTAAAAGAGAATTAAAAATAAGTTGCTTCAAGAAAAAAGAAATTTAATAATTAATCATTGATAATGCCCACTACAATATTTCTTGGCTGTACCAGAAAATAACCATCAACATCAATATTTCCGTCAACGACCTTTTTGCATATCATCCCCCAGGATAGAGCTTAACAGATCAACCAGTTCTTGGCCATCTAACGGAATCTTCTATTGAACCAAATAAACAACTAATTCCAGAACCACCAATCATATTCTTCTGAAAATAACCTTCCTTTTATCTTCTCTATCTTTTCTTACATGCAAACTTTGTTGTGAGAGTTGATCTGAGTTCCGTCCTAAGTTTGACACAGCTTCACATGTGTAGGTCTGTTCAGGTTCTGGGGAGAGAGGGATGGAGAATGGGGTGATATTATTAAGACAGGCAAGACAAGATTCATGGTTGACTGAAAATGTTGAGTCTCCAAGATGCTAAAGTAAACAACATGAAACACCCAACTGGTAAAACCGCGCTACTGTTTAAGCCTATTAGGTGGTTGGCTATCAATATGCCTCAATTCTCTGAAGTGCCAAATGGCATTTAGACCCCTACTTTCCCCATTCATCCAAAACACAGTTAGAGAAACTCTTTACACAATTAAATTCATTATTGATGATGTGCCAATCAAAACAACCCTCTCAACATATATCTCACACTTTAAATTTTATCAAACGTGTTGGTTTTCGCATTATGTTCATGTATAAAGAGCTTCATAGGGAGCCCATTGCGCTGCAGCAGATGGCCACGATCTCGATCACCAAAACAACAAAAGAAGTCAGAACTATGATTGATAAGAATAATGCACCCACCTTGGAAAGACTAGCAAGGCCATCAAATACATAGTCTTCGTGAGATTTCATGGAGGTATAAATTGTAACATCTTTACCACTGCTGATTTTCATTATTGGAAAATAACAAAAGCACAATAACAACAACAAAAACCAAAAAGCGAACAGGACAAAGTTGAATTAGCAGAGCATTGGCAACCATGGATTGCTTTACACCATAACAATGAACTTGAAAAATATGGTCTGTCAGTCTCCAACATTTTGCAGGAGCTTTTCGATTTTGAGGAACTTTCTTGAAGACACCCATGCCACTTTACCAGTCTTCACTTAGGGGGAATCTACCCCGAGTTTGAGCTTACTAGGAATCACCAGTGGTCAACGGTTAGGTTGGAGTGATGCTGACCATAACCTTAATTTTGTTAGCGTCAATATATTATTAAGAACCTTATTGAACCTCTCTCATTTCATTTGCAACTAGATAAGGATTTGCCATTTTTTTATGATTGGGTTGGAAGGGGAAAAAATGAATTCATTTCTCACAGGACAATTTCCATACGATAAGTTACATAGGCATTGCATGAGATTATAATCAACTCAACGTGTAACACTTCTCACAGAGGCTATCGCTGCATAATATATAAATTAGACGAGACTTACTTGTAAGTTGAAGTATAATTATGATTCTGTCGTCCTGACGTATTCATAGAATTCAGCTGAGGTGGAGTGACTCGACATGCGCAGAACCACACTTTAAAATAAGGAAGCTGTTTCAAATGGTAGTGAAGACCAGGAAATAGCCATGATTCCAGTAAGAAAGGATCCCAAGAGCTCTCTACCAGATGTACACCGATATAACCACAGGGAGGGATGGGGAGGGAGCTGAATTCTATGAATACGTCAGGACGACAGAATCATAACTATACTTCACCTTACAAGTAAGTCTCATCTAATTTATATATTCTGTCGTCCTAGTCTATTCATAGAATACAGCTGAGACTTCAAAGCGAGACAGGTTTCGAGTTAAGAACACTTTTGGCAAACAGTGCACTGGCACAATCAGAAGATATTGGCCTTTTATAAAATTTTGCAAAGATGGATTCATTTCTCAGCCAACCTTACAGTTTTTCAAGACGTTTGCCTTATCAGTGGCTTTGAGAAGCTGCCGAGGATGCAGCAGCTCTAGTGCTATGGGGCTTAAATATACTTGCATCTACACCAGCCTTACTAAGAATAATCTTTAACCATCTTGCCGAGTATCTTTTGTCACCCCAGCATAGGGTGAAAGAGTGCTGATAAAGAGTTTAGTCGATGTACGCAGATGTTTAGTCCGTTTTAAGTAATGTTAAGACACTTGATGACACAAATACCTTCTCTATAACCAAAGTGATTAAGCGCATTGCTGGGAGTTTCGGCAGGATTGGTCTTTAACAAGGGTTCTATGTGAAACACAGCCTTACTTTCTCTGAGAGATGCATAATATGTCAGGGCATGACGTGCCTGGCATCGTTGTTACAAGGGCTAAGAGAGTTACTAGCTTAGCACTCAGCATGCGTATAAGCTAAGATTCGCCGCCAGTACAAGGCATCGGAGATGAGTTCAGTACAATGGAAACATCCCAGATAGAAGAATATCGCGGGCGACAGGTCGTAAATTAAACAATCCCCTCATAAATCTACACTGCAGCGGCTCAGAACCCGTGTCATTGACACTAGAAAGTGCAACTCGCGCCGAGTTAATGGTATAACCGCCTTTCTGAAACATTTCTGTTAAAAACTTTAAAGTCACATGTTCATAACGTACATGAGGATTCAAGTTGTTGGATTTGCAAAATGTGCCAAATCTTGACAAATAAATATTATACTGGGTTCGTGTTTTCTCTCTCCAGCTGTTTAAAATAATATTGAGGGTAGCAGAGGACATGCCTTTCTTCCTCATCTTCGTCCTGACAAGACGAAGGCCATCAAACTGAGTTTTGGATACAGAGGATGTATTGCAGCTTTGTCCGATGGTCATCAAACTGAGTTTTGGATACAGAGGATGTATTGCAGCTTTGTCCGATGGCCATCAAACTGAGTTTTGGATACAGAGGATGTATTGCAGCTTTGTCCGATGGCCATCAAACTGAGTTTTGGATACAGAGGATGTATTGCAGCTTTGTCCAATGGTAAAGTTAAGAGGGTTTTCGATGGTTTTAGATGCAGTGGAGTGTCTAATGCCATCCTCTCTATCTTTGGAAACCGAACTTGAGTTTTCCACAATGGTACCACTACTAGCGCCTTCTCCGTCTTGTCGTCCAACAATATTTTCAACACCCTGGGGATCAGGTTAAATGGTGGGAAAATATAAACATACTCGTCCCATGGTTGATAAAACGCATTGATAGCTGCAGCGTAAGGATCAGGGTACAGGGACATGTACCTGGGTAGTTGGTGATTTGTGCGTGAGGCAAACAAATCTACGAAAGGAGTTCCAAATCGTTCGCAAAGAGCTTGAAAAGTCTCAACATTAAGGGACCATTCCGTGTGAATAGACCGTTTACAGCTATATCTATCAGCAGAAACATTAGCCTATCCAGCGATATGACAAGCTGAGAGCCATATCCTTTTGAATTTGCACCATAAAATCAGTTGCCTGCTAAGTTGATTGCATTTAAAGGAGTGAGTACCTCCCATGTTGTTAATGTAGGAAACAGCAGTTGTGTTATCAAGCTCAATGCGAATGTGACAGTCATGGAGGTTACGACATAAAGATAGAACCCCAAGCATAGCTGCCTTAAGCTCTAACACATTGATATGTTCCGTCTTTTCCTCATCACTCCACATGCCGTGGGTCACCTCATCCTTCATAACTGCTCCCCATGCATAGCCGGATGAATCCGATTTAATGATACCTACAGATCTATCTCTGGTTAAAGGTTAATTGCTGTCTAAACCTTCATCTAACCACCTCTGTAATTCCTTTCTCGCATCCTCTGATAAGTGCACCCTCTGATTATAATCATACCGGTTATGCAATGCTAGGATCTTAATTGTTTCCATCTCTCTATAAAAGAGTTGCCCATACTGAACAGCGGGGAGACACGCTATTAATGTTCCTATAACTTGTGCTAGGTTTCTCACTGAGATGGGGTTAGCAAGGACGTTGGTAATCAATTGTCGGACATGCTCTTTTTTCTTATCGCTAAGGAACACTGTCATGTCGCGAGAGTTCAACATAAATCCTAAATGTTCGATAACTTGAGTGGGCCTGGTAACTGACTTCGGAGAGATATCAAAACCTAATGACGTTAGAGTTTTAGATGCTTCCATAACGTTACAGAGACATTCATCGTAGTCTGAACCTTGAATATATAAGTCATCTATATATATACTGCACATAACACCTTTGGAATGGAGATATGCTATGATGGGTTTTGTCAATTTTGTGAATATTCTAGGACTGTCCCTGTACCCTTGAGGCAAAACAAGATACTTGTAAAGTTAGTCATGAACGACAAATTTAAGGTACTTAGTATCTTCAGCATGAATGGGAACTGCATGGTAAGCATTTGTTAAATCTATACTAGCCATATAGCAGCAATGTTCCATCAGGTTCAGACACGACTCAAGCGTATCCATCTTAAAATGCACATATTTTACGTGAGTATTAAGCTGTTTGACATTGAGAATCATCCTGTATTTTTTATCAGAATCAAAGGAATCTCTTTTTTCCCTTAAAAAAACGTTGTTAATATAATCACCATCTTCCCCTTTTACATTTTGTGATGACTTTATCTGACTCAAATTCATTGATCATTTTGTCCAAAGCCACTGTTTGTTTCCGTTTTAATTTGAGGGGACGCTGCACTTTAGATTGAAATGGGACAGTATTGAAATTTAGCCTGCAGCCTTCTATACAAGAAAGTAGGAAGGGGTCTGATGTATATTTTTCTCAGGTACCTGATCCAAGCCTATTGTTTGCGTTTGGGTATCGGCTTTCTCGGCTGGCCCCAAGCACCGCGAGGAGGGGGAGATGTTGGTGTATGCTGCTGGCCCCTGTTGTACCCCCCTCCCCTTTTCTGCCACAGCTGGCGCTGGCCTAAAAAAGAAAACTGACGAGTGCCTCGATTGTAACTGTAAGGGTGAAACCGCTGAGTGGATCGAGCCATCCTCAAGGTATCATTAAGTTCCTTGACCCTATCTTGGACACTAGGGCCAAAGAGAGCACCCACAACAGGATGCGCTCCGCCACATAGGGAGGAATACTCCTCCTTTAGCTCCCCCTTAAACGCATGCCACCGAAATAAATCGAGCGCATGTGAACTATGCGCAAGCAGAGCGACACCGTCTGCTATTTGCTTCATGGCACCGCTTTGTGCAGGTTGCAAGATCTCCGACAGATCGTCAAAGGCAAGGAGGATGGCTGTGAGGTCTTTAATTAAGGCTTTTTGGACGTTTTGAAGTGCGCTGTCCCGCGCCTTAGCAGATTGGCTGGTGTTTTTAAAGATTTCTGGATTACACTGCAGGACGGAGAGTCGACTGCAGTTGGCCGGTGCGTGATACTGATCTAGAAGGGCGCTGAGAGTGTCCTTAGACATTCCGTCGGTGAGCACTTTCTCCACACCAGAAGCGAGTTCTTGGTGAACAGTAGTCTCCTGAGGAGCACATGTTCCGGTTAAGGTATTAAAGTAACATGCAGTGTCAGGTATGTCTTGCGCCGCATCAGTGCTCTCTCCAGTCTCTAAGAGACTGGGTCCCGCCTCGCTCAGATGGCGGTCTGAGTCGTCTCGCCCCTTGTCATTATAGTGATCGTATGCCGCCTTTATCTCAGTGATGACTGGCACAAGTTGCAATAACGAGGATAATTGTTCTTTGATATCCCTCATATCCTCATCTCTGCGAGCAGGCGAGGCGCTAGTCTGAGCGAGGGCGGGTTTCTCACCCCCACCTTTCCCCGTACGTGTCCGTGCCTCACCTGTGGTGCCGGGCCGGTGCTTCCCATGAACTCTGTCTGACCTGTCCCTCAGATGAGCACCACTCGAGTCAATGACAGTTTGGGACATTGAGGGCCCGGAGGTGGAGGGAGAGGGTGACTGTAAGGGTTTTAAACACCCAGGCTGTGATTGGCCCAAACTCGAAGGAATGGGGTCAGCCTTTTCTTTGTTTGAGTCCAAAGCCTTGCCAGAAGACGCCATCTTGTAGTATATACCAAAAGCAAAACACAATCAAAAGGAACGTGAAAATGATTCAGGGTAAATTTATAAATAAAATTAAGCTGAATAAACACAATGATAAGCAAAATAGACTGATGGTAAATTAGAGGGTTAAAGGTGAAATGATAAATCCAAATTGTAGTAGAACTGAAGAACGAATATGGAAGTACAGTAGTCTCCGGATAAACGCACGGTCCTCAGGAGGCTTCAATAGCGTGCGTTTAGGAGATGCGTGTCTTTATAAAAAGTAATGAAAAAATTTTGGTTACTTCCCTTATGGCACTGCAAAATGCAGGGTTATTTCCCTTGATTATACACACATTTGGCGTGAAAGGGGAGGTTATTAAACCTTTGAGTTCAGCGACTTTTTGGGTTCTTTTATTTTGTTTTATTTATTTATTTTATTCTTTGTTCTTATTAAAGAACATTGAAATAACGACATTCGTAAGAAGGAACAACATTGACAATTGAAGTTTCATGAACAAAATGTCTAGAATCTTAAGCTGTGTTTCCAACGTTAATGTCTTGTGAGTAGACATTATGTATCTTGTCGAGTTTGTCGATGAAAAAAGAGACTAGACTCTGAGAGTGAAAACTGCACAACGCTACTGACGGATGAAATCGCAATGAGTGAATGACCAATTTTGACTATGGCTAGACTTGTTTTACACAGATGATGCCTGACAGTGATACACCACGCGCGAACCTCAGACAACCGTGCAACGCAAAAAGCGAATGAGGAGGGGAGAGGATACTAGTCGTAATGGATAGATCTGACCAGGCAGACACAAAGCAGCGAAAACTGCATCACCTTGCCTGTGCTCCACTCCAACCCTCCCCTCCCTACCCTTCCAAGCTTATGGCCGATACCATGGCCCAGGTAGAGGGCATTGTGTGTTTAGATCTATACGACGATACTGATGTACAGCCTTTGTCCTCCACCCCTTTCCTTTCGTGTACCGGTATGATGTGTGTAAGCAGGGTTTTCAGGCTGCCATGTTCCGTAATAGCGTGGATATTTCGTCCACTTTACTACCGGGTACAGTAAACACTTCCGATTTAATAATTTTAAAGCGTGCGTTTAGAGTATACCGATTACATAGTAAAAAATCGGTCAGACCTCTTCAGCGTGTATTTACCGAAGCGTGCTTTTAACTGGCGTGCTTTTATCCGGAGACTACTGTATCATGTAGTCACACAATTAAATATTCCGATATCAAAGCGAAAGTCCGAGCAATTGGAATTGAAAATGAAGTTATCACACAAAACTTTTCGTGGCGAGCGATCTACACATTAAAGTAGTGCAATATATATAAAAGTATGAGGAATAACACGCAAAAATTGGAAATAAAACACAGAGCTCTCGAGATGAAGTGGTTCCGCGACGAAGGTCACACAACTAGTGGTTCTGCGCATGTCGAGTCACTCCATCTCAGCTGTATTCTATGAATAGACCAGGACGACAGAATTATAAATAAAATGTGTATTCTTTAAATGGGCAAGAATGATCCGGTATAATACATAAAAAAAAGCATAAATAAGTATGAATGACTGCGAATTAAACCACACTTATGAAAGCATAAATTTTTGTAGAAGTAAACAAAAACAAAAATAAAAAAGGAGGAGGGGGGAACTGTCTGACTACCCAATGGGATGTTGAGAGGATGAACGGATTCATTGAAACAATATTGATAACACTAGAGTCTCATTTAAGATATCCTATACCTTCCTCACCAAGCTAAACTCTTGCTATCATATTCATTGAAAAGATGGTGTATAGGGTTAACTTTGATTTGTATAACTGTTGTTGTTTTCTATTCCTTCTGTCCCTTAGTTAGTTTATCTCATACATGTGATTGATCATTTTAAAGCACTGGCAAATTTTAAGGTGGAAAATGCAAAGTTTTGGTGACTGATTTGATTCTAGGCAATTTTATCACATTTGATAACATGTTTGAATGTATAAGATTGTTCGTTTGCTATTTACGAGTATTGCAATAGTTATTACAAAGAGACGCATAATGAAGCTTTCTGTAGAAACCATCCTACGCATGATCAAGTTTGATAACCAACTTCCAAGTCTGCATCTCTAGGTGGGTGGGAGACTGTAGAAGACTGGACCTATGATTCATGTTCTAAGCTCTGTTTATTAGAAGATGCTTTGACCCAAATAGAGGAGTGGTGACTGCAGCTTGGTTTTGGTCAATGTTAGAAGGATCTTACCCACTTAGTTCCTTATAGATAGTTGATTTCAGAGTGAATGAGTCAATGTCTGTAGTTAAGTTCATGACTGTTAAACAAAGAGAAATGATATGGCCATGTTCAGCAATAAATATTTAAAGCTGTGGCTTGAATGCCTTTAGCTCGAAGCTCGCATAGCTAGTATAGTAGGTTATACCCTGCCTTAGCGAGCATCATTTTTTGTTTCAAGTCATATTATAGTTACGATCCAACAGCAATTCACTTTCTTCGAGAGCCAAATGAGAAATTGAAAAAGAATCTCATATAACTGCATGCTAACAATTATTATGAGCGGCTGTGTTAAGACTTGCATCACTTCAACTATAATTATTGAGATTATGATGAATAAAATGGACTTCACATGCAAAGTGAATAGGAAAAGAGGAAAATATGGGAGTTATCGGGGGTCAAAGTCCATCCCATAGGGGCGAGGGGAAACGCCCCAGCTAACAAGAGGCATATCTCTTCACAGAAAAGGGAAATGCCACAAATGAGTTAAACTTGTAACTCCACGTTCAAGGCTTTCTTTTTACACCTTTGCAGAATGGTGTAACTGATGTCACGCTGTGTAAGGAGGGATAATACTGGAAAACTCTCACTAAGACCAGATTATATTCTTTTAGAGGTTGTTGAAGTAATAAAGCTTAGAGCAGACTCTCCTAAGTAAAGACAAACACATGATGTTGAAGTGTGAAGTAACAAGATGATTATAATATAATTCTGTCGATATCGCATATAAAAGTCTCCTTAGTCGTCATGCATGGCGATATTGTAACAATAACTTTATTATCATCCACCTTGAGATGTTGCTTGGGATGGATTGATTTTTTGATATGAAGCAATTACTACTATGTATTTGTGTATCATACTGTTTGGCTTCCCAGGACACAAAGAAGTCCTCTGGCTGTGTCCTAAGTTTATATTTTCTTTATTTGGCTTCTCATGTTTATTCCAATTTCAGCCTAGTTTTGTCCATAGTTTGTCTAATTCTTTATTTTGTCTTCTCTTTGTCTCAATCACAGCTTAATTGGATCTTCGGTTTGTCTGATTTATTGAATACCTTATTTTGTTCATTTTTATGCGATTCCAAATCCTAGATCAGAAGTTCCAATGACAATAGATTAAAGTGAATTATCTGTTGTTCATTTAAAGTTATGCTATCACAAGTATCAAAACAGTAAATCTGAATGTTTTTCGTTTTGTTTATAACATAACAGAAAGTTTTTAAGATTATTGATTCTGATGCAACCATAATTTATCCTTTACACAATAAAACATCACTGACTATCATCTAGGTGGGATAAAATATTTAATGCATCATGCATTGTACTAGCTCTATAAACAAATTAAAGAGTCCCTAGTTTTTTTTTAACTTCTTAATATGAGTGATGATACATTTCTTCAAAAAACTTTCATTGCATAGAATTAAAGGACAAGGAAACAAAGATCATTCATACATATTTAGTTTAATTTATTTGGGATTGGTGCAAAATGTGACATTTTTCGAACACATTGGGTTTAGTGATTTAACAAAGATTCCATTATGCACTTAATGTCAAGTGTCTTCCCTGAGCAATGAAAGAAGTTCACTTGGTTGTAGAGTGGATGGAGGATATCTTGCTTTGAGATTAATTAAAGTATACTTCAGTGCTAGGGAAGAACAGGTAAATTTTCAGAATTTGTTACAAATGGTGATAACTATAAAATATTCTAGATTAGTAGATCTGTCTCACTCACTTACCAAGATCTTCTGCCCCAGACTTATCCATGGGTAAGTTTAGATCTTTATAGCATCATTAAGTATGGTATTCACGTTTGGTTATTTTTTATAAAAGCTATAATACTTGATAGTTGAGATTTTTCATTAAAAACAATTTAAATGTAAATTAGTCCTTAAATTTGTTTTTGCGCTGATAGATCGTCTGTTCATGCTATTGAACACAACGACGAAAAGAAAAAGATAAATCTGAATAAATTTTGAACTTAAAACATCACCTTACTCCGCCTTAATGACTGGGCAAAGTTGTCAGAATATTGGTTAAGATATTTATTTGGTATAGGTATGGTATTTGAAGTTTGGTTATTTTTTGTAAAAGTTATAATACTTGATAGTGCAGATTTTAATCACAATAATTTAATGGGAATTTTAGTCCTTATTTACGTTTTTGTGACGTTAGATCTTAAGTTCATGTCATTGAACGCAACCAATGGAAGAAAAAGAAAGAGGACGCTTGCTAAAAATAAATATCAATAAATCTTGAACTTAAATTAACTACATGTATTTAAGTTGAAGCTGACCACAACAAAGATCAACTTAATCCGCCTTAATGACTGGGCAAAAATCTATGAATATCTGTAGCAAAATCTATAACATGACAGGGCAAAAATATCGCAATATTGATATATCTACCTGTAACTATGTCATATGAACTGTTCTTTAGTACAATTTCAAATTGGACCACATCGAAATTAACAGGGAAAAAAGTAACTAAGTTTTGCAACGTATGTTTTCAACTCGTAACACTTCTATTTGAACTCCTCAGGAATTTGTCACATGATTCCTTGGTGAGAGAAACTATCACATGTTGTGCTGTACACAATCTTGTGTTTCTGTTGTCAGGGTGGAGGGGGCAACTGCACAAGAATTGATTTTGCCATTATTTTTTTTTATTGCAGCACTACAATAGAACACAGCATAGAGAATGGGGGATAAAAATGGGAAGAGGTGACATGGGGTAGGGCATATTATATCAATAACCAATCCAAAAAATTTTCCTAAATGATAAAATTTCTGGAAAAAATTTTCGGTCTTGAGCAGCCATATTGCTGAGCTAGATGATTTGAATCAAAGCTTATGTTATTTAGGGAACTTGAACTATTTCAAAGTCCAATAGTAGACTTAATGTAGACTTTTTACCAAAACCAAAGTTTTATTACCATCATCTTACAACTGATTCCAAACATTATCATTGCAAGACTCACTGCTCCTATCACGTGTCACATCTAGAACACTGTTAGATCCTTGTGACTGATTTCCCTTGAACCACTGTGCCGTGCCCTTGGGGTAACCATCAGTGCTGAAGCTGCAGGTACAAGTGGTAGATTTCTTCAGGAAGTAACCCTGTACTCCCTGAGGGAGGCAGCTATGGTAGGCTTGGGAGAAACCTGAACAGAACAAAGAGAAAAACTGGAATATTATGAGACACTACAGATAACTGGCATCTGTTTCTGCAGCTTTCGTTAATGACCTGTGCATATTTTCACTTCATAGTTGTTGTTTTTTTTTTTCATTATCTTTTAATGTATAACCTAATACCAAACTTTAATCTTGCGCATGAATTTGTAGTAAGAACTTTGTTATAATCAAAGTCTGTATAATAGTTTTTCAAAATATTTTCTGGAGCCTATAGCAACACTTCATGCAGATAGATAGATAGAGACAGACAGACAGACAGACAGACAAACAGAGACAGAGAGAGAGAGTGTTTCAAAATAGAAATTAATTTACAGGCAAAAAACATCTGACGACCTTTGGAAATTGAAATAACTCCGAGCAGGAATCTCTTTGACCCTCTTGTTTAACACAGGCGATACGTGCACTACTTAAGAAATCCTCAAGTAATTCTAATTTGTTCCCCTTATACTAAGCTCAATACAAACCCAGTAAACGATTGATTGGTTTTATAAAATTAACGCTAATAAATCGGAGCTAAAAATGGCCAGATAGCACAGTACAAATTAGCTTAGGCGACAGAGAGATACATGTACAGCATTTTCTCTAATACAAACAATGTTGTGGCCACTGATATAGGGGACAGGGCTGACAGCTAACATGACCTAATGCAGATTGTATCTTGATACCAATGATATTATGGCTAGGATATGTTCTTCACACATATAGGCCCAGAATTCGTTTAATGAGCAAGAAACACATTCTTCTCAACACTCACTGAGGCCAAGAGGTGCTCTCTCTCTCTCTCTCTCTCTCTCTCTCTCTCTCTCTCTCTCTCTCTCTCTCCCAAAATCTTACATTTCCATAGCTCGAGTAGCTACCTTGTCATCTCTAACACATCTAAATACAGAGACTTAAAAAAACGAGGTTTTCTAGGTCATTTTATGAGAAAATTCAAGAATTTTGCATAGGCTTTATCTTTGTTTTCATTTGATATTATCATGGAACCTATGAAAATCGGAACCAACCTTCACTTACCATCGACGATTTTGTATTGACTCTCTAAAGTGTTAATTGTAATTACTTTTATCATCAGAAAATCACACCAGACTTACTGAGGGTAACAGTTTTGTCAGCCAATGTAGAAGGCAGCCCTGAGGATCCGTCTGTCACATAGGGGTAGATGTATCCAAAAAAACTGTGTGTCCCTTCCCCCAGATCCTGGACTGACACACTGACTGAGCATTGAGACCTGTAGTAGACTGAAGTCTGACCAGTTTCTGTGTGTATGTAATCTTTGTTCGTGTTTATCTCTACAGAGGCACCTCCCTGTGAGATTAAAGATAAACAACGGTGAGATGAGCTTTTTGGGTCATCATTGTTTCTAATGATACCATTCAGTATTGTATCTGAGATACATTCGAGGCTGAACCAGCAGGTAATTTGAACACTTATCAGCTTTATTCTTCCTCTTGGGATTTTAATTTTCATAAAAATGATTTTGGGGAGATAATCAAAACTATTAAAACATCTCTGTTTTCCACTCTTCTCTCCCTCCTTATCTTTCCATCGCCCGCCTTCTCTCTCCCCATCTTTCTTTATTGTTTTTTTTCCTCCCTCTCAATCTCTTCTTGCCTGCGCCTTTTTATCACCTTTTTTTCTTTCCTCTCTCTATCCATTTCTGTGAATACCTTTTTATATCTTTCCTCTTTCTGTTCCACCTCTGTCTGCCTTTCATCCTCTATCTGGGTCTATGTCTTCATCTCACTGTCATTCTGTGTCCCTGTGTGTGTGCGTGTGCGTGTCTCTCTCTCTCTCTCTCTCTCTCTCTCTCTCTCTCTCTCTCTCTCTCTCTCTCTCTCTCTCTCTCTCTCTCTCTCACCTCTATTAACCTACCGTCCATCATGGCATGTCTGTTAAAACTTCCTTTTACCTTTTTGTAGCGGATGAAAACAAACAAGGCATAGTTTGATGCAGAACACTTAGTTTATAAAATTCAAATGCTTCGATATAGTTTTTTTTTTATTCAATAGATCTCATTAAGTAAGGTTTTTTTTTTTTTATTAAAGTTTTGCTTTTTCCTGTAGTTTCCTTTTCATCTAATTTCTCCTATTTTAGTATTCTCTGATAGAACAGGATTGTTGACCACCAGCCTGAAAGTCCTTTATGTTTAATCTCTATCTTTTTCACATGTGTCCAACATCTGTTTTAGACTTGTAATATTTGTAATGAAGTTTTAAAGTTCCTTACAACATGTAAGGCGTTTTCTTTCTCTGAGTGACCATCTCTAAGGCATGTTGAATCTTTGTTTATAATCCACAAGAGATTCCTCTTATCAAAGATCTAACTCAACATTTTTCTTGGAAGGTACCTGTTGAAATTCCTTTGTTCTGAAGGCATTTGTAGCAAAATTTCCAATGATATTGGCTAGTGCCTGGTACGGTGTTTGTTTGAAGTTCTTGCTCTTTTTTATACAGATTGATTAGTAAACTTAAATAATCCAAATCTGATCATCCTTGTATAATTCTCTCTTCTCAAGTATTAAAAAAAATTCTGGAAGCTTTATATACATATATATATATATATATATATATATATATATTTTTTTTTTTTAACTTTATAACACCAATTCAAATGACATGATAATGAAAAAAAAAACAATATGACTTCTCACTAAAATTTAAGCACAGTGGATCTCTCAAAAGAAAAAAGAAATTATTTGAATATTTATTTCCACAGCCATTTGCTCTTATCTCTTTGAAAAAAAAACACCTTGAAGACCACTTTTCTGATGCAATTTGTCTTTCCTATAATTTAAAAATTTTAAATGAGAAGATCCTCTGTACTTGAGTGGCCAACGCCTCCAGCACCCACACTTGTCTGTGGTGACATTGGTTCAGAGATTGTAAATACAAACTTCACTTGTGGTGCTGTGCTAGCTTACTTCATCCATCTCTTACTGCAATAAATTCCTCACAGAGCTAGATGATGAAAAAATAACATAAAAATAAACATACATATACCAAGAAGGCATTACCTACAGGATCCTTTGAAACTCAATCCATGACTTTTGAAGTTGTTTCAGGTATGTGTAAATGAATGACCAATTACATGTACTGCTACCACAATAAAATAATAAGGAAGAAGTAGGAGTAAGATCAAACACGTGCATCAAACTATTGAATTATTTTCAGTCAAAGGATATTCTTACACCCTAACAACAGTAAGATAAACATGGTACACAACACAGTGTCTAGACAACCAGAGAACATGACTCACATCCTTCATTCTGTAGATCCTACACCTGGCCCTGGGATAAACTTTACTGGTAGAGCAGGAGACAGTGACAGACTTGATATCTCCAGACTCAATGTCTTCCCTCACTGTGCAGGACGGGCTCTCTGGTAGGGCTGGGAAAGAAAAGGTTTGAGGTAAAGAGAAATTTGATAAGAATAATATTGCGTTTAAAAGTGATAGTTTGTCCCTTGTATCTATATCTTTGAAAAACAATTCATTATGACTTGAAGGCCTAATTCGTTTCTTGAAGTCTTTACAGGTTGCTATTTAGTGACACTGACAGTGATGTTGTTAGTGTGGATCTACCTCTGTGAGTGTTTTCCATAAGGCGAAGTTGGCTCGGATAAATCGATTTCTTCTGAAAACGTCTAAAAAGCCACCATCTAAATTCCAGGATTTGGAAGGTAAGATGAATTTCTTCTTACTCTCTGTGAATCCAATATTTTCAATTGTGTAGAAATCGACTCGTTATACTGAGAAGAAGCAGGCAGCAGAGCATTGGAAAAACGCAATCAAAACAAAAGTAAATAAAAAAGTGAGTAAAAAGAGCAGAAAGCACGTTAGCAAGGTTGGTAAAGCAATCACTTCAGTAAATCTAGAATAGCCACTCGGTCACCTGCTAGTCGTAAAGATTGAGAAGCTCGAATATTCCAGATCACTCTCAGTCTCTTCTTGTAACTTGATGCTGTCAAATCGCAGTAAAGACCGTCAGTGTCACAAGTTTTTATTATTATTATTATTATTATTATTATTATTATTATTATTATTATTATTGAGGAAGAAAAGCATACAAAAAAAAAGAAAAAAATCCAGCACAAATGAAACAGTAATGGTAAAAATGCCAAATTCAGAGATTTACATAAATCTGCTTTAGGGTTTCTTGATGGTGCCAAACAGAGATATGCAGAGATAGTTTATAAGTGCTATCACTACCACCATGAAACTGAATGCTTTTATCTGTTCATGAAATAAATGCTAACAAAATAAAGTGAGATTTTTAGAGACCACAGATTAGCTATAGAGGGTCAGGCTGGAAGTTTATCTGTGCCTGGTCTTCTGGCCACAATCTTCACCAGCCAGACCGAGTATCAGTAAAAAACAAGAGAAACTAGTGTTAACATCCCATATAGAGGTATATCGAGGAAGCTGAAGTTTGGCAATAAAAACACCCTGCAAAGATTCCTTAACCAGAAGAGCATCAGCAATAGAGGTTCGTGTGTCTACTAAAATTTCGGCAACTGCTGATCTCGCTAGATTAGCGACGAATAGCTCGCGCCCCTAGCGAGCAAGTCTGCCAGAAAGCCTAAAAGTGTGTGCGCAGTAGGATACAGGCCATCAATGTGTTTCCGATCACAAAATTGTATTCACTTCCTAAAACAACACCCATATGACTTTCTCGTTGTTGGTCGCTGTAACAGATTTTGATGGGGTGATTTGTTTGGCTTTGTTTGTGTAGGAGTAAGAAAATATACACAGCCAGTCACTCGACTAGTCCGTAGAAAATAACTCGGAAGTCTGTTAGTAAAAATTGCAAACTGTTTAATCCAACACAAGAGATTGACCCTATCATCACTGTAAATTGACTCTTCAACTCACTGAGGTAGATTTAATAATCACTGAAGGTAGACTTGATGTAGACTGAGGGTTGATTTGATGTTGGCTGACTGGCCACGATTCCAAGTTTATTTATACCAAATCTCATCGAATCACACAGAGAAAAAAATTACATAAATCATACGAGACGAGCGATGCGCTATAAAATAACAACCAATCAAAACACAGGTACACAAGGAGTGACGAGATCCAGAGGAATCTAGGCCATACAAGTGCGGGTTGTGTTCAATAAACAAGACTAAGTTCTTAGGCTTGAAATAAAAACAATATGCAATTAAAATAAAACAGTGTACATAGATTTAGTCGATCCGCTACCCTACGCAGGGTGAGGAAAGCAATAGCAATAGACCAAATTACAGCACAATGCGTTACAGTCTCCAAGCTGAGAGAATGACTGAGGTAGACTTGCCCTAAACGCCTCTGTTTTCCAAGCGTCTCCTGATAAGAGACAGGCCAATAGTTCCGTTTTCGGGGAAAGTGGGTGGCGTAGCTTTAAATACTGTGGGTGTTGTAAAACTGGTTGTTCAACTTGTTAAGAATCGAGCAGAGTTGCATTGCTCATGAGGTTGTAAAACATTTGAGGCCACCAGCTTTAAATGTCCACATTGACAGAGTCACAAACATGTCAACCTTTTCCTTGTCCATCTTTTGAAGAACCACTGGTAGTGAATTAAACAGAGAAAAAGCATACATCCATTGAAAAAAACCATTTAATCGAGTAACATGGCATCAATTTCCCAAGCACTCGGGTGAGCTTTCCATGACAAATATCTGGGGACTTGATTGTTTAACCGTGAAGCAAAAAGATCAACTTCAAATTGGCCGAAAATCTAAATGATCTGTACTACAGATTGATTCAGCTGCCACTTCATACCGCGCTCATAGAGATTCTCTATCTGCGACAACGTTATTTTTACCGAAAGACTTTCAGCAATAGAGGGTAGCTAACACTTCCTTGAATTAATATGCATAACGACATTCATGTACACTCCATCCATGATCCTATTGCTGTCTGATCACCACATACCCCTAGGCCCTCCCCAACCTTTTCCAGATCAGAAATCTGTGTAATTTATAATAGAGAAGGGTTCCATGCTTCTAAAAAACGTTATCAATGTTCCGAGGCCACCAAAACAAGTCTTCTTGAAGCAAACTACCAGAATTTAAAAAAAACTTCCATTGGTCTTTTGAGGTTTTCAGCTTTAATCCGTACAATTTCTAACCGCGACACCGAACTCCAGCCCAGTAGAAATCGTTACCAAATGAGCTAGCTATAATCTGAGACACAAAGAGCAAAGCGGTTATCCTCGCACACTTTGTTCGCGAGTTTTAAAGGTATCCAAGGAACTCTTATTGCTTGTACGGGGTGAGAAATTTTTTTTTTTTTTTGCTTGTTAAGAGCGAAACCGAGCTCAAATCGGCCCTATAAGTGAAACTGAAACCCAAAGAATCTACGAAAGAACGCTGGTAAAAAAGGCAAAATAGACATAGGAAATGTCCACTGAACCAAACCAATAATTTCGTATCATCACACGAATAACGCGGTTTAAGGTTGCAAAGTTAAACTTTCTCCTGCCAACATGATCATTAAGTTTGGATAGAGTCAATAAGCATTTCATCTACCCATCTTCCTTCCGCCTGACCATAATATTTGATAAAAACTGATAAAAACTGACCATGTTCATGCTGCACATTATGAATGATTTTAAATTTTTCCAAGTCCCAAAGGGCGTTTTGCAAATCGTGCCTGACTTGACGACTAAATTGATACTCGCTGCCGACATCATTGTGTGCGGGAGCAGACACAAACACTACCTGTTTATCTGCTGTCTGATTAAGGACCCCAGTATAGCTGGTGCACTTTGTCCATTCATCCAGGCGGTGGGAGAGTTTGCCCGCTCCATCATTACACCCTGTATTCACCAGCTCGGGCATGGCTATTGTCACAGCTCTACTCACATTACCGGCACTGCTACTGACGTCATGAACCTCCAGGCGCTCACTGGACACTTTACCTACTGTCAGAAGTGAGTATAAATCATATGTATCTATACTCTCTACTGACAGTGTTTTGAGGCCGGGACTGTACCAGAGGAGGCTCGAGTTCTCCGTGATGGAATTTTTCCCCTCGAGGGAATCTGACCTGGAAGTCTCTCTCTCTCTCTCTCTCTCTCTCTCTCTCTCTCTCTCTCTCTCTCTCTCTCTCTCTCTCTCTCTCTCTCTCTCTCTCTCTCTCTCTCTCTCTCTCTCTCTCTCTCTCTCTCTCTCTCAACCGCTGTTGCCCCCCCCCCCCCCTCCCGCCCCGAACCTCGAACGAAAGAGACGGGACACGGTGTTCACAAGCACATGGGAAGGGAAAGGTGAAATTTGTTTTGCAATCGTTTCTGAAAACTGTCACCAAACAGAAGGCCATCACTAGCAACAGCAGAGGTACAGAAATTTTATGAATAGAGAATCCAAAACAAGTTTGTAAGTTTCTCGGCGTTTACGTGTGGTACTGGTAAAAGTAGCAATGAGAAGGGGACCAGGTCCAATGACTTAAAATAAGTCGATTTTTTTTTGTCTGCAGAAGAATCCGCCCTGACAATGACAGTTGGTTCAGAAACACTGGCCTATGAGCTGCTGAATTAATTTACTTGAATGGAATAAAATAAAATCTTAGTTTATTAACACAATATTATATCACTGTGTCCATGTTATATAGGATCATTTGGTGAGACAGATGAAACATGGTGTGAGGAGAGACGCTATTAATCGAGAGAGAAACAGAGAGAGACAGAGAGACAGATAGAGAGACACAGAGAGAGGAAGGGAGAGAGACACGGAGAAAGGGGGTAGACTCAGATAGGGAGGGAGAGAGGAAGGGAGAGAAACACAGAGAGGGAGGGAGAAAGACACAGAGAGAGAGAGATAGTATTCAGTTTTCTGCCATTATCAGAGTACTCCTCGTTATTATTATGGTTGAGATTAACACGTAATTTTGTTTTGTTTTGTAGTTTTACACCTGTTCTAAGTTTCTGAAGTTATCTGGCACAAAAAAATGAACTATTAAATATGACAAAAAACGTGATTTCAGTTTTTAAAAAAAACCAAAGGATTGAAAGGTTTAAAACAAAGAAATGTGTTATAAAAATCTAATTGTTACCTAAAACAGCCAGCCTGATCTTTGCATAAATGGTTAAGCCGATATGCAAGTCAAGAAATAAAAAAAAATTAAAGAAGCTAATGCAGCAGGAGTAACAATTATTCAGGTGATAAAATCTATAGCAAAACCTCAGAAACATCATTAATGCCCAGATCTTTTTACTGGCAAATAATATAAAACTCGAAAATGATAAAGGCTTGGAAACAAAAATCATTTGAAAGTGCGAAAAAGTTTCTTATGCGTGAACTCACCATAGACTTCCAGCTTGTTACAGACAGTGATATCCTCACTATTGCATGATATACACGTCCACTTGACCTCCATGTTGAAGGAGCCAGTCCTGGACACGCTGTTGATGGTCAGTGTAGATCTGCCTGTAGAACTGAGAGTAGCATTGATGCTGCGGTCAGCGCCAAAACATCCTTGATTGGTACATAGAGCAGCATCTCGACCGCCAGCTTTCCAGGTCAGTAAAGTGCCAGTACATCCTGATGTGTTGACATCACAGTTCAAGGTTACTGACTGACCTTCTCTCACAGGACTACAAGCTGGCTCGACTGGAGTGAGAAAGATTATTTTAGAAAATAATACAGCGCAAGCATCTATTTATCTTGTTAAAAATCCTGAAATATAGGCATGAAAAAATCTTAAATTCCACCATATGTGAAACAAATACAAAACGCATCGTTGCCAAATACAATGGCGGTATGGATTTTTTTTTCGTCATACATTTTGTTGAAAATAAGAATATTATTACTCGTTATCCTGAGACCGGAAAAAAAAAACTAGATGTCCCAATCGTAAGAGGAGCTTCAGGCGAGTTAAAATTCAAGTTTTACACTCTGATAGATAGAGTAACCTAAGATTTATCACTCTTAATATTCAATAAAAGCCATTATTACAATCAGTATACAAAATCTACATCGATTTGCAAGGACGAAGCTTGGTACTAGCAGCAAAATAAACAAAATGATCCCAAAATCACAGAAAAATGAAAGTTTTAGCAAGACAGTATATGTAGGCCCTTCCTTTTATCAAATTTAATTAATCCATAGGGATGCATCACTGCCATCATTATCATCACCATCATTTTTATTATTATTATTATTATTATTATTATTATTATTATTATTATTATTATTATTATTATTATTATTATTATTATTATTATTATTATTATTATTATTATTATTATTATTATATTATTATTATTATTATCATTATTATTGTTGCTGTTGTTGTTGTTGTTGTTGTTGTTGTTATTGTTGCTGCCTTGTGAGCTAGGACGATTTTTTTCAAACTTCAATACGGGTTCAAAGTAGTTCCATTATAACTAACCACACAGAGAGAGGAGGATAGATACATTGGAGGAGAAAGACGAAAATCAGACCAAAAAGCAAGGACCGACCTTGAGGCTTGTCAGGCGTTTCCATAATCATTGTCTCAAACAACTGAAGACACATCAATTTAAAAGTTCAACAATCTGAAAATCAGACTATGCTTCTCTGCCATTTGATAAATAGTGACAGCTGACAGCACATCAAAAATCACCAATAACAAAAGCATAGGTCGCATACCCTACCACACACCCCACGCCATCAACGCACGCCTTTCTTTACGTCTGAGTAAACTCCCTTTCTTACTCGGCCTTACAATAATAACAAGAGGCTGTGACTGACCTGTAAGATGATTGGTTTGGTCTAATGCTATTACAAAAGTTTGCCAATCACGTTACGCTATATCAAACAAGCCTATTAGCTGTAATCCACATGATACAGGGAAGTCTGGGGGCAGAGGTAGTGCATAACTTTCTGAGGACTCTGTACTGAGAATAGACGGTGGGGTTGGGGTGGGGGCAAGTAAGGTGGAAGGGAAGGACCGTGTGGTAAAATCACCGCTATCTAGTTCTTTTATTTCCTTTTCGGTCTTCGTCCCAACCATAAGCGAAAGAAGCGGGTTCCCCATTTCAGTAAACTTCAAGTGCCCGTCTTATAACATAGTACCGACGGACGTGCTTAAATTGCAATTTGTTCTTTATACCTCAGGGGCTTTGGATCTCCTCCCGATAGTTCCAACAAGTACAAAGTGTCACTTTTCATTGTTTGATATTCTTAGAAAAGAAGTTTGCCGAATTTATGAGATGGGGAGATTAGAAGATAATGACGTTTCAAATAGGCGCCGCATCACCCAACTCGGAGGCTCAACACTTACGTGAAATCGCAGAGCCCAGGTTATCGTTACGGCAAAACTAAAATAAATGAGTGCCCAGGAGCAGGGCTTTAGTAGTAGTAGTAGTAGTAGTAGTAGTAGTAGTAGTAGTAGTAGTAGTAGTAGTAGTAGTAGTAGTAGTAGTAGTAGTAGTAGTAGTAGTAGTAGTAGTAGTAGTAGTAGTAGTAGTAGTAGTAGTAGTTGTTGTTGTTGTTGTTGTTGTTGTAGTTGTTGTTGTTGATGTTGTTGTTATAGCATAGCACAGTATGAGCAGCAGCAGCAACAGATGCAATAGTAGTAGTAGTAGTAGTAGTAGTAGTAGTAGTAGTAGTAGTAGTAGTAGTAGTAGTAGTAGTAGTAGTAGTAGTAGTTGTTGTTCTTGTTGTTGTTGTAGTAATTTCTACTGTTATTGTTGCTTTTGATTCACTAATCCTTATAATAAGGCAGACTGTGTTGGTGGCCGGCAAGCAGTTATTTTATTTTATTATTATGTATATACAGCTGATTCAAACAGATGTCCTTCACCTACATAGCCGAAAGTCAGGTTGTTTGTTATACAGTCTTGGCAGCGTCGAGTAGGCCCTATACCCGGTCCTCTAAGCTTTGTCTTTTTAGGTTTATGCGGAAAGCTTGTCTTTCTTACATTATCAGTTTGTAGATTAACTCACCCGCTCAGGTAAAGTGTTTTGCTAAGGTGAGGGTGCCGAGAGAGTAACAGTTGCGTGAGCTTGGCGAACTAACAGATCCAGTCATGTGAAAATCAAATAACAAGGAGTTGATACGCCGTTCTTACGCTCTAAAGTTTATAGATACTTATAAAAGTATACATTTTCTGAAACTTAACTCCCTAATCTTTGTGGTAATGTTTTGCTTTTTTTTTATTTTTTTATTTTTTTTTTTTTGGTTTCATTTAGGACTTATAATAGCATTAGGGTTAATAAGGCATGTAAAATCGTGTCGAGAAGAAAAATAAAGATATAATATTTTATGGATAAAGCTAATCACCAGTTTCCCTAGTGTGCTAGTAAAGTATATTTCAAGCGTTGAAGGATGACTAATCTAATCACCGTGTACTATTTCGCGACAATCATCACAAAACAAAGTTGTTGAACCAATCAGGTCGGCCCCATCAAGTCAATTTTAGAAGCGTCTTTCGTTAATATAAACGTAATAATGGAATCAACAAGCATCAAAGGAACAAAGGAACACTTCTCACATCCCTATTTTCACACATGCTTGAAAACCAAAGACCCCTCATTTTCATCCACCCCCCTTTTTTTTTGGAAGGGGAAGGGAGTTATAAAATTCATTTGGATTTTTGTAAGTTATCGACCTAACGCTAAAAGAATCTCACGCTGCTAGTTTGTTCCGAAATGAAATGCTCTCAACAAATATAAATTATGCAGTTATTCTTATAATACATGTACTTTACATCCGCGTTCAAAAAGAGGGTGTCGCAAATTCGGTTTGCTGGCTTAGAATTCTGTGAAAATATTTTGAAGACCGAAATTGTAGGTTTGGCCTCTTTGAAAAGGTACAAAACAATACAAAACAAGCGAGCTTTCGGCTTCACGCCTTCGTCGGCCACAAAAACAAGAACAACAAACCACACAAAGATATTCACGTATATAAATTTTAAGTAAAAGCTGTAAAATAAAAAAAAAGAGAGAGAAAGAAAGAATTATATATATATATATGTAAAAGGTTATTATATAGAAAGATGTACCCAAAAAAGGGGAGAAATAAATAAATAAATACTGTGGAAGTGCACACAAAAGAAATTTATATATAAAAATGAAAAATAAAAACACTAATTAAAAAATATTTTGTCAAAAATTGACTAAATTATTATTTTTAAAAGATTCAAGAAATAAATAAATAAAATTCCAAAAAGATAAGTATGCTGGAGAGATAAGAATTTCATGGAAATATACCTGAAAGAAAATGATAGTTGTAGATTGGGAATACAAGAGAAAGAGAAAGACAGATAGATAGATAGATATATAGATAAATAGAGAGAGAGAGAGAGAGAGAGAGAGAGAGAGAGAGAGAGAGAGAAACCGCTGCTTGGTAAGAAAACCATGTTTCTATGACACTTTTATCTTTATGCTGGAGGTCAAATTTTCAGGGTTTTTTTTTTTTAAGTTTAAAAACTTTGTTATTCCTTTCAAGCAAATGTTTTTTATGTTTTATAAAGAAAAAATGTTTTCTTTAAAAAACGCCATCAGTTTTGAAAATTGTTAACAGCTGAGAAATCAATTTGGCAATAAATTCGGATGAATATATAGAACTTTTAAATCCATTTTTTAGCCTATTTCCAAAACTTTGCTTTAATTTTCTTTGCCGCGTGTAACATTGATCTCGACAGATTAAAATTTAGTTAACTTCATCACTGTACGTTGAGAGGTTTTGTAGGAGATAGCGTATAAAGAAATTGAAGTTGCCTCTTTATAATATAGATAATGTTGTATTGATTTTTTTGTGATTTTTATACGTGTTTTTCTGCATAATCATTTCCAACGACTTTCCATGACTCTTTCTTGAACTTGTAAAGATTTATGTATATTTTTAGGCGTGAACGAGTTCTTGTTTTCATTAACTATGAATGAGTCTTAGACAGTACATGTATATAATGAATCTTTTTCCCATTTACATAGTAAGATTTCAGTAGAATAGTAATATGTTCCACTATTACTAAACTATCGTCAAGTATCTGAAACCAAGGACAACTGCGCCGTTTGCCTCAGAGCCTGCCCCATTCCGGGTAGGCGAAACTACACAATAAATTAATATAGTTAAAGCGGTACCCAGCCACGAGTGGGTGTTCTCTATGGGCATGTGTCTAATGTCAGTGGTGGTTTGAAGATGTTCTATGCCTACTCGGTTCTGCATAAATGTTTTCTGATTGGGCCATTCTTGTCTGTCTAAGCTCACGTGATTTGGTCATAGCAACTTTAAAAGACCGGTTTGGGCTTTACTTGGATCAGATCAGCATCATTTGTCCAGGCTAGACAGATGGTACTGGATCAGATTCATAGAGGGTACACCATAAAATATTATACCTTTGCTTAGATGCACTTGAAATGATGCAAAGCCACTAAACTTTAATCCATCCGTCAACCTTTTTTATTTAAGATGAGGTAAATCTCGGACTAAAGACAAAAAATTGCTACCATTCGGGTTAAGATCTTTTAGTAAATAGCCATCCATCAGATAATGCTACATATGTTGAGGACTATGAATGCTTGGGCCACTTTTCAAGATTGATAGTAAATGAAACGATATATTATTTTTGAAAGATATAGATGTATGTAAACTTACTATAAATAAAATAAAAAAAACCTGAAGAAATTAAAATACATTTTTGTATTTCTTTCTGAAGGACAAAGCAACGGTTCACCTGAATATGTTTCTCAAAAGATCACAGCCCATATTACAAATGTTAGGTATAACTTGTCGGTTACTTTCAAAGTTTGTTTCTTGTTCTTTTTTAAGCGTTTCCATATTTTATAAAGCTATTATAATCAAATCAAGACGTATATTTTAATATGCACTCCAAGAGAGATAACACCGTGGTGGACATTATAAAAAGTCAGACATTTAAAAGCCTGTAATGACTCTGTGGTATTTATATAAGGAAACTTTTAAATATGCGTCCAAAAAGATCGGGGGAAAAAGAAACACCTTTAGAGGGAAGACAGACGGTGCTATCAGAGTGACTCATCATTGCGAAAGTAAAGTGGAGATAAAAAGTATAAGGTGGGAAAAACATTTTTATTTAAAAAAAAAGACATTTTAAAGAAACCAGACAAATTAAAAAAGAGGTGGTTTTAAAAAAATTATGCTACTTATCACTCACGCCAAGTTTGATAAAAAGCATTAAGGTGGGAAAAACATTTTTATTTAAAAACAAAAACAAAAACAAAAAAAAAAAAACCAGGCAAATTAAAAAAGAGGTGGTTTTAAAAAATTATGTTACTTATCATTCAAGCCAAGTTTGATATAATGTTATAAGGTTTTAGGCAGAGATCACTTGATGCAAAAAAGCGCTTTGTCCCAGTTTTCACTGTTTTCAGCTATAAATTCTAATAGTAAGTGAAATGTTCAACCATCGCTGTCCCAAAAAAGAAAAAAGAAAAATTATTTCCTTAACTAACTATTCCATATTTCGGTAAGATAAATAGCTAGACCAATTCCTTAAGCTTCTAGTTTAAAAACTTGCGATCAAAAACAAAATAACTTGAGAATTAAATGATTCTAATTTAAGGACAATATTTCAGTTCGAAATTATTTTGCTATGCATTGCAGTTAATCGGAATTTCAATGAAACCAACATCGTTTTTTTGGTAACCTTCTCTCTCTCTCTCTCTCTCTCTCTCTCTCTCTCTCTCTCTCTCTCTCTCTCTCTCTCTCTCTCTCTCTCTCTCTCTCTCTCTCTCTCTCTCTCTCTCTCTCTCTCTCTCTCTCTCTTTCTTTGTCTCAACTGATCTCTTCTCGCTCTCCCTCCTGCTCTCTCAGTGTGTCTCTTTTCTCTCTCTTCTCTCACCAAATTAGCATTAGTTATTGTAGGAGAGATTTATAAACTTCGCCAGAATTCTTAATTTATTCAGATGAAAATTAGGCTGTGTTACCTAGTAATAAACCATAGTCTTACTCTTCGTTAAAATTGCAGTTGAACCGTATGCGACACATAATCCACATGGTGATTTTATAGAAGGGCTTTGAACATTTGGGCTGGGAGGACATAAGCACCACTGAATTTAGCGCCTTGTTTTGATGGTAGGAGGACTCTTATCTTACGCAAACAGCTTTATGTTCCTTGGACGGACCGCTCCAGTAAAGACTGTCACAATGAAAAGGGCATAATCCCAGTTTTCAATGTTTTCAGCAATTAATTGCCATAATAAGAGCAATGTTCAACAACATTTATAATTCTATCGCTATAATCCCCCCCCACCCCCACCCCAAAATAAAAAGAATTTTTTTTCCCTAAATCAACTATTTCATATTTCAGTAAGATATATTCATAGAGCAATTCCTTAAGCTTATAATTTAAAAGATTTTTATTAAAAGCAAAATAACTTTAAAATTAAATTATCCTAATTTAAGGAAAATATTTAAGTTTCAATTTTTTTTGCTTCGCAGTTAATCGGAATTTCTGTAAAACTACGAGGGCTCTTTCAGAAATAACCGAAAAATGCCCATTGCTCAGCAACCAGTGGAGCTTTTTTAATTCTGTAAACGACATGATATTCCTTATTTCCTTACGGATGTTCCAGAAATTATGAAGTGCATCATTTTGCATAATGAATGTCTAGACGATTTTAAAGATGGCGGCCCACCTTGAAACTTGAGGAAGAAATCAGAGCTGTCACGTTTTTTTGAACGCCAAAAGTCTGAATCCTACCGAAATTCATAAAGAACTTCAGAGTGTATATGGTGAGCATGTTATAAGCCGTACACAAATTCATCACTGGTGTAATTTGTTGAAACCAGCCATTCAAACTTGACAGACAGGAAGGAAGGCGTTCGACTCGCTTTGACGTCAGAAGACAATGTGAAGCGAGTTGATGAGCTTATTCGTCAAGACAGGAGGTTGAAACTTCATGAAATCGCAAGCAGTCTTTGAAATTTCGGAAACTTCTGCCCATAAATTGTATTTGATGAACTTGGCTACAGAAAAGTCAGCGCAAGATGGGTTCTCAGCAATTGAAACCGAACAATCATAAAGAACAAGATTGGATATCTGCAGGAACTTTTGAGAAGAAGCAAGAACTCACACGCAGGGTTCACGGGCATACTGCCAACGCCGGCGGAGACTTTCTAGGGTACGATATGACTTTTCTTGACAGCTTAGTCACCGGTGATGAGACTTGGTTGCACCATTGCACCCCAGAAACAAAAGCAAGATTCGATGACATGAAACATTCATCCTCACCTGTCGCGAAGAATTCAAGGGCATGCGGTCAGCAAAGAAAATAATGGGAACTGTTTTTCTGGGACAGTCGTGGTGTTCTTCTGTTCGAAACCTTACAACCTGGAGAAACAATCAATGCTGCAAAGTACTGCCAAACTCTTGTTCAAGCTTAAGGAGGCCACTCGCGAAGCGCCAGGCGTTGACCAGCAGGGTCATTTTGCAACACGACAACGCTACACCCCGCACAGCACGAGTGACGCAAGGTTGGCTAGATAAATATGGATGGGAGATTTTGCACCACCACCACACGGTCAGACTCACTGCCATCTGATTATCACCTCTTTGGGCCACTGAAACGTGAGCTGGCAGGAAAGCGCTTTGATGACGATGAAGAGCTTGTTGACCATGTGAAATGGCTACTACAAAACCTTGGAAGTTTCTCTTCCGAGGTATCTATTCCATGGCGCCGCGTTGGTAAGAAGTGTGTTGACAGACTTGGCTGTTACGTAGAGAAATGAAGGACGAGTCAAGGTATGAACAGGTGCAAGAATTTTGTTGATAGCAAAAAACGCGGATTTTACAGGCATTTTTCGGTTAATTATGAAAGAGCCCTCGTAGACACTGTTGTTTTGGTAACCTTTTATCTCTCTCTCTCTCTCTCTCTCTCTCTCTCTCTCTCTCTCTCTCTCTCTCTCTCTCTCTTTTTCTCTCTCTCTCATTTCTCCGAATATATATCTCGCCCCCCCCCCCCCCTTTTCTCAATATCTCAATTTTCTCTCTTTTTATTTCTCTTTAATTTACTATTACTTATTCAATCAGGATTTACAAATAATTACGTCAAGATCCCGAGTTTATTCCAAATAAAAATTAGGTTCTGACATTGATTGATAACCCATGGTTTTGTTGTTCGTTAAAACCGCAATTGAGCCACATCTAGGCCTAAGCTACAACTCCCATGGAGATTTTATTGAAGGGTTTTGAAGATTTGGGCTGAGAGGACATAAGCACCACTGAAATTAGCGCCTTGTTTTGATGGTAGGAAGACTCTTATCTTATGCAAACAGCGTTTTGTTATGTGGACCGCCCCAGTAAATACTGTCACAGTGAAAACTGCGTAATCCCAGTTTTCAATGTTTTCAGCAATTAATTACAATAATCAGAGGAATGTCTTTCTTTTTGGCTTGTCTCCCTATTTGTTTCTCCTTGTGTCGTTTCGGTTTGTTATGATTCAAGCCATTGTCATCTCTTTTGTTTTCCTACGATTTGAGAGATTCTTACTTTGTTCTTTTGTTGTTTTTCTTACTTTAGTAGTGAGATGTGTGAGTGCTGCTCCCCAAAGCAGCTCTCCCCAGTTCCTCTACTGGTTATTTATAGTTGCTCCTTCTCCTTTAGTTACTTTAATTTGTCCGCTGTTTTTCACCATCGTTATATGTTGGTTATTGTTCTTATATCCATTCACATTTTTGTTTTTCTTCTGTCTTCTTTTTTCTGTTATCTCTCTTTTCCTCGACCACTTTTGTTGTTTGTCATTCTTCGTCACCATCTTTCCTCTTTTTGTATTTATGTTTCCTCTCTTTCTTTGTATTAAATGTTATGTCATTTCTTTATGTTCTTGGCCTATTCCATTGGATCTTCATTGATTTCTTTCTCCTTTCCCATTGCCCATTTATTTGTTAGTTACGTTTCTCGGTTCTCTTCTTTCCTCTTGCTCTTTGAATATTAGGGCCCTAAGAAACAGCGGTACCCGTGGTCTAGTTTGTTTATTTTATTTCCTTCTTTCTTTCCTCTAACATTTGCCAGAATGTTTGTTAGCATGATTTTATTTATGTCTACATTTTCTGTTGATGGTTGTTTTATTTCTAGTAGCTCATCATGTTTTGATTCTTTTGTTTGTTTGCATTCTATGAATATTTGAGCTTCCGAGGTTGTTACCCCACATATGCTACACTTTTCTTCCGGTAGTGTATGTATAAATATACCCAAGTCTGTATGTCACTTCTTTTACTTTATGGTTGTAAATTTTCCTTGCCAGTGCTTAAAAGGGCTCAGTATAGTCTGATGCTGTAGAGGTGCTTCATTGCACTTATTTTGGTTGTCTCGAGTTCTTGGACTAGCTTCAGTCTTTATGTTGTGATGGGAATGGCCTTGTTTATCCTTGACTGGAAATCATTAGTTGACGGTTTGATCCTTTGCAGTGTTTTCTTGTCTAGTTTTTTGTTTTATCGTATAAGCTTCAGTCCATTATAATATTCAAAGAGTGGGTATTTGTTTGTGCTCAATAGCCTCGTGTACGTACAAGTACTTGATTCTTATGGTTTTTACTTTTCTTTCTACGTAGCTTAATCCCGTCCCTCCATCTAGCTCATTTGTAGCGTTTGTTTTAATCGAAGGTCTATGACAGGTACTCTTTTAATATAAGCCAGTAATTTTACAATTTATTTGAAGTTCCTTGCTTTACTGATGGCGAAGTTACGAACAAGTAAACATTTTTTACCATGACACCTACATTAGTTTACCCACTGGCTGAGTCAGGGGCGTGGCATCTGGGCCGTCTGTTGGAACAACCAATCTAAGCCGACGAATCAGAGCATTAGTAAAATAATGTAAAAGCCTCAGACCTAATGATCCTCATTGGCTTATTTACATTTATGTGACGTCATACGCTCAGTTGGGCCTCCCTGTAAGGGCACATTATATCTTCTTAATAAACCCACTCGAGGGAGAGGCCAAAAATTTACGTGACAACCAATACATGGTGTTCCGTTGATATTTGAAAACAATGATGCTACAGTCAACTTTAAATTCAATTTCAAGACTCTTTGTATTACATGTACTGTAGGTGAGGTGCGACGTGGTATGAGCCATGTGTATGTATTATGCAGCGAATGTTATTTTAAAGTGTCGTTAAGAAACTAATTTCATATACTTTTAATACATTTTCTCCAGGAAATATGTCAAGCAAGGCATCAAAAGTGTTCGAACAGCACTAAGTTACCTCATGCTGATCAGTCAAGAGCTTTTGAAACTTTGAGAAAAGATGTAATATACCAAAAAAATGTAGAAAATACAAACGCGGGTATTGGTATCGACTTAATGAGAGAAAGAAAACAAGGGGACTCAAATGTTGTAATGTGCACTGGTTGTAAGGGTTTCTCTAGTAAGAAAATAATTTGTAAACATTAAAAGTATTTTTGTACTCATGGAGCTAGTCTCAAGGCAGAAACAATTAAACTCATTAAAACAACATACCCAGTCCCATGTTCTGGGGTATTTCAGCGTGAAAATCTAAATAGGTTCAGGGGTGATCCGGCGGGTCATTTGTGCAGAAAAGATAAAGTGATTTTATTAGTCGGTCAAAAGGCATGGGCAAAGTCAAAAAAGAAAGAGAGAAGGTCATCATGACTGAAATGCGTCTGGTGACCCATCTAATTTTGCGAATGCGAGTTTTTGCTTTGCAGCCAACATTGAAAGGAGAAGATTTAGTTGATAGGAATCACTTTGATTCTCTCACTCAAACAATCCAGAGTCTAAACAAGAATGAGGATTACAGAGAAGAAAAATCAGCATTGAAATTAGCGCTTGGATACACTTTTTAAAAAAAATAGGTGATTAAGTTAATGAAGGGGTATTATATGCAAAAGAACAACATGGAAAGAGCAAGTGAAGTTGGATTTCAACTGGGACTTTATCTTTTATACCGCGAGCTGGCAGTTGAGCAAAGAAGAAATTCATTTTAGAACCCACGGATACGCTACTAGAGGATGATGTAAAAAAATAGGAATTTTATTTTGTCTGACATGCACTCAGCAATGGAAGATGTTTAAAATATTTGGGTCAAACATGACTTTGTGAAATTAAGAAACCTAATTGTTAGCAGGTTAACGCTTTGCAATGCTAGGAGGGGTGGAGAACCTGCCAGGCTCTCACGGTCGGAATGGAAAGAGGCAGAGGACGGTGTTTGGGTCGACCCAGAATTAACAGAAAAGGTTACTGATCCTCTTGAGGAAAATCTTCTAAGAGGCGCCATGTTAGCTTACATGGCGGGGAAAGGTAGCAAAAACTCGTACCATTACTGATTCCAAATGATACAGTAGAAGCTGTAGGGAAATAAATCTTTGAAAGAGCTAATGTAGGAATATCTGAAGACACTACCACTGCTACTACTTTTACTACTTCTACTACTACTACTACTACTACTACTACTACTACTACTACTACTACTACTACTACTACTACTACTACTACTACTACTACTACTACTACTACTACTACTACTACTACTACTTACTACTACTACTACTACTACTACTACTACTACTACTACTACTACTACTTACTACTACTACTACTACTACTACTACTACTACTACTACTACTACTACTACTACTACTACTACTACTACTACTACTTACTACTACTACTACTACTACTACTACTACTACTACTACTACTACTACTACTACTACTACTACTACTACTACTACTACTACTACTACTACTACTACTACTACTACTACTACTACTACTACTACTACTACTACTACTACTACTACTACATTTCAAAATTTCAGCCCAGAACAAATCTTTACACTAAACTCGCTCACACATTTGACCTCCATGGGTTGGATCAGTCGTATCTCTTTTAATGAAAGTATTACAACGTGAAGCAAAGAGTTTTGCAACTGACAACCAGCAGCGAATACAGTCATAGACCAGCACAGGTATGGTAACTGGTCAGCCTGACACAGTAACATGATCAGCTGTGGTGGAACGAAAAATCTTAGACCAGCGCACTGCCTCAACAAATATCACGAACCGAGGATGAGGATACAAAATAATGCATTACTTCTAGACAGTTATTTTTTTGTTTTGCTTTGTTTTTGTTTGTATTGTTTTGTTTTTATTTACAAGGGTTTTCATAAGTTCGAAATAAGTTTAAAAATTTAACCAGAAGACTGGAGATATTAGAGAATTTTTCGAGTATGAAGTAACTCTTGGAATTAAACTAAGGGTCAAGAAAACGATAAAAGATTCAAACTGAAGTCTTCATTTGACTAGTGTGACTTGATTCTTTTAACCTCAGTGATCTCCCCCCTCCCCTTTTTCAATCAAATCATTTTTCTTTAACTAGCAACTGTGTTACATATATATAAGATATAAATTGGAATAGATGATGAATAAAGCAGGGAAACGATAAAGGAAAAAGGAACGAGTAATAGAGAAATAAGAAAAGAAGAGAAAGATGGAGACAAAGAGAGAGGAGGAAAGAACATTAAGAGCGAGAGAGAGAGAGAGAGAGAGAGAGAGAGACAGACAGATAGACAGACAGACAGACAGTAGACAGACAGACAGACAGACAGACAGAGATAGAGACAGAGACAGAGACAGAGACAGAGAAAGAGATAGAGAGACAGAGAGAGAGAGAAAGAAAGAAAGAAAATCAACTTTTGAAGCGAGGAATGAGAGGGAAGAAGCATTTTGAACTGCAATAACCAAATAGTGTGATAAATCAAATAAATTGAAGCCTTAACGATTTTAGAATACAAACGAAATGTTTCTCCATATTCAGGAGTTATAAATGTTTGAAGGGTTTTCTTGCCAAAATCTAACGTTGGCTTTGAGGTGTGAACCAATGAATTTCTATGATCAAGAGTCAATGTTAATTTTTTATTTGAGATTCAAAGAAAGTGTAAACAATATCAAACACTTATTTTGCACAGAGTCAAATATTCCTAACTAGGAGCTAAATACATTTATCACAGATTTTGGTCCATTCTGTAACATTCTCAGTCTATATAAACACCCACCTGGTGTCCAGCATGAGATCAACAACAGCAGAACTATCAGCAACATATGGATGGTCTGTTCGTCAGTACGTGGAAGAGAGTGTAAAGATACACACGCATCAAAACGGTTACATTAGCAGGAGGTGATTTAAAGTCTCTTAGCTGGATTTGGTCTGAGCACACTTGAGTAAACAAAGGAAAGTTTTGATATCTATGTATTTAAATCTATCTATCTATCTATCTATCTATCTATCTATCTATCTATCTATCTATCTATCTATCTATCTATCTATCTATCTATCTATCTATCTATCTATCTATCTATCTATTTATCTATCTATCTATCTATCTATCTATATATCTATCTATCTATCTATCTATCTATCTATCTATCTATCTATCTATCTATCTATCTATCTATCTATCTATCTATCTATCTATCTATCTATCTATCTATCTATCTTTATATAAAATTGAGTATTGCACCGCATGATAGTTCAAAGAATCATTTTGCTTCAATTCTTCACTGGTCCTAATTGATAGTTCAGTTTAGATACAATCCAAAATATATACTTTCTTCTCGTCTTTTTAGAATCATAATTATGTTATTTTAGTAGACTCAACTAAAAGCTTGATTCACTCAGAGTTAATTTTGAAATCCAACAGGATAAAGAAAGGATAAATTATAAAGTCTGTACAAAAATAATTATAACAAAAGGATAAATCGTGTACACCTTCTCTTTCGAGATATTCTAGTGATAATGTAATTAGATCTAATCTTGTTTGTTTGACGGGTGAATAAAGATTACATCTTATGACGACCATAATCCAAATAATTTAGAAAAACACAATCACGAAATCTAGTTCTTTCTATAAAGTAGTTCAACTATACAAATAAATCCTACCTTATCTTAAATGGACTCTATACTACAGTGTTCTAATCAAAACCACCGATTGTGAGGATTCTAGGGTGAAAATGTGTAAACTTTGCTACAGCGGAGTGAAAAGATTTGAATCTTTAACGAACCGCAACACATTGCATGCAATGTAACGAAAGAGTCAAAGAGGAACAAAATCACTCTGGGCTGTTACAAGGTGTATTTTATTTCCTTGATGCGTGTGATCTCTGCCAAATTTCTGCTGACTGGTAATGAATCATCAGTCTATGTATATGTGTATGTATTTTCTGTGCTACAATTGTTCTGTTCAGCATTAGGGTCTTCCTTAGTGTTCAAAGTTTGTTTTATCTACATGTATGTGTATATCAATTGTTGTTGAGCAGGGAACTATCAACTAGGGATTCACTATCTCGACAAACCTTCCCTTTGTCTATAAGTCATCCACATCATAAGTTAGACGACCATCTCTACTAGTTCAAATATGGACGGAAGAAAAATACATTAAATTTCCTACATTCTTTTTCTTACGGAAAAAAATCATTTTAGCCTTATTGTCGCGTGCGTTTAGTTTAGTAAACAAACAATTGGTCACATAACCTCTTGACAGTCCTGTCCGAATAGAGTTCTTGTGATGGAAGCAGATTAATATGCATGACGAGCACACACAACAATGGAGTTTCCAGCCTTTTCTCTATTTAAAGCATTATGTTGATATCGAGAGCTGTTTGCTAGTGAACGAAAACCCCTAAAACACTTTGGCCTACATTCTCTTCGCCGTGTGAAGAGAAAACTTTCAATTACAATATTGGAGATATATCAGGAAAATAAAACTATGAACCTACACTGCTAACATAAGTTTTTTTTCAAGCAGTGTTTTTGTCATTGATACTTTGTTGTAGCCACTCCTGTTGGTTATTGTCTGACAATTCACATATCTTTTAATTGTTTTAATTTCCAAACCAGATAGTAGCTTTTTTTTTTTTTTTTTGAAATCTTTACTCGGTTATAAAAATAAAATATTTCCTGCAACTAGTGCAATATAGGTAATTTTAAATTTTGTTTTTCTTTTATAATTTTTTAGCATAATTCCGTATTGCAATAAAAAAAAGGCTTAGAATTTTGCCCTTTATGCCTATAATAACATAGCCTCAAGCAATTAGGGTTGGTCATTGTGATGCATTGTGCTGCAATTTTGTTCGATGTTGCTCTTGTATCATAGAACGCTTTGATTCTTTGGGTAGTAAATTTTCTCAATATTAAATTATTGGTGGCCTTCATTTATTTCCTATTAAACCTCTCTTCTTCTCACTTCATTTCATTGAAAAACAAACTTTCCTTTCCCCAAAATTGATTAAAAAACAAAAACAAAAAACAAAAAAAACTTCTCTTTAAAGTTTAAAATCAGAAACCAAATTTCTTGACCTTGACTTTTTTTCTTGCTGTGAACATTGTTTTAAATCAGGCGGTTGTCGCTTAACGACTTCGAAAAAAAGTTTTTGTTCTATAAAACCAGTCGTTCTGCATCTGGAATCTCCTTTACTACTCCTGGTCTGATTCCTATTCCGAGTGTTAAAATTATTCTTCAACAGATGTTTAAGTCGTTGTTTTACAAAACTTCGCCAACAGTTTGTAAAGATTTTATTCACCGCTTTGAGAAAATGAAAAGAGACCAAGAACGGATAAGCATACACATGTTTGGGTCGTTCACCTGTCACCAGACGAAGGGTCGTCATGCCCATCAAGGAAGTAAAATTGTTTTAATCAGCGCAATTGATAGCGCTGCGTTATGTTTGCTTGAGTTAAGTTTGGAGAAAACGTTAGACATTCAAGCTGTGTTTGTTGATATTAGCTGCTTACTAGTTGTTAAGCCCCATTGTAACACAGGTTGGTAGTAAGGTAGGATTTGAAAAAAAAAAAACATGTCTCACTTTCCATGAATAATTTGACTTTGTAATTGTCTTTTTCCGTTAATTATGAATATGACTATCATCGTTATTATTATTATTATTATTATTATTATTATTATTATTATTATTATTATTATTATTATTATTATTATTATTATTATTATTATTATTATTATTATTATTATTATTATTGTTATTGTTGGTGTTTTGATTGCATTCCTCAGCTATACTACATCATCAAAATGTAGAGGCTAGGATTGAAGTGCTCAGTTATAAAAATTCATCAAAATGTGGAGGCTTGGATTAGAGTGCTCAGTTATAAAACATCATCAAAATGTGGAGGCGTGAATGGAGTGGTCAGTTATAGAACACTATCTAAATATGGAGGCTTGTATTGGAGTGCTCAGTTAAAGAAAACTATCTAAATATGGAGGCTTGGATTGGAGTGTTGATTTATAGAACACAATCTAAATGTGGTGGCCTTCAATAAGCAGAAAACACGAACCAAATAAAGTAAAACCAAATAACCCAGTTATTTTTTTTCGTCCTTAAGCCAAAAAATTCCATCGAAAACCAAAGGAAGAGCAATGACTTTTCTTTCAAGCTCAAAAGTATGTGTCTATTATAAAAAAAAAGAACCCGCAAACTTAAACTCTTCGTTATCTCAACATTAAATTCGTCGTTTTTCACGTCTTGGCAGGTATGTGGCTGTAATAAATAACGTATCGTTTATCTCTTCTTTATCTTATCATATGCATGTATTTATTGTTTGCACATATCTGTTGATATGTGGATCTAATCATTTCTTTATCTCAATATTAATTTACTATTTCCACGTATCTGCAGATATGTGTCTCTAATCACTTCTCTATCTGAACATTACATTTACTGTTTACTAACTGTGTCCATCTCTGCCAGATCTGCAGGGATAACTAGTCTAGATCTTCTGTTGTTGTACAGCCGGTGAGTGTTACATAACCATAGGCGGGCCCAGTGTGGGACTTGCTTAAGTATCGCAATCAATTATTTTACTTTTCTCACTAATATGATCAATACAATTTTCAAGATTTTGTACTTTATTGATGGACTAAAAGTTTATTTTCCTGCCTTCTAAATGAACTATCAAAGTTACAGAGTGGTTTTCTCTTGGTGAATCTTATAAAATATTGCATTATTTAAATGTCTTCTTTATTTTTTTTTCCACTCTCTCTCTCTCTCTCTCTCTCTCCCTCCCTCTCTGTCTCTGTCTCTCTCTGTCTCCCTCTCTCGCTCTCTCTCCCTCTATCTCTCTCTCCCTCTCTCTCTCCCCCTCCCTCTCCCTCGCTCTCTCTCTTTCTCCCTCTCTCTCTCTTTCCCCCTCCCTCTCTCTCTCCCTCCCTCTCTCTCTCTGTCTCTCTCTCTCTCTCTCTCTCTCTCTCTCCCTCTCTCTCTCTCTCCCTCTCTCTCTCTCTCTCTCTCTCTCTCCCTCTCTCTCTCTATCTCTCTCTATCTCTCTATCTACCTATCTATCTATCTATCTATCTATCTATCTATCTATCTATCTATCTATTTATCTATCTATCTCTCTCATAATGTCTCTGCGTGTATATGTTCATTTCTCTGTCTCTGCTTACTTTTTTTTTTTTGACTCTTCTATATGTCAGTCACATATCTCTCCTTATCCCCGTTCTCTTTTGTTTTTTTCTCCATAATCTCCTGGCACATTATCTTTTCCTCTATCTCTTTATTTATCATTCTTTATGTCGTTTTCAC
>JAWDGP010004976.1:0-39743 GCA_033675545.1 Elysia crispata | reverse complement strand
AGGATCTTTGAGCCAACCGCAACATTTTTTGCCTATCCGCGAGTTCATTGGCCTCAACCGTGAGATCTTTATGCTAACCGCGAGATCTTTATACTAACCGTGAGATCTTTGTGAAAACCGTGAGATCTTTGTGATAACCGCGAGATTTTTGTGAAAACCGCGAGATTTTTGTGGGAACCGCGAGATCTTTGTGAGAACCGCGAGACCTTTGTGATAACCGCGAGACCTTTGTGATAACCGCGAGGTCTTTGTGACAACCGTGAGACCTTTGTGTCAACCGCGAGATCTTTGTGGGAACCGCGAGATCTTTTAGCTTTTCAATGACTTAGATTTTTAGGCTTTGAGGAGTACTTAAACCGAGGTTAGTGATTCATTGAATCAGTGCTCGTCACATACACCGACTGAACAACACTAATACTTCTCCTGTATACACGAAGGATAAATAGTTATTACAATGGGCATCGATAATAAACCTTCATGTGGCTTTGCAGACAATGACAGGGAGATCAAACTGACGGAGGACAACTGTGCCATGTACTCCACTCTTAAATTTGTGATCGTGGTAAAAAGGTCTGATCTCTGCTCCATGGAGGCTTTCGAAATGCTTCGCAAGCACATGGTGGCACCCTCGATGGTGGACGGTCGCATCAACTGGATTTCTACCGAAGCCGTGATGCCAAGTTTCCTCATGGCCAATCAGGTGCGCAACACGGAGTATATGGACAACGTGATGGACAAGATGATGCCCCTTGCGATGATTGTGAGCTCCAAAGAGCTGGATAGTCGGCGCCTGTTTGAATGCATCTACGAGGATCCCGGAGCGTACCAGAAGTGCGTGGCTTTGTGTGATTCTATCCCAAAGCATACGGCGGTGGAGTTTGGCAGCTACCCGAAGACCACAGATGCCAGTCTGGTGCCCAGCAACTTCATCGAAGACCATCTTGCAGATGACGAAGTGGCTATTGTGTTTATGAGTACCTTAGACACGATCCACATGCTGGCCAACAACGACTACCAACTCGCTTACACGGCCGTGACCAAGTTTGAGGGAGAAGTGTCCCTCGGCACCGGAAAGATGTCTACGGACGCTGTCCGGATGTACTCCGGGCCCAGTATGAATGTCGAGAGGTACGATCCCTCCAAGCCAACGGCCGACACGATGGGTCTGCGCACCAGCGATGCCATTATGCAGGAGTACCGGCACATTTTGAGAATGATGCTCAAGTTTGGGAAGGGGGACTGCGGCACGGACGACCAGACACCCGAGAGTTCTGACACTAAGTTTGAGAGTCACCTGATGTCCGTCATGACGGACATAAGTTTCCCCAAGGGTCCTGGCAGTGTGGGGCTGTCGGCCAGCTGGATGGAGCTGTGTGGCATTATAAACACTGTGGTGACCAAGAACTATCCTTTCAGCTTAGAAGCTCCCAAGGATGCCATTTGGACCATGTTTGTGAACTGCTACATGGGCAACGCATCGGCTTGCAACATTAGCAAACTGACGGTGGTGGACAGGAAGAGGAAAGAGTTGAAGTTTCACGTAAAGACCAATAACCCTCTGACAAATCTGCAGCTGACCGGCTCAAAGGACAGCAAAACGATGTGTGCCTACGTCATGTACCTATTGCAGAAGATATGTGTGAAACGGCTGTCCACATCCAAACCTTACAAGCTCCGAAACATTATGTCCGCCGGCGAGAAATGTACGATCTGCGAGTCCGGCACCAACTGCGCCGGAGTGTGGAGTGACGCCTTCACGAGTCCTAGCAACATGATCAAGAAGATGACAAACAAGCGATCGGCCTCTCAGATGACAATAAGCTCAAACTATAATCAACTGGCCCTCACAGAGTACAACAATAGTGCCGGCATTTTGGGTAACAATAGCACAAAGGGTGCTAACATCAAGGAAAGTCACAAAGTTGGTCCGCCGTTCAATGAGGCATTGTCGATCACCATGGAGAACAACAAGGGAACTCTGTTCGTGACTAGCGACATGGACGCTGTGAGGGTGACGGGCGCCATCCTGCAGGCTTGCGACAGCATCTATCAGTACATCAACGAGGAGCGTCACAAGGTGGATGTCTATCACAGAGACCAGTGTAAGGACAACAAGTTGGAGACTGCGCTCACAGATAATGATGGGGGGATGTCGAAGCTTCGTATGGGGATGCTCGCCCCGGCATTGATCAAGTCTTCCGTCCTCACGACCATTTGCAGGATTGCCATGAATGAGAACTGTCGTCTGACTGAGTATGCGACCAAGCCCAGCCAGGGTTTCCAGCAAGCTACCGCTGCTATTGCTGGAAAGTCTATGGGTGTATACCACGCTTCCAAGGCCCAAGACGAGATTCGCCTTAAAAAATACAACGTATCCCCCTGCATGGGACAGACTGGCAGGAAAACTGATCTTCTTGCAGATCCAGAGACTCTGATCATTTCCGTGTCTGACGTGAGGATCAAGACAACTAGCAAGTTCAAGTGCCTGAATTGCGTGTTGGCTCCAGCCGGATCTGCCTCTGCACAAGCCGAAGACCACCTGGGTGGTATGGAGGGGATGATTGGATCGGCGCCTAGTACTAACCGAACTCTGAGCGACAAACAAAGAAATACGGCAAAGGACTCTCTGATGCGAATAGTCTCTAGACAATCCAACGACACTCTGGAGAAGGCTAGCACGTTGATAGCCGAACTGGTGAACGCTCCCTTGGTTTCTGTCGCGTTGAGCATGTTTAACGCCGTTGACCTGGTGATGCAGACGTGGGATGAGTTTATGTTCTACTTTGTGGCCGGCCACTTGTTGAACAAGTATAACTACGTGCCTCGCGCCAACAAATACTTCGATGGTATTAACACTCCCAAGTTTATGGAGCTGCTGGGGTGCGACAGCGTGACCACTGAATTGGGCAGTAAGAAGTTCATGTCATGCGGACCCACTCTGGTGTATCTGACGAGCTGTGTGACGGCGTTTGAGAGCAGTGAGAGTGTTCGCTTCGTGACTTGCAATATCTTGGATGTTCCTAACCTGTACAGTTTTAGCGGTAATGAGTTGACGTCCAACAAGAAGGTGAAGGGGTGTTTTTACCCATCAGCACAAACGGTGGTGGTTTTAGCATGGATGGTAACAGCGCGATCGTGATGGACGAACTTGTAAACGAATTGAACAAACTAGTTTCCATGTCTAGAGTGGATCGCTGCGCCTACTTGATGTCTAATGCGCCGTCTCTGTTGGCCAGTATACGTCTGAAGCTGGATATTGATGAGCAGGATGAGAGAGAGGTGCCCGTGACCACCGAGCATGTCTACGAGGTGTTTTCAGAGTACGGCCTGGATTACATGTTGGACAGCGACAAGTATTTGCTCGAGATTGCCTGCAACTTGGATAACCACGAGGTGATGAACAAGCAACTGCAACTGTGCAGGGACGAAGATGCAGTCACCAAAGCTGCTGCTGCTGCTGATACCTCATTAGATGTGAGTTACAACTCTCTGAGGAAAAATCTAAAGCGCAAGATGACGTCTGGCGCTATCCAAGGCATAGATGATGATGATGATGATGATGATGAAGAAGACTGTGATGAAGGCAGTGGAGGAAAGAAACAAAAGACTGTTAATTCGATTGTTGATCAGTTTATTGAATAGCAGTTATGAAAGTCTTGCCTTGACACGCTGGAGCATGTCATCCAGAGTAGTCTCAGGTCGTGATTTTAGTTGTTTCGAGACAATACCTCTGATGACCACTGGAGTGGTGTTTAGTTTTCCCACTCTCCTTATGTAATTTACGTAGTCGTCTTCTGTGCACCGTTTGGTGTCTCCCGCTGCAGCTTTCATACCGCCTCCTGTAACTCTGGTAGTCGAAGAAGTGCCTTTGGACGATTTTGTCCTGCTGTTTTTATGATTGCTTGTAGTTGCAGCAGCACCATTGTTGTCGTCTTTTAGCGTTTTTGTGTCTCTGAGCTGCTTTGTATCTGAAAATAAACCCATTATCACAAAAGAAAAAAATTTGTTTCGCTTTACGTATTTGTGTATACTTATTGTTTGTCCCAACTAAAACTTCAGTTCAGACTGAAAACAAATACTACTCTGCTACCATGATTGACGAAGGTCTGGAGCTAATCAAGCACCGTATTGGAACTCGCGTGGGACTTTATAACAATGCATTATCGTCAACCAGCTCAGCATTTGCAGCAACAACGTCGCCAGACGATCTGTCTCCTCTGGAGATTTTTTATGCATCCACGTCGTCCAACATCCGGTCTTCGGAGTCTTCGTTGTCAGACACTGGTAACAGTATGACGTTTGTGGTGGACAGCAGGAGGGCGGAGATGGATTCCGAAACTGATGCGGTGGCACGCAGGCGATACGAGAACAGCAGGGTCGCTAAAGAGAAAGCTGTTAAAAGGCACAGGGAGTTTATGAAGAATCACATTGACCAGACTCTGGGTGGCGATGACGCGTATCAACCCTTATCCAGGTACCTACATAGAACTCTTCGAGAAAAGGCCACAGTGGAAAAGTTGTCGTCTTATAATAAGAAAACGCCGGAGGAGAAAGATGAAGAAGATGAGATTTTCGCGAAAGACAACAAGAGAGTGTGCTACCTGTCCTCTTCGTACTTGGTAGACGGTGTGTGGCCCATCGTGGACGGTCTCAACAAGAAGCGTTTAATTGCCGGTCTGCTGAGAAAATATTTTAAGAGGCTGCCTGAGCGGAAAATGGTGTGGTCGATGGCAGATGCCGAAAGGTCTGTCGTGGGGACAATCTTCAGCCCGGTGACGGCCAGCTCGCTGTACGAGGACAATCTTCAGCGATTGTTGCTGCCCTCTGCATTTCGATTTCGCATGGAGACGCAGAAGATCAACCCGAGGGGTGGCATACTGGCTTACGTGGCCATGTTTGCGCCCGACCACGATCCCATTGTGGAGGTGTCCGGAGGTGGTCTGACGACCCTAAGAGGGATGTTTAACAACTTGCTGGACGGTAGCCTGTATGAGGGTCACTCTATTTCGTCCTTGAAAGAGATGGAGGTGGACCCCACGTTTGACGACGGCGACACAAAGACCTTTTGCGACAGGGCTCTACGAGCGTCGTTTCACGCCGTCATGCTGACCATGATCGGGGTGAAGGCATGGCTGCCCGAGAGGTACCCGGACAATAGATTTGTTGCTGGCGAAAGAGGGGAGGTGTCCATCAGGCTTCCTTTTTACAAAGAGGTCATTTACGACGAGAAGGACGGCACGTGGGTTTTCAACACGAAGACTGACCACCGGATGTGCTACGTGAAGGAGTTCAACAGCCTGTTGCACTACTTGTCTTACCCCGAGGATATCGCCTCTTCATGTACACAAGAAATGGCGTGACCACTACCACTACTACCCCCGGGGGTGTCATTGTTGTTGTCGTGACCTCCTGGGGTGTCCTTGGGTGGATCAGGCAGCACCAAGCTATTATTTATTTTATTTTTCGGTTTGTTATGCAGCGACAAAAAGGACAGGAGCTGTCGAACGACATCCTGGTTGCTGTCGGGCAGTTTATTAACTTCATCACTTTCTTCTTCTTGAGTATACCCGAACGGCACTGACAGCAGATCCATCTCGGACGCACCTTCCAGAGCATGGTCGGCATGATCTAGTGCGTCGTTGAAGATGTCGCTGAGCTCTTTGGAAGAATCGTTGACTTTTTTGGCCAGTTTCCCTATTTTATCGGTTATCAACTTACTTCTGCCCCTCACGCCGTCCTCCACGTTGTTGTAGAGTAGCCTGACCGCCTTTACGACCACCGGCAGAGGGATGGCCGTGCCCTTTGTGGCAATGAACATACGAACGACTTCTTTGGCCTGCTGTCTGGCTGCGCCCCTCTGCAAGTGGTCTTTGTAGATGCCGGTGAGACGCTTGGAGTTGGTCACAAAGTCCATAATTTTTTTTTCTTGTCATAACAATAAATACAGAAAAGAAACAAATACTCTATGTTTAATGTGTTTTTTTTTTACTTCATGTGGACAATCTTGTAGGTTGGTATGATACCTGTCGACTCAATTTGTAAAAATTAGCATTTGAAGAGTAAAATATTTCATGGTTTGGGTTCACATACCTCTAAGTGGTTTCAAACTCAATTAGTAATTTGCACAAGAACATAAGAAATACAAGTCAAGTTTTTTTTATTTTGTTTTTTTTTTCCTCAACTTTATTGATTTTTCAGAAAGCATGCAGAGATATAAGGTTCACATTACCCATACATGATATAAAGTTCATATACAGATAGAGAGGTATAGTTTAAATAAATCAATAAACCTAGACTGGACAATCCGTCAATAAAATTCGCTGCCATCAAAAGAACATCCACTGTCATTGCTGTTATCATCGTTGTCGTCAATTTCGGGGCAAATCTTTGGGCTTTTCAATTTACAGATGCTGTTGTCGTCGTCGCCATCATGTTGTCTCTTACGTGATGACAGCACGGGCGTGGCTCCAGTAGGGTAGAATCTCACTTTGGTCAACTCTGCCTTGTTAGACATGGTAACACCGTCAAAGCGGTCCGCCTCGTTATCTCCCCTTACCAATCGGTGCGGCGGCCGTGCTGATACGTGCACCAACCAGTCAGGTAGCTGAGAATCGATTTCCTTGAGCATCTTGCGAGACCTGTACATCCTTGAGTTGACTCCCGCCGGAGGTCTGTCAAGGTTGAGCTCGTAGTTTGGAGGCGTGTAGTTCAAAGAGCACTCGGTGGTATGCGAGAAGCCTTTCAACAACGCAGTTTTGGTCATCTCCCGTGCCATTTTGCGGAAGGTGCTCTGAGCCCTGTGGAGGTCCTTGCGGTCGTAGTATGCCTTTGCAAGAAGCCTCGGAACGCTGTCCACGGTATCTTTGCGGGGCATGAGGAACACGTTTTTCTCCACGCTCCTGGTCACAAGGTTTGAACACGGCTTGCTGGTCCCCGTGCGTACCGTGTAGCTCAGGTGTCTCTGCGTGGTAGCTCTCACACGAGCGCACAGCTTCACCATGTCATCCATGTGAGGAGTTCTATCTTTGTACTCTATGAAGGCGAACGCCCTGTCGAACATGTCTGGTAAAGGGAAAGAAGAGCCGATGCCCAGCCCAGAAGTGACGATGGCCACCTGAGCTCCTTCCAAGGCCCGGATAGTACCCTGTCTGCCGTCGCTAGCCAAGGTTTCGGCCGTCACCAAGGCCATCTTGGGTACAGCCACGGGCTCTTTTTCAGAGGGAGGAGGGTTAGCTCTCAGGTAAGCGGTGATGAACTTTGCCGTAGTGGACGTCGAGCAATACACGATGGACTTTTCGTCTGCGTAGGCAGACCTCACGAGGTCGTCCAACATGGCGTGCCATGCTTCATACTCTACAATGTTCTCAAAAATGGGCCTGGTCAGGGTGGGGTCATACAAGACGTACTTTTTAATATCGGTCAATCTCTTGATAGAGGAATCGCCAGCGTCCAGTTGGTTCACCACGTAGTCTTTGATCGTTTTGGCTCGTTGGGTAGTGTGTTTGGGAAGAACGTCGCCCATCTGCTTTTCGATCTCTTCCTGGGTGGCTTTGCGAGTGCCTCCCAAGTACATGCTGGTGCACAGGTCCATGACATTCTGCGTGAAGGCGGCGTCCACGAAGAAAGCTCTTTTGGCGCGTCTGATCAACAGCGAGTAGGCAAAAGAGTAATCTATGGGAGTGTACTCGACGTTTTCTTTGCTGCCACCGTGCGCCTCGTAGTCCATGTAGAAGTTGCTCACGGTCACCACGGGCTCATCTGCGATGATCAAGTCGTATTTCTCCAAAGGAAGTTTTTTGATAGAGTTGACCACACAGCAATCGAACGTGACAACCTCCACTTTTTTCTTCATGGACCGGTAGATGGTGGTCAACTTTTGATCTTCTATAGACCCCTCGTCGGCCTCGCTATTGGTGTAGAACCTCCGAACCTTCACGAATTTGATCAACCTTTTTCTTCCTTCTCTGCTGGACACCTGCCTGAGATGTATCTTCTCGATGTTTTTTGCTGTCTGGGAACACAGCACGGTCCTGGGGCAGATGTACAGGGCAGATTCGATTTTGCTAGTTCTCAGTAGATGCTCGGTATACTCCAGAACGGACGTGGTTTTGGAGGCACCCATTTTGCCGGTAATAAAGAAGCACCTGCGAGGAGCCTGGGTGTTGGGCTTATTATCCCCCATCAATTCATTTGCCAATTTTGTGAACATGCCTTTCGAGCTGACGGCAGCCCAGCCGTCCTCCGCGGAAGCCTCAATGGTGGTCACTGCGTCGTTGACGTAGGAGGTCACGCCCTCTCTGAGGTCAATCACTCCTTTTTTCTGCGCCTTGAGTTTCAGAGCTCTCATGGCCATGCCTCCGCGCACCCACATGTCTTCTTCTCTGTTGGCAGAGACGTCGATCAGAGGACCGTATTTCTCCATGTACCTGACCTTCGTCGTGCTGCACCACCACGCGAGCTTCACCCTGTCCACCGAGCGGCTGAGGGACGCCACGACGGGCAGGAACCACGCTTCCCAGTCCACGGACTTGAGTTCGCGGGCATCCAGGTGGTGGAGGAAGTCTTCGTCCTCCCTGATGTAGATCACATCATCATTTTCAGTTCCGGCAGGCTTCCAGGCGGTCACCAGCTCGTACTTGGTCCTCTGATTATTCTTCCTGCCCACCGTCCTCTTCTTCAGCTGGTAAGAGTCGATGGGGTCGTTCAAGGCTGCCGCGCTGTCTTTAAACCAGAGGGACAAGATGTCGTCCACCCTCACGAGGTCTTTGGAGTTGTTACTATGACTGCTCGCAGCCTCTGGCTCCTGCACAAACCATCCTTCTACATCGCCAGCCGCCGGCTCCATGCCCACCATAAAGTCCAGGGTAGCGCCATTCTGGCCTTTCTTGGAGTTTCCGGGGAGCCTGAAAACGCGGTTCCTGGAGTACACGGAGGTGTCCACCACAAACTTTCCATCCCCAATAAACAGATCGGGGTACCTCGTCCTGCACCACTCTCTGAAGGCCATCATCAGCTTCTTCTGCCCGTTCTCACCCGCATGAGCGTACTCGAACACGACATCTGGGAACACCACGTGAAAAGAACCCTTGGCGAGGTTGTCTGGTCTCACGCAACGCGTCACCACGCACTTTTTCTCTATTCCCGTAAACTCCGCGTATGCCTTCAACACGTTCTTCAACACCTCCACATGCTTCGTGTCGTCCTCCAACACAAAGTCCACGTCCAGGAACCCCCTCGCAGGTCTGTCGGCGCGAATCACCTCGTACAGGTGGCCGTCGCCCATAGCCTTCACAAAGTCCAGCATCTCGTTTTCCCTTCGACCCTCGACGCAGGCATACTGTTTGGCGCCAGCATGGGGGTAGTCGGGGTGATCTCTGGCCAGATACAAGGTTCTGCGAAAAAACAGCTTGTCGGCGTGCTCGAAGCACTCCTGCTGACGGGCAAACCATTTCGTGATAGTGACAATATTGTTCTGGATAGGCATCTTGATGGGTAGTACAAATAACAGCTATAATTTTTATTTCAAAAATTTGGTAATACACTAATACTCCCTCGAGAACTGATCTCTTATTTCATAACTCAAAAAAGTGCGGACTTTGTAACACAGATTGAACCTTGTGTTGAATGCCTCTGATGCCGTGGGTTTGATCAATATGCAGTTTATCAAGAAGCAGCTTCTTTAATGCGAAGTGTTCAGCTCGATGTCTCAGCGCAGAATGAGCTCTCGGTAGCGGTTCCCCCTTTATATGCCTTTTTAAAATCCATTTTTAGATCTTAACCGTGGGAACATAAGCTAACCGCGAGATCATTGTGAAAACCGCGACATCATTGTGAAAACCGCGAGATCATTGTGAAAACCGCGACATCATTGTGAAAACCGCGAGATCTTTGTGAGAACCGTGAGGTCTTTGTGAGAACCGCGACATCATTGTGAAAACCGCGAGATCTTTGTGAAAACCGCGAGATTTTTTTGAGTTGAGAACATGAGATTGGTTTGCTTAAAACTGTTCGCCAGCTAGCAATTCGGAGTGGGTTTTTTTTTAAAACATGAGAACATGAGTTTACCGAGAGACCTTTGAGATATAAAAGAAAATGTGTTCACATACCTCTGAGAGGTTATAAACTCAATTAGTAATCTCCATGAGGAGATATATAAAAAAAATGTGTTCACATACCTCTGAGAGGTTATAAACTCAATTTAGTAATCTCCATGAGGAGATATAAAATGAGTATGTTCACATAACTCTGAGAGGTTATTGATTCATAAGTCATTTTTTTCCGGAGTGGGGCTTAAAAAAAAAAAAAACCAGTGCAATTATTCCGACCGCGAGATCTTGACCGTGACAACATGAGTCAACCGAGAGACCTTTGAGATATAAAACAATGAGTTCACACACCTCTGAAAGTTTATAAACTCAATTAGTAATCTCCGTGAGGATATATAAAAAAATATGTGCTCACATACCTCTGAGAGGTTATAAACTCAATTAGTAATCTCCATGAGGATATATAAAAAAATATGTGTTCACACACCTTTGAGAGGTTGTAAACTCAATTAGTAATCTCCATGAGGAGATATATAAAAAAAATGTGTTCACATACCTCTGAGAGGTTATAAACTCAATTAGTAATCTCCATGAGGAGATATATAAAAAAAATATGTGTTCACATACCTCTGAGAGGTTATAAACTCAATTAGTAATCTCCATGAGGAGATATATAAAAAAAATATGTGTTCACATAAATCTGAGAGGTTATTGACTCATAAATCATTTTTTTTTTCATATATACTCTTTGGTGATTGATTTGACAAAATTTAAAAGTTGAGATGATGACTGTTGTATTGTCTGTCAACTTAATGTACATTGAGTTGATGGCTGTTGTATTGTCTGTCAACTTAATGAACATTAACTCATACGACACCATAAGGGTTGTCAACGTACAATGACCTCGACCTAATATCGTGACCCAATTCAGGATCAAAAAAATCTCGATTTTTTTGACGATAGTTAAATTAGGTCACGATGTTACTAAAAATAGAAAACTTGAGTATCTCATTGTCCTCTAGGTGTCCTCCGACTCAAGTAACATTAAGTCGATAGACATCACACTGGTCAAGAAGAGATCGAAATACTCAATTTTTGCTATTTTTAGTAACGTCGTGACCTACTTAAACGTCGTAAAAAAAAATCGAGATTTTTTAGATCCCGAATTGGGTCACGATAATAGATCAAACATGACCCCCCCTCCACGCCCCCAAAGTACATACACTGTGTTGCTGTTGTGTTGGATATAATACACTGTTATACATAAAAATGTCTATGTTCACATACCTCTGAGATGTTATTAAATCAACTAGTAATCTCCATGAGGAAATATAAAAATATAAAAGAGGTTCACATACCTCTGAGAAGTCGTTGGCTAATAAATCATTCTGCTTTTTTTTTATTCATATCTACTCTCTTGGCGATTGAAGTTTTAGGAAGAATTAATGTTATTTTTAGAATATTTTACTCTTATTCCTTTAGTAATCCGAATGACCCAATTCAGGATCTCAAACATGTTTGACCATGAGAATATACACGTTTAAAGCATCGAGATGTTTGAGATCCTGAATTGGGTCACGATAATAGATCAAACATGACCCCCCGCCCCCAAAGTACACACAATGTGTTGCTGTTGTGTTGCATATAATACACTGTGTTGCTGTTGCACTAGATTTTTTTTTTCAAACTCAAAAAAATTTAGGACTTTGTAACCTTCACGCTTTCTTAACTAGTATGAGGTCTGTCAAATCAACTTCTGCTTGTCTCGTGGTACATAACCTGCAAAGTTGAGACCCTGAGATTGGGTTGTTTAAAACTGTTCGCCAGCTAGTATTTCGGAGTGGGATTTTTTTGAAAAAAAAACAAACCCCAGCGCAATTATCCCGACCGCGACATCTTTGTGTCAACCGCGAGATCTTTGTGTCGAAATCAACCCGTGGGAACTTACTGATAACCCAGATACCTTTGACCCTTTGACCCCTCAAGCTGCGAGTGCAATTAGCCCGACCGCGAGATCTTTGTGAAAACCGCGAGATCATTGTGAGAACCGCGACATCATTGTGAAAACCGCGAGATCTTTGTGAGAACCGTGAGATCTTGACCGTGAGAACATGAGTTAACCGAGAGACCTTTTCTGAACTGACACTAACATCAGCATTAGCAGCGACATGAACAACAACACGATCAAAGACAGTAATGAAGTTTTTTTTTCTCATTTTTTTATAACAAGAGCTGAGAGTTTCTAAACTCCAAGCGAATAATCTCTATGAGGGTAATAAAACACATCTTTTCACATAGCTCTGACGGGTTAGAAATTCAAATTTATTCATGACAGGTTATAAACTCAAATTTACTAATTTCCATGAGGATACATAAAAATGTCTATGTTCACATACCTCTGAGATGTTATTAAATCAACTAGTACTCTCCATGAGGAAATATAAAATATAAAAGTATGAAAATGAGGTTCACATACCTCTGAGAAGTCGTTGGCTAATAACTCATTCTTCTTTTTTTTTTTTCATATTTTACCAAAAATGTCTATGTTTACATACCTCTCAGATGTTATTAAATGAACTAGTAATCTCCATGAGGAAATATAAAATATGAAAGTATGAAAAAGAGGTTCACATACCTCTGAGAAGTCGTTGGCTAAGAACTCTTTCTTCTTTTTTTTTTTTAATCATATTTTACCCTTTTTGTTTTTTTTTTATTATTCTACGATTAAACCTTTTACCGTTTCTCTCTCTCTCTCTCTCTCTCTCTCTCTCTCTCTCTCTCTCTCTCTCTATATATATATATATATATATATATATATATATATATATATATATATAGTAATGGTAGTCGTAGGAATCGTAGTATTAGTAATTTTGGCAGTAGTAGTAGTAGTAGTAGTAGTAGTAGTAGTAGTAGTAGTAGTAGTAGTAGTAGTAGTAGTAGTAGTAGTAGTAGTAGTAGTAGTAGTAGTAGTAGTAGTAGTAGCAGCAGCAGCAGCAGCAGCAGGAGCAGCGGCAGTAATTGTAGTAATAAGCACCTCTGTTCGCTCTAAACCTAATTGTAGACATCTGTGACATGAACTCTACGCATCCGACTGCTTGAGTCTGTAATACATTCATTACACTTAGTTTTGAGGTGGATCAACTTACCGCAGGTGAAAAAAAAAGTCAATCGATAAACAGTAACAGGAGTAAACTGATCTGACAGATATTTTCGTTAGCTTTAGAACGTGAAACACCAGCACTTCAAACGGCTGGTACACTAATAAAAAATAAGAGGTTCACATACCTCTGAGAAGTCGTTGGCTAATAAATCATTCTGTTTTTTTTTAATTGATGCTATTTTTCGAATATTTTACTCATATTCCTTTAGTAATCCGAATCCATGAGGCAGCGAATTTGTCCAGATAAAAAAAATATTAGATTCATGAGAATATACACGTTTAAAGCATTTACCATTTTTTTTATCTGGACACACGTTCGTAGCTAGTGTGGGGTCTCTCAAATCAATTTGCTAGTAACCTCCATGACGATATAAAATGGCGTAATACATCGAGTTGGGGGACAGCTGGAAGACCATGAGATTGATTTGTTTAGGAATTTTCGCCAGCTAGTATTTCGGAGTGAGATTTTTTTTTTCAAACTCAAAAAAGTTGCACCAGATTTTTTTTTTTCAAACTCAAAAAAGTTCGGACTTTGTAACCTCCCCCCCATGGTAAACCTCTGTCAAGTTGTGTTGCTATAAAACAGTTTGACCTTGTGAATGGTTTTAGATAGGCTGTGGAGTGAATGTGTGTGCGCGTGCTGGTGTTCTGCTATAGGTTTATAAAAGGGGGGGTAGGTATGTGGACAGACCCTTTCTGTTTTTACCCCCCCCTATATATTTTTAGACCCCCCCCCCTCTTTTTTTCCAGCTATTTTTTTCGTTTAAGCGTTCTTAACTAGTATGAGGTCTGTCAAATCAACTTCTGCTTGTCTCGTGGTACATAACCTGCAAAGTTGAGACCATGAGATTGGTTTGTTTAAAACTGTTCGCCAGCCAGTATTCCGGAGTGGTTTTTTTTTTTTTTTTTTTTAAACCCAGTTCAATTATCCCGACCGCGAGATCTTTGATTTCAACCGCGAGATTTTTGTGTCCAAATCAACCCGTGGGAACTTATTGATAGGATATATAAAAAAATATGTGCTCACATACCTCTGAGAGGTTATAAACTCAATTAGTAATCTCCATGAGGATATATAAAAAAATATGTGTTCACACACCTTTGAGAGGTTGTAAACTCAATTAGTAATCTCCATGAGGAGATATATATAAAAAAAAGTGTGTTCACATACCTCTGAGAGGTTATAAACTCAATTAGTAATCTCCATGAGGAGATATATAAAAAAAAATATGTGTTCACATAACTCTGAGAGGTTATTGACTCATAAATCATTTTTTTTTCATATATACTCTTTGGTGATTGATTTGACAAAATTTAAAAGTTGAGATGATGACTGTTGTATTGTCTGTCAACTTAATGTACATTGAGTTGATGACTGTTGTATTGTCTGTCAACTTAATGAACATTAAGTCATACGACACCATAAGGGTTGTCAACTTACAATGACCTCGACCTAATATCGTGACCCAATTCAGGATCTAAAAAATCTCGATTTTTTTGACGATAGTTAAATTAGGTCACGATGTTACTAAAAATAGAAAACTTGAGTATCTCATGGTCCTCTAGGTGTCCTCCGACTCAAGTAACATTAAGTCGATAGACATCACACTGGTCAAGAAGAGATCGAAATACTCAATTTTTGCTATTTTTAGTAACGTCGTGACCTACTTAAACGTCGTAAAAAAAAATCGAGATTTTTTAGATCCCGAATTGGGTCACGATAATAGATCAAACATGACCCCCCCTTCGTTTAAGCGTTCTTAACTAGTATGAGGTCTGTCAAATCAACTTCTGCTTGTCTCGTGGAACATAACCTGCAAAGTTGAGACCATGAGATTGGTTTGTTTAAAACTGTTCGCCAGCCAGTATTTCGGAGTGGGTTTTTTTTTTTTTTTTAAATCCAGTGCAATTATCCCGACCGCGAGATCTTTGTGAAAACCGCGACATCATTGTGTCCAAATCGACCCGTGGGAACTTACTGATAACCCAGATACCTTTGACCCTTTGACCCCTCAAGCTGCGAGTGCAATTAGCCCGACCGCGACATGTTTGTGAAAACCGCGAGATCATTGTGAAAACCGCGAGATCATTGTGAAAACCGCGACATCATTGTGAAAACCGCGAGATCTTTGTGAGAACCGTGAGATCTTTGTGAGAACCGTGAGATCTTGACCGTGAGAACATGAGTTAACAGAGAGACCTTTTCTGAACTGACACTAATATCAGCAGTAGCAGCAACATGAACAACAACACGATCAAAGACAGTTATGTAGTGTTTTTTTTTCTTCTCTTTTTTATAACAAGAGCTGAGAGTTTCTAAACTCCAAGCGAATAATCTCCATGAGGGTACATAAAAATGTCTATGTTCACATAGCTCTGTTATTAAATCAACTAGTAATCTCCATGAGGAAATATAAAATATAAAAGAGATTCACATACCTCTGAGAAGTCGTTGGCTAATAACTCATTCTTCTTTTTTTTTTCATATTTTATCCCCTTGGGGTACATAAAAATGTCTATGTTCACATACCTCTGTTATTAAATCAACTAGTAATCTCCATGAGGAAATATAAAATATAAAAGAGATTCACATACCTCTGAGAAGTCGTTGGCTAATAACTTATTCTTCTTTTTTTTTTCATATTTTATCCGATGCTATTTTTTGAATATTTTACTCCTATTCCTTTAGTAATTCGAGTCCATGAGGCAGCGAATTTGTCCAGATCAAAAACATGTTAGACCATGAGAATATCCACGTTTAAAGCATTTACCATGTTTTTGATCGGGACACGCGTTCGTAGCTAGTGTGGGGTCTCTCAAATCAAACCATAGGGCATTTTCTTATATATCCTTAGTAAGTCTTGATGTAACCATAGGGCATTTTCTTAAATATCCTTAGTAAAAAAAAAATGCCCTCAGAAAATCTCAGGGCATTTTCTCAGGGCATTTTCTTATATATCCTTAGTAAAAAAAAATGCCCTCAGAAAATCTCAGGGCATTTTCTCAGGGCATTTTCTCAGGGCATTTTTTCAGGGCATTTTCTTATATATCCTTAATAAGTCTTGATGCAACCATAGGGCATTTTCTTATATATCCTTAGTAAAAAAAAATGCCCTCAGAAAATCTCAGGTCATTTTCTCAGGGCATTTTCTTATATATCCTTAGTTAAAAAAATGCCCTCAGAAAATCTCAGGGCATTTTCTCAGGGCATTTTTTCAGGGCATTTCCTTATATATCCTTAGTAAGTCTTGATGTAACCATAGGGCATTTTCTTATATATCCTTAGTAAAAAAAAAATGCCCTCAGAAAATCTCAGGGCATTTTCTCAGGGCATTTTCTTATATATCCTTAGTAAAAAAAAATGCCGTCAGAAAATCTCAGGGCATTTTCTCAGGGCATTTTTTCAGGGCATTTTCTTATATATCCTTAGTAAGTCTTGATGTAACCATAGGGCATTTTCTTATATATCCTTAGTAAAAAAAAATGCCCTCAGAAAATCTCAGGGCATTTTCTTATATATCCTTAGTAAAAAAAAATGCCGTCAGAAAATCTCAGGGCATTTTCTCAGGGCATTTTCTCAGGGCATTTTTTCAGGGCATTTTCTATATATCTTTAGTAAGTCTTGATGTAACCATAGGGCATTTTCTTATATATCCTTAGTAAAAAAAAATGCACTCAGAAAATCTCAGGGCATTTTCTCAGGGCATTTTTTGAGGGCATTTTCTTATATATCCTTAGTAAGTCTTGATGTAACCATAGGGCATTTTCTTATATATCCTTAGTAAAAAAAATGCCCTCAGAAAATCTCAGGGCATTTTCTCAGGGCATTTTCTCAGGGCATTTTTTCAGGGCATTTTCTTATATATCCTTAGTAAGTCTTGATGTAACCATAGGGCATTTTCTTATATATCCTTAGTAAAAAAAAATGCCCTCAGAAAATCTCAGGGCATTTTCTCAGGGCATTTTTTGAGGGCATTTTCTTATATATCCTTAGTAAGTCTTGATGTAACCATAGGGCATTTTGTTATATATCCTTAGTAAAAAAAATGCCCTCAGAAAATCTCAGGGCATTTTCTCAGGGCATTTTCTTGTATATCCTTAGTAAGTCTTGATGTAACCATAGGGCATTTTCTTATATATCCTTAGTAAAAAAATGCCCTGAGAAAATGCCCTGAGAAAATGCCCTGAGATTTTCTGAGGGCATTTTTTTTTACTAAGGATATATAAGAAAATGCCCTGAGAAAATGCCCTGAGATTTTCTGAGGGCATTTTTTTACTAAGGATATATAAGAAAATGCCCTATGGTTACATCAAGACTTACTAAGGATATATAAGGAAATGCCCTGAAAAAATGCCCTGAGAAAATGCCCTGAGATTTTCTGAGGGCATTTTTTTTTACTAAGGATATATAAGAAAATGCCCTGAGAAAATGCCCTGAGATTTTCTGAGGGCATTTTTTTTTACTAAGGATATATAAGAAAATGCCCTGAGAAAATGCCCTGAGATTTTCTGAGGGCATTTTTTTACTAAGGATATATAAGAAAATGCCCTGAGAAAATGCCCTGAGATTTTCTGAGGGCATTTTTTTTTACTAAGGATATATAAGAAAATGCCCTATGGTTACATCAAGACTTACTAAGGATATATAAGAAAATGCCCTGAAAAAATGCCCTGAGAAAATGCCCTGAGATTTTCTGAGGGCATTTTTTTTTACTAAGGATATAGAAGAAAATGCCCTGAGAAAATGCCCTGAGATTTTCTGAGGGCATTATTTTTTTACTAAGGATATATAAGAAAATGCCCTATGGTTACATCAAGACTTACTAAGGATATATAAGAAAATGCCCTGAGAAAATGCCCTGAGATTTTCTGAGGGCATTTTTTTTAACTAAGGATATATAAGAAAATGCCCTGAGATTTTCTGAGGGCATTTTTTTACTAAGGATATATAAGAAAATGCCCTATGGTTACATCAAGACTTACAAAAGATATATAAGAAAATGCCCTGAGATTTTCTGAGGGCATTTTTTTTTACTAAGGATATATAAGAAAATGCCCTATGGTTACATCAAGAGTTACTAAAGATATATAAGAAAATGCCCTGAGAAAACGCCCTAAGAAAATGCCCTGATATTTTCTGAGGGCATTTATTTTTACTTAGGATATATAAGAAAATACCCTATAGTTACAACAAGACTTACTAAAGATATATAAGAAAATGCCCTGAGAAAATGCCCTCTGACCCCTCAAGCTGCGAGTGCAATTAGCCCAACCGCGACATCTTTGTGAAAACCGCGACATCATTGTGAAACCCGCGAGATCATTGTGAAAACCGCGACATCGTTGTGAAAACCGCGAGATCTTTGTGAGAACCGTGAGAACATGAGAACATGAGCTAATACTTCGGAGTGGGATTTTTTTTAAACTCAAAAAAGTTGCACTAGATTTTTTTTTTCCAATTTAAAAATGTTCGGACTTTGTAACCTTCAAACTCCAAAGTTGAGTCTGCAAAGTTGAGTTTGAGGACAGTATCACCTTCAAGCTTTCTTAACTGGTATGAGGTCTGTCAAATCAACTTCTGCTTGTCTCGTGGTACATAACCTGCAAAGTTGAGACCATGAGATTGGTTTGTTTAAAACTGTTCGCCAGCCAGTATTTCGGAGTGGGGTTGTTTTTGTTTTTTTTTTAAATCCAGTGCAATTATCCCGACCGCGAGATCTTTGTGAAAACCGCGACATCATTGTGTCCAAATCGACCCGTGGGAACTTACTGATAACCCAGATACCTTTGACCCTTTGACCCCTCAAGCTGCGAGTGCAATTAGCCCGACCGCGACATCTTTGTGAAAACCGCGAGATCATTGTGAGAACCGTGAGATTATTGTGAAAACCGCGAGATCTTTGTGAGAACCGTGAGATCTTGACCGTGAGAACATGAGTTAACAGAGAGACCTTTTCTGAACTGACACTAACATCAGCAGTAGCAGCAACATGAACAACAACACGATCAAAGACAGTAATGTAGGTTTTTTTTTCTCATTTTTTATAACAAGAGCTGAGAGTTTCTAAACTCCAAGCGAATAATCTCCATGAGGGTAATAAAACACATCTTTTCACATAGCTCTGAGTAGAAGAAGAAGAAGAAGAAGAAGAAGAAGAAGAAGAAGAAGAAGAAGAAGAAGAAGAAGAAGAAGAAGAAGAAGAAGAAGAAGAAGAAGAAGAAGAAGAAGAAGAAGAAGAAGAAGAAGAAGAAGAAGAAGAAGAAGAAGAAGAAGGAACGAATACACAACTGTGCGAATTGTATATTTTTCTTTTGGTGTGGGAGTTAAAAAAGACCAGCAGACAGAACGTGAGGGAACAGAAGAGAGACAGAGAGAGAGAGAGAGAAAGAGAGAGAGAGATGGGGGAGTGATCAGATAGCCTTCACTTTTACAGAGCTACAGAGATAAGAACAATTAATATTTATATATGTATATCTTCTTGAGAAAATAAATATTTCAAACTGTAATCTTAAGAAGCTTGCAGTATGAGAAATCTTAACAGAGTATAGTGAGTGTGTGTGTATTCTTGTCAATGCGGAATAATCATGTGAAAACTGCTCCTTTCTCTCTCTCTCTCTCTCTCTCTCTCTCTCTCTCTCCCTCTTTCTCCTTTTTCTCCCTTCTCTCTGCCTCACTGCCCCCTCTCCCTCCTGTCTCTGCCTCTCCGTCTGCTTTATCTATATCTTTTCCACTTTCTCTTCATTCCTTCTCTTTCTCACTTTCTCTCTCTCTCTCTCTCTCTCTCTCTCTCTCCGTCTCTGTCTGTGTCTGTCGGTTATATTTTCAAGTTTTGCAGCGTCATGCACGGGCACACTTGGTTGTAGCCTGCCTGACAGGTGATTGATCACCGATCCGCCTACTAACTGCGGGCGTCTGAGGTAGAGCCTGGAAGCAAACTAAGTTGTCGCTTTTTGGTCTGTTTTAACAGCCGTGCTGTATAGGGGCTTTGGCCAAGTTTCCTCGTCTTCCCTCCTTTGGTTTTCGAGTAACTGAAAGGCGAAGACAGATGAAGCCCATTAAACAAACTGATTAAAAGAAACCCAAAACAGAAACCTGAAGTCATAGTTTTAAAAAAAATTAAAGAGCTGTGGAAAAAAGTTGTTAGAACATTAAAATAATACAAGATAGAATAAACCACAAACAAGACAAAAAAAAATTAGGAAAAAAAAAATGAAAAAAAAAATCACGCCACCACTTCATTAGCATAAAGATCTCGCGGTTGGGACCAAAGTATTCGCAATTATTACGCTCAGTGAAGCGAGATAATGTTATCGCAGCTGGGTTGATCTAGCGTTTGGCTCACCCCGTTTTCAAGCCAGCGTGGCGCAACTTGCCATCTTTTTCTCTTCTCGCTCTTTCTCTCTCTCTTTAGAACAGCAGGTGCGGCAGGCAAACTAAAATGTCGCTCTTTAATAGCCGTGACGTACGGGAGGGTGCAATCAACGCCGTGTAATACTAGAGACCCCCCTGTCAGAGCCTGCACCAGCTGTAGGTCATAGATGAGACGTGTCACGGCGACAGCTGCTCTGACAGGCATGCGCGTCACTAACAACGTCTCCTACGTTTCGAGCAGGTCTTGATACACATGCACGAGTAAGAGGGGGGAGGTGAGGGGAGGGGAAAACCGCGACATCATTGTGAAAACCGCGAGATCTTTGTGAGAACTTGACCGTGAGAACATGAGTTAACCGAGAGACCTTTTTTGAACTGACACTAACATCAGCAGTAGCAGCGACACGATCAAAGACAGTAATGTAGTTTTTTTTCCTTCTCTTTTTTATAACAAGAGCAGAGAGTTTCTAAACTCCAAGCGAATAATCTCCATGAGGGTAATAAAACACATCTTTTCACATAGCTCTGACGGGTTATAAATTCAAATTTATTCATGACAGGTTATAAATTCAAATTTACTCATTTCCATGAGGATACATAAAAATGTCTATGTTCACATACCTCTGAGATGTTATTAAATCAACTAGTACTCTCCATGAGGAAATATAAAATATAAAAGTATGAAAATGAGGTACAACAGGAATTCCATGTATTTCGTTTTGGAGAAGAAGTTTATTTCATTGAGACACCCCATTGGAATCCTTGGTGTGTTATCAAGTTGCATTCACATTCCAAACTTTGTTTATACTCAGTCACGAGATCCTTCAAGCTATCTTCCATGTCCTCGTATTCAAGACATTTCTTCACCACCTTGATACAGTCTCTGATGTTGGTGGACACGGTGTTAATCCATCGTATGTGGTTCGCCATGGCGTCTCGTTGACTGTAGAAAGGAGTCTTGATAACCTTTACGGGGTCCATCAGCTGCTTTTGTTGGTAAACGAACGTGTTGGGTTTCCCCAAGTCCAACTTGTCCAGCTCTTCTATGAACTTACTGAATACAATGGTGGCTGTCGCGTTTACGATGTCCCGTTTGTTCTGTATAAACGAACGTGGATGCACACACAGTACAATGGGTAGCAGTTTGAACTGTATGATTTCCCCCCCGTCAAAATCGCTCAAGTGCCAGCTAACAGCCTCTCCGATCAGTTCAATATCTATTCTGTTCATTTTAAGATGAGCCGCTCTGTAGTACACTGGGGGTATCTTGTCTTTGAATAGAACTGACTTATAGGCTTTCACGGTTATTTCCGTGTAGTCTTTGTCGTTAATATCTGCCTGTATGTGTTTGGCGTCCCTGCTGACCAACCAGCTGTCGTAGAAGTTATTGTTCATGTAATATTGCTGTTTGGTAATGTCCGTCACGACAGACCACACGACGGTTCTGGAGTAGTTTTCAAAGAAACCATTCGTGTAGGTAGTAAGTACTGCAGCGTCTTCCATGTTGAACGTGTAATGAGATAATTCGCCCTCTCGCCTCCCTTTAAATAAGACGAGCAGACGCGGTGCGTATCGCGCGTGGTTTGTGAGATCAAAAGTTCAGACGAATGGGTTGCCCCACTTTTGCGTCTCAAAGAATCGGATGATGGTATTCGCGATGCTGATGGATTCATCAGTGTTTAACGTGAGCGTATCGAAGAGGGCTATCAACTGTTGTTTTAACAATCTCTCCTCTTCCGTTCTGGGTACCTCAACGATGTCTTCCTCTTCGTTATCATCATACTTGGCAGCCGCAGCATCTTCTGACACATGCGATAATACAAGTGGTTTATCTGAGCCCATTTTTGTTAATGTATTTGAAAAAGAAGATCTTGTCTTCTCTATAGCTTTTGTTACAAATGACCCCCGATGGCCATACCATATTAGATAAACATGTTTTACAAAACCAATTTTTTTTTCTACTGATACAAATAGTTCCCGCCTATTATTTTTTGGGGAGGAGAGAATAAAATTCATGTCTACCGAGTGAAGCCATAATGAGGTGATAGTGTACTCTCAATAAACACAAAAGATACTCAACTCATAGCACGCAGTGATCACAGTACTTAGGTGTCACTCAACTCAAAGCTTAAAGAGTTGGCTGACGCCTTTCAGCGCAAAGCTTACAAGATTACCGGAAGATCTTATATTAATTTGTTATGATAGTAAACAGAGCGTACAATGGCGCTTAGAAAACAAGATTCCTAGAAAGCTAGATGCCACAGAACAAAAAAACACAGAATACAATTTGTGTTTATACTTTTTTTTTATTCATAATAACATTTGGTCTTGACTGCACATATGCGATTTATACTGTGTGTGCTCTCAATTGGAAGAGTTTTCATTTCGTAACCTTTATCTTGACCACATTCTTTTCATCATTTGAAAAATGGTTATGACGCGTCGTGTGTACCCTCGACTGAGAGCGCTTCTAATTCACAACCTTCTTTTTCACCATCGCCCTTTCCTAACTCTTCTTCAGAGTATTCATCGTCAGATGGTATGAGGAATCGCACACGTTTGGTTCTAGGGCGTTCGTGAACAAGAGGTTCTTCTTCTTCTTCGTCGTCGTCATCGTCGTCTTCAACATTCTCATCGCTATCATCGGACTCTCCCTCTTCGCTAATGGGCGTCATACTTTCCTCGCTGGATGACGCTTCATCGTGATAAGGGTCGTAATCTGCATCCTCTCTGTTACAGTAATCCAGATAGGCTGACTCATCAGAGTCCATGGGGATTTCTGGTCCATTCAGGTCACTGTCAGCTTCTTCATCAGAGTCTGTAACATCATCTTCAAATAAGCCATCTTCACTCTCCCCGAGGCTGTTCAGTCGGTCTCTGAACGTTTCTGATTGATGCAACATCGGGTTGGCGGACGGTGAAGTTGTAGTTGTTTCCACATCATCTTCTCTGAGACAAGCAACAGGAGGAAGGGATGGATCTTGATGAGACATCGTGTTGGGGTTTTTTGATAGAATGACCGGCTGGTTCTTGATGCAGTCAACGTTTATATTAATACTAACTTGTGAGATATTTGAGCCGACCGCGAGATCTTTGTGAAAACCGCGAGATTTTTGTGGAAACCGCGAGATCTTTGACCAGCTTCGAGATTCTTAAGCCAATGCACATATACATAAAGGTTCCTATGGTTGGCGATTACTATTTAAACACAACCGCTTTGCAGGTGTGATCAATTGCTGGATTAGCTTTCAAAACAATAGACATCATGTACTATGATACTACGGTGACGCTCAACCGTGGGGATGCCTTTCTGGGCGATGGTGAACCCTTTGCTGTGATGCACACGCTGTCCAGGACACTTCGGCACATGCCCGTGGGCTGTGAACAAGTTGGGTATCGAGTCAGAAGTCTGTTAGGTGGCGGTGAACTTAGTATCAAACAAGCACTGACCCAATCCGGTGTCATTTGTAACCGCCCAAAAGTTGGTGACTGTATCTTTGTACCCGTGAAGGACCCCGTTAGATACGGGCCTAGAGCAGTGTGCCTGATTGTAGTTTCAAGAGACGATGAACTCACCCGCAAACGACTGCGCAGAGCTTGGGACTATGCGCGCACCGGCCACGCCGAAGACGACAGAGACCATCGTTACAATGTGCTCAGAGACTGCATGAAGTCTGTCAGAAGACACTTGAAGGATGCAAAGATCTCCAAGCTGCAGGCGGCCGTGACTTCCTTCGGCTGCGGTCCTCAGGCCATGAACGGCGGTCTGGCGTGGGACAACGTGATGCCTATCCTGGAGGATGTGTTCGAGGGTAGTGGTGTGTCTGTGGCCGCCAAGCTTGGACCTAAGGCCTTTTCTCGTCGCAAAAAGAGGCGCAGCTGGACCGAATGCGAGCCTCCTGTGTGCAAGAGGAAGAGAAGGACATCTCATAAAGACAACGAAGATGGTTATGACAGAGATGCTTACCATAACTCCCTGTTCATTGACCCGCCAACCGAAGATCTGGACCAACTGCTACTTCAGCAAACGCAAGAAGAACAAGATGTCGTCATGTTTGACGACAATAAAGACGATGTACTGGATCTGTTAGCAGATGACGTGGACACGGACTTTATGAATGACGTCGCAGAAGAAGAGAAGCAACAACAACAACAATGTGCTGCTGAGGAAAAGGACATAAGACTGAGCGACATAGAGCATACCACGATCGACTACAAGCCACATTATGGTGAGCGGCCTTGCAATTCAAGACTGGCTGAGGAGACTGCAATGCTTGGGTTGATGGACCTCTGAACTGACAGCAACAATATATTTTTTTTTTAATGAATAAAATTACGAAAAAAAAATAATTAGTTTCATGTTACTTATTTGTGTACAGTGTTAGTGTTCATAAGATATCTCCTTGACGCAGTCAAAGGTTAGTTTTCTCCATAAAACTCCCAAGGCTAGGTTGTGGCGTATGTTTAAACATTATTGAAGATGCGTCACAATACAATATGAAACTATATATGGATTTATTGTGCATGTACAACTAGACATCTGTCGTTGGGTAAGCAAAAAAATCGAGGCTATTAAGATCAACCCCCCCCCCTCCTTTTTAGATTAGCATTCTCGCAGTTGGGTTAAAAGTCATACGGTTTGCTCAAAGATTTCACGGTTTGGTATTAATATAAATCGTAACTGCACCAAGGATCAGTCCGTCGTTTGATATAAACTGTGACAGACGTTGTACGGTACAATAAACCATTTTGAGGCCAGAAGGTGCTGTGAGGTTTGTTGTAACTTTTTAGGAAGAGCCTGATTCACTAATACACCTACCCCCCACCCCCCACCCAGAGGACAATCTCAACAATGACCTCACCACTTGCCAATAAAACTACAGATAATTTAGGTTTCAACACGTGTCGACCCAAGCGATACGAGTATGCCACGGAGGCGTTACGACGCAAGACTTTTGATGGATTCCCTTTCAACACGACACGTTATTGTGGTCAAATCACTCTCAATGAATTTGTCAAGTGTGGCATGTACTATACTAACAATGGCGACTGCTGTAGATGTTTCCACTGTGAAGGTGGGCTCAGAAATTGGTTGAAAACTGATAACGTGTTCGTAGAGCACGCCAAATGTTTTCCAAAATGCAATTTTATACACAGTGTTGTTGGGACGGATTTTGTTAACGCCACACAAGGAATACGTATGAATAAACTGCATGGCGGCAACATGAACTGCACAATAACTCTGGAAGAAGTCCTTGACAAGCTGAAGGTGATGGACCTTACAAAAATGAAGAATATTCAGACAGCTAGCAGGCGACGGTTTCAAATCCTAAATAGTGGTGACAAAAAACAAGAGGAAGAGGAGGAAGAACATTCTAAAGATTGTTATGATAACCCTGTACGGTTTGTGGATTGCAAGGTGTGCTTCACGAGGAGGGCCACAGTTGCATTTTTCCCCTGTGGACATCTGGCGTGCTGCGAAGACTGCGGGCGAATCAAAAATTGCCCCATCTGCAGGGGTGAAGTCATGCAAAGCGTGAACGACGTGTCCATTCCTCTTACAACCAAGGATGTTAAATCGACAACAAACGGGATGTGCGTCATGTGCATGATGAGGCCTTGCAATGTACTACAACTACCGTGCAAACACATCGCTCTGTGCGATACCTGCCACAAATTACATTACCCTGACGGCAGATATGAAGTATGCTGGTTTTGTACCGAGGAAGTCGAGGCCTCAGTTCCGCTGTATATTCCATAAATTGGGATTCTCTTGGGTTATTATTTGGAACCAGACCGTTATGCACGTATATATAACAGTTGCTGGTTCATCCTTCAATACCTCACAACTGACAACAGCATCAGTAACAACAAAAACAACAACATATAAAAAATGGTCTTTCTTTCTTTCATGAAATTAAAACAAAACAAAACAGATTTTTTTTTCTTTTCTTTTATTTGTGTACAACGTTTGTGTTCATTGGATATAACCAAACGCCAATAAGCAGCACAACTGGAAAAACTGAAACTCAGTTTAACTATCGACATATAACCAAATGCCGGTGGAAGCTTTAAGATCTCTGAGACTCCATCAATGGAGTGGTTGCACCATTGTTTTCAGGCGCAACTGGAAAAAAACTGAAACTCAGTTTGACTATAGATCTGGAAGCCCTATGGTGGACTACCTCTGTGAGATGTACGGACGAGCCGTGGGAGTCTCGGTGACCAGGGTCATGAAATACAATGGCCCCTACACATGGGAAGATGCTGAACGAGGCGAGGGAAAATTCTTTCGATAAATGAAGGGTTGTTGTCCTCGGTCTCTCCGAAGGTCAATCTGTGTGTTGCAAGCCTTCTTGAGGTGTGTTGTAAAGGAGAAAAGGAGCTTGAAGGACATCTTGGAGAAGAAAATTTGGGCACGTTCAAAAGTCACGAGTCTATACGCACCGCAAATGCAATTATAAGGTTCTTTGAGAAAGAGAAGCAGTGCTTGGAGGACATCATGGAGCATAAAACTTGGGTAGCATCTCCGAGCCTTGAAGCGGTCCTAATCTACCATACAACGTCTGTTAGGTCCACCTTGGAGCAGAAGAAGTGGTTCAGAGACGTCTTGGGGCAGAAATTTTTGACAGCACCCCATGAGCCTGGAAATAGTTTATAGTACCATACAGCGTCTGTCAGGTGTGCTTTCAAGGGTTAAAAAAAGGTTGAAGGACATCTTGGAGAAGAAAAATTGGGCAGCATCTCAGATTCTGGAAACGGTTTATAGTACCATACAGCGTCTGTCAGGTCATCCTTCGAGGAGGAGAAAAGGAGCTTGGAGGACATCTTGGAGAAGAAAATTTGGGCAGCACTTCCGAGCTTAGAAATGGTTTGTGGTACCATACAGCGTCTGTCAGGTCAGCCTCCGAGGAGGAGAAAAGGAGCTTGGAGGACATCTTGGAGAAGAAAATTTGGGCAGCACTTCCGAGCTTAGAAGTGGTTCTGATGTACCATACAGCGTCTGTCAGGTCAGCCTCCGAGGAGGAGAAAAGGATCTTGGAGGACATCTTGGAGAAGAAAATTTGGGCAGCACTTCCGAGCTTAGAAATGGTTTGTGGTACCATACAGCGTCTGTCAGGTCAGCCTTCGAGGAGGAGAAAAGGAGCTTGGAGGACATCTTGGAGAAAAAAATTGGGTAGCGCCTTCCGGCCTCAAAGTGGTTCTAATGTACCATACAGCGTCTGTGAGGTCCGCCTTCGAGGAGAAAAAAGGGTTGAAAACCGTCGTGTGGTAGAAAATTTGGGCAGCACTTCCGAGCCTGGAAATGGCTTCTAGTACCATACAGCGTCTGTGAGGTCCGCCTTCGAGGAGAAAAAAGGGTTGAAAACCGTCGTGTGGTAGAAAATTTGGGCAGCACTTCCGAGCCTGGAAATGGCTTCTAGTACCATATAGCGGCTGTCAGGTCCGCCTTCAAGGAGAAAAGGTGGTTGAGGGACGTCATGAGGTAGAAAATTCGGACAGCACTTCCGAGCCTGGAAATGGTTTATAGTACGATATAGCGGTTGTCGGTTCCGCCTTCGAGCATAGGAAGGCCTTGGTGAACGCCGTGGAGCCGAGAGATTTGGAAGAACACCTCGTCTTTGAAGTAGTTTTATAGTATAGTACAGCGTTCGTCGGCAGGTTGATCCATATGCAGTTTATAAGCAGCAGCCTTAACGCGATGTGTTCACCCCGACGTCTCAGCAAAGAATGAGCTCTGAGTATCGTTTCAGCTCTATTTATCAGTTTTGAAACCGTGAGAACTTTGTCAGAACCGTGAGATCTTGTCCGTGAGGAGATTAGTACTATACATCGTCTGTCCACATGTCGAACTTTGTGTTGAACCCCTTCGTGAAGTCTGTCATGAAATTTTCAAAGTGGTTCTAGGGTACCATACAGTGTCTGGCCATAGGTCAAAATGTGTGTTGAACGCCTTCATGAGTACCATATACTGTCTGTCAGGTGAGCCTTCGAGGAGAGCAGAAGTGGTTGCAGGTATACTGTCTGTCACATCAGTCTTCGAGGACAGCAGAAGTGGTTCCAGGATGCCTAGACGAAAACAAAATTGGACAGCACCTCCAGGTCTGGAAATGGTTTAGAGTACCATATACTGTCCGTCAGATAAGCCTTCCAGGAGAGCAGAAGTGGATGCGGGACGTCTTGAGGTAAAAAATTTGGGCAGCATCTCCAGGCCTGGAAATGGAATATAGTACCATATACTGTCTGTCAGATCAGCCTTCAAGGACAGCAGAAGTGGTTCCAGGACGCCTAGACGAAAACAAAATTGGACAGCACCTCCAGGCCTGGAAATGGTTTAGAGTACCATATACTGTCCGTCAGATCAGCCTTCCAGGAGAGCAGAAGTGGATGCGGGACGTCTTGAGGTAAAAAATTTGGGCAGCACCTTCGGTCAAAGCAGCAGAAGTTGTTGTGGGGACGTCTAAAGATGAAAATTTGGGCAGCACTTCCAGGCCTGGAAATGGTTCATAGTAATATAGACTGCATGTCAGGTCAGCCTTCGATCAAAGCAGCAGAAGTTGTTGCTGGGACGTTTAAAGATGAAAATTTGGGCAGCACTTCCAGGCCTGGAAATGGTTCATAGTAATATAGACTGCATGTCAGGTCAGCCTTCGATCAAAGCAGCAGAAGTTGTTGCTGGGACGTTTAAAGATGAAAATTTGGGCAGCACTTCCAGGCCTGGAAATGGTTCATAGTAATATAGACTGCATGTCAGGTCAGCCTTTGGTCAAAGCAGCAGAAGTTGTTGCTGGGACGTTTAAAGATGAAAATTTGGGCAGCACTTCCGAGCTTAGAAATGGTTTGTGGTACCATACAGCGTCTGTCAGGTCAGCCTTCGAGGAAGAGAAAAAGAGCTTGGAGGACATCTTGGAGAAGAAAATTTGGGCAGCACTTCCGAGCTTAGAAATGATTAGTGGCACCATACAGCGTCTGTCAGGTCAGCCTCCGAAGAGGAGAAAAGGAGCTTGGAGGACATCTTGGAGAATAAAATTTGGGCAGCACTTCCGAGCTTAGAAATGGTTTGTGGTACCATACAGCGTCTGTCAGGTCAGCCTTCGAGGAGGAGAAAAAGAGCTTGGAAGACATCTTGGAGAAGAAAATTTGGGCAGCACTTCCGAGCTTAGAAATGGTTAGTGGCACCATACAGCGTCTGTCAGGTCACCCTCCGAGGAGGAGAAAAGGAGCTTGGAGGACATCTTGGAGAAGAAAATTTGGGCAGCACTTCCGAGCTTAGAAATGGTTTATGGTACCATACAGCGTCTGTCAGGTCAGCTTTCGAGGAGGAGAAAAGGCTCGAAGGACATGTTGGAGAAAAAAATTGGGTAGCGCCTTCCGGCCTCAAAGTAGTTCTAATGTACCATACAGCGTCTGTGAGGTCCGCCTTCGAGGAGAAAAAAGGGTTGAAAACAGTCGTGTGGTAGAAAATTTGGGCAGCACTTCCGAGCCTGGAAATGGCTTCTAGTACCATATAGCGGCTGTCAGGTCCGCCTTCGAGGAGAAAAGGTGGTTGAGGTACGTCATGAGGTAGAAAATTTGGACAGCACTTCCGAGCCTGGAAATGGTTTATAGTACGATATAGCGGTTGTCGGTTCCGCCTTCGAGCATAGGAAGGCCTTGGTGAACGTCGTGGAGCCGAAAGATTTGGAAGAACACCTCGTCTTTGAAGTAGTTTTATAGTATAGTACAGCGTTCGTCGGCAGGTTGATCCATATGCAGTTTATAAGCAGCAGCTTTAACGCGATGTGTTCACCCCGACGTCTCAGCGAAGAATGAGCTCTGAGTATCGTTTCAGCTCTATTTATCAGTTTTGAAACCGTGAGAACTTTGTCAGAACCGTGAAATCTTGTCCGTGAGGAGATTAGTACTAAACATCGTCTGTCCACATGTCGAACTTTGTGTTGAACCCCTTCATGAAGTCTGTCATGAAATTTTTAAAGTGGTTCTAGGGTACCATACAGTGTCTGGCCATAGGTCAAAATGTGTGTTGAACGCCTTCATGAGTACCATATACTGTCTGTCAGGTGAGCCTTCGAGGAGAGCAGAAGTGGTTGCAGGTATAATGTCTGTCACATCAGTCTTCGAGGACAGCAGAAGTGGTTCCAGGACGCCTAGACGATGACAAATTTGGGCAGCACTTCCAGGCCTGGAAATGGTTTATACTAATATAGACTGCATGTCAGTTCAGCCTCCAGTCAAAGCACCAGAAGTTGTTGCGGGGACGTCTAAAAGATGAAAATTTGGGCAGGACTTCCAGGCCTGGAAACGGTTTATAGCAATATAGACTGCATGTCAGGTCAGCCTTCAAGGTCAAAGCAGCAGAAGTTGTTGCTGGGACGTCTAAAGATGAAAATTTGGGCAGCACTTCCAGGCCTGGAAATGGTTCATAGTAATATAGACTGCATGTCAGGTCAGCCTTCTGTCAAAGCAGCAGAAGTTGTTGCGGGGATGTCCATGAGGTATGTTGACGAGGTTTGAGTGTGGTTGTCGGCTACTATTCAGTGCGTGAACACAGATTGAACCTTGTGTTGAATGCCTCTGCTGCCGTGGCTTTGATCAATATGCAGTTTATAAAGAAGCAGCTTCTTTAATGCGAAGTGTTCAGCTCGATGTCTCAGCGTAGAATGAGCTCTCGGTAGCGCTTCTTACTTTATATTCATTTTCAAAATCCATTTTTAGATGTTAGCCGTGGGAACATAAGCTAACCTCGAGATCTTTGTGAGAACCGCGAGATCTTTGTGAAAACCGCCAGATTTTTGTGAGAACCGCGACATCTTTGTGAAAACCACGAGATCTTTGTGAGAACCGCGAGATCTTTGTGAAAACCAAATTTGGGCAACACTTCCAGGCCTGGAAACGGTTTATAGTAATATAGATTGTATGTCAGGTCAGCCTTCGGTCAAAGCAGCAGAAGTTGTTTCGGTGAAAATTTGGGCAGCACTTCCAGGCCTGGAAACGGTTTATAGTAATATAAACTGCATGTCAGGTCAGCCTTCGATCAAAGCAGCCGAAGTTGTTGCTGGGACGTTTAAAGATGAAAATTTGGGCAGCAATTCCAGGCCTGGAAATGGTTCATAGTAATATAGACTGCATGTCAGGTCAGCCTTCGGTCAAAGCAGCAGAAGTTGTTGCTGGGACGTTTAAAGATGAAAATTTGGGCAGCACTTCCAGGCCTGGAAACGGTTTATAGTAATATAGACTGCATGTCAGGTCAGCCTTCGGTCAAAGCAGCAGAAGTTGTTGCGGGGACGTCCATGAGGTCTGTTGACGAGGTTTGAGTGTGATTGTCGGCTACTATACAGTGTGTGAACACAGATTGAACCTTGTGTTGAAAGCCTCTGCTGCCGTGGCTTTGATCAATATGCAGTTTATAAAGAAGAAGCTTCTTTAATGCGAAGTGTTCAGCTCGATGTCTCAGCGTAGAATGAGCTCTCGGTAGCGGTTCTCCCTTTATATGCATTTTTAAAATCCATTTTTAGATCTTAACCGTTGAAACATTAGCTAACCGCGAGATCTTTGTGAGAACCGCGAGATCTTTGTGAAAACCGCGAGATTTTTGTGAGAACTGCGACATCTTTGTGAAAACTGCGAGATCTTTGTGAGAACCGCGAGATCTTTGTGAAAACCAAATTTGGGCAGCACTTCCAGGCCTGGAAACGGTTTATAGTAATATAGACTGCATGTCAGGTCAGCCTTCGGTCAAAGCAGCAGAAGTTGTTGCGGGGACGTCTAAAGATGAAAATTTGGGCAGCACTTCCAGGCCTGGAAACGGTTTATAGTAATATAGACTGCATGTCAGGTCAGCCTTCGGTCAAAGCAGCAGAAGTTGTTGCGGGGACGTTTAAAGATGAAAACTTGGGTAGCACCTCCAGGCCTGGAAACGGTTTATAGTAATATAGACTGCATGTCAGGTCAGCCTTCGGTCAAAGCAGCAGAAGTTGTTGCTGGGACGTTTAAAGATGAAAATTTGGGCAGCACTTCCAGGCCTGGAAACGGTTTATAGTAATATAGACTGCATGTCAGGTCAGCCTTCGGTCAAAGCAGCAGAAGTTGTTGCGGGGACCGCCATGAGGTCTGTTGACGAGGTTTGAGTGTGGTTGTCGGCTACTATACAGTGTGTGAACACAGATTGAACCTTGTGTTGAATGTCTCTGCTGCCGTGGGTTTGATCAATATGCAGTTTATAAAGAAGAAGCTTCTTTAATGCGAAGTGTTCAGCTCGATGTCTCAGCGTAGAATGAGCTCTCGGTACCGGTTCTCCCTTTATATGCATTTTTAAAATCCATTTTTAGATCTTAACCGTGGGAACATCAGCTAACCGCGAGATCTTTGTGAGAACCGCGAGATCTTTGTGAGAACCGCGACATCTTTGTGAAAACCGCGAGATCTTTGTGAGAACCGCGAGATCTTTGTGAAAACCAAATTTGGGCAGCACTTCCAGGCCTGGAAACGTTTTATAGTAATATAGACTGCATGTCAGGTCAGCCTTCGGTCAAAGAAGCAGAAGTTATTGCGCGGACGTCTAAAGATGAAAATTTGGGCAGCACCTCCAGGCCTGGAAACGGTTTATAGTAATATAGACTGCATGTCAGGTCAGCCTTCGGTCAAAGCAGCAGAAGTTGTTGCGGGGACGTCTAAAGATGAAAATTTGGGCAGCACTTCCAGGCCTGGAAACGGTTTATAGTAATATAGACTGCATGTCAGGTCAGCCTTCGGTCAAAGCAGCAGAAGTTGTTGCGGGGAAAATTTGGGCAGCACTTCCAGGCCTGGAAACGGTTTATAGTAATATAGACTGCATGTCAGGTCAGCCTTCGGTCAAAGCAGCAGAAGTTGTTGCGGGGACGTCTAAAGATGAAAATTTGGGCAGGACTTCCAGGCCTGGAAAAGGTTTATAGTAATATAGACTGCATGTCAGGTCAGCCTTCGGTCAAAGCAGCAGAAGTTGTTGCGGGGACGTCCATGAGGTCTGTTGACGAGGTTTGAGTGTGGTTGTCGGCTACTATACAGTGTGTGAACACAGATTGAACCTTGTGTTGAATGTCTCTGCTGCCGTGGGTTTGATCAATATGTAGTTTATAAAGAAGAAGCTTCTTTAATGCGAAGTGTTCAGCTCGATGTCTCAGCGTAGAATGAGCTCTCGGTAGCGGTTTAAACTTTATATAGATTTTTAAAATCTATTTTTAGATCTTAACCGTGAGAACATAAGCTAACCGCGAGATCTTTGTGAGAACCGCGAGATCTTTGTGAAAACCGCGAGATCTTTGTGAGAACCGCGACATCTTTGTGAGAACCGCGACATCTTTGTGAAAACCGCGAGATCTTTGTGAAAACCAAATTTGGGCAGCACTTCCAGGCCTGGAAACGGTTTATAGTAATATAGACTGCATGTCAGGTCAGCCTTCGGTCAAAGCAGCAGAAGTTGTTGCGGGGAAAATTTGGGCAGCACTTCCAGGCCTGGAAACGGTTTATAGTAATATAGACTGCATGTCAGGTCAGCCTTCGGTCAAAGCAGCAGAAGTTGTTGCGGGGACGTCTAAAGATGAAAATTTGGGCAGCACTTCCAGGCCTGGAAACGGTTTATAGTAATATAGACTGCATGTCAGGTCAGCCTTCGGTCAAAGCAGCAGAAGTTGTTGCGGGGACGTCCATGAGGTCTGTTGACGAGGTTTGAGTGTGGTTGTCGGCTACTATACAGTGTGTGAACACAGATTGAACCTTGTGTTGAATGCCTCTGCTGCCGTGGGTTTGATCAATATGCAGTTTATAAAGAAGAAGCTTCTTTAATGCGAAGTGTTCAGCTCGATGTCTCAGCGTAGAATGAGCTCTCGGTAGCGGTTCAACCTTTATATAGATTTTTAAAATCCATTTTTAGATCTTAATCGTGGGAAAATAAGCTAACCGCGAGATCTTTGTGAGAACCGCGAGATCTTTGTGAAAACGGCGAAATCTTTGTGAGAACCGCGACATCTTTGTGAAAACCGCGAGATCTTTGTGAGAACCGCGAGATCTTTGTGAAAACCAAATTTGGGCAGCACTTCAAGGCCTGGAAACGGTTTATAGTAATATAGACTGCATGTCAGGTCAGCCTTCAGTCAAAGCAGCAGAAGTTGTTGCGAGGAAACTTTGGGCAGCACTTCCAGGCCTGGAAACGTTTTATAATAATATAGACTGCATGTCAGGTCAGCCTTCGGTCAAAGAAGCAGAAGTTATTGCGGGGAGGTCTAAAGATGAAAATTTGGGCAGCACCTCCAGGCCTGGAAATGTTTTATAGTAATATTGACTTTATGTCAGGTCAGCCTTCGGTCAAAGCAGCAGAGGTTGTTCCGAGGAAAATTTGGGCAGCACCTCCAGGCCTGGAAACGATTTATAGTAATATAGACTGTATGTCAGGTCAGCCTTCAGTAAAATCAGCAGAAGTTGTTGTGGGGACGTCTAAAGATGTAAACTTGGGCAACACTTCCAGGCCTGGAAACGGTTTATAGGAATATAGACTGCATGTCAGGTCAGCCTTCAGTCAAAGCAGCAGAAGTTGTTGCGGGAAAAATTTGGGCAGCACTTCGAGGCCTGGAAAATGTATATAGTAATATAGACTGCATGTCAGGTCAGCCTTCAGTCAAAGCAGCAGAAGTTGTTGCGGGGAAAATTTGGGCAGCACTTCCAGGCCTGGAAACGTTTTATAGTAATATAGACTGCATGTCAGGTCAGCCTTCGGTGAAAGCAGCAGAAGTTGTTACGGGGACCGCCATGAGGTCTGTTGACGAGGTTTGAGTGTGGTTGTCGGCTACTGTACAGTGCGTGAACACAGATTGAACCTTGTGTTGAATGCCTCTGCTGCCGTGGGTTTGATCAATATGCAGTTTATAAAGAAGCAGCTTCTTTAATGCGAAGTTTTCAGCTCGATGTCTCAGCGTAGAATGAGCTCTCGGTAGCGGCTACCCCTTTATACACCCCGTTAACCTTCCGACATACCCCACTGAGACTTAGGGCGGGGGGTAGGGGGGTGTCTATTCATCACCGCATATGAACGCTGACGCGAAGCCAGCCATCCACCAATGAAATTGTCAAGCTTGGTTCCAAGCATGCCTCGCCTCTCTTCGCTCTCCATCTAAAAAATGTAAAGGGGCTCCGAAACCCGTAAAAAGGCTGCACCCCCCACACACACCCCGTTAACCTTCCGACAATGCCCACTGAGACTTAGGGGGGGGGAGGTCTATTCATCACCGCATATCAACGCTGACGCGAAGCCAGTCGTCCACCAATGAAATTGTCACATTTGGTTCCAAGCATGCCTCGCCTCTCTTCGCTGTGCGTTAACGGTATATAACCCGCCACCGCCCATTGTAGAACGTTAAACAATTCTAAAATATCATCATCATCAGAAAAATAATGCTGTCTTATTATCATTGAACTGCTGCTTTTATTGGAAAGATTACTTCGCGAAAAACTAATCGGACATTGAAAAACTGAGGCACCCTACATCTCACGGCAACCTTTTTTGTGCAACAGGGTCTTCATTTCATTACAGCTTCCAGGCCTGGAAACGTTTTATAGTAATATAGACTGCATGTCAGGTCAGCCTTCGGTCAAAGCAGCAGAAGTTCGTGCGGTGACGTCTAAAGATAAAATTCTGGGCAGCACTTCCAGGCCTGGAAACGTTTTATAGTAATATAGACTGCATGTCAGGTCAGCCTTCGGTCAAAGAAGCAGAAGTTCTTGCGGGGAAAATTTGGGCAGCACTTCCAGGCCTGTAAACGGTTTATAGTAATATAGACTGCATGTCAGGTCAGCCTTCGGTGAAAGCAGCAGAAGTTGTTGCGGGGACCGCCATGAGGTCTGTTGACGAGGTTTGAGTGTGGTTGTTGGCTACTGTACAGTGCTTGAACACAGATTGAACCTTGTGTTGAATGCCTCTGCTGCCGTGGGTTTGATCAATATGCAGTTTATAAAGAAGCAGCTTCTTTAATGCGAAGTTTTCATCTCGATGTCTCAGCGTAGAATGAGCTCTCGGTAGCGGCTACCCCTTTATATAGATTTTTAAATTCCATTTTTAGATCTTAACCGTGGGCACAAAAGCTAACCGCGATATCTTTGTGAGAACCGCGAGATCTTTGTGAAAACCGCGAGATCTTTGTGAAAACCGCGAGATCTTTGTTAGAACATCGAGATCATTGTGAGAGCCGCGACATCATTGTGAGAACCGCGACATCATTGTGAAAACCGCGAGATCTTTGTAAAAACCAAATTTGGGCAGCACTTCCAGGCCTGGAAACGTTTTATAGTAATATAGACTGCACGTCAGGTCAGCCTTCGGTCAAAGCAGCAGAAGTTGTTGGGGGGAAAATTTGGGCAGCACCTCCAGGCCTGGAAACGATTTATAGTAATATAGACTGTATGTCAGGTCAGCCTTCAGTCAAAGCAGCAGAAATTGTTGCGGGGATGTCTAAAGATGTAAACTTGGGCAGCACTTCCAGGCCTGGAAATGGTTTATAGGAATATAGACTGCATGTCAGGTCAGCCTTCGGTCATGCAGCAGAAGTTCTTGCGGGGAAAATTTGGGCAGCACTTCCAGGCCTGGAAACGGTTTATAGTAATATAGACTGCATGTCAGGTCAGCCTTCGGTGAAAGCAGCAGAAGTTGTTGCGGGGACCGCCATGAGGTCTGTTGACGAGGTTTGAGTGTGGTTGTCGGCTACTGTACAGTGCGTGAACACAGATTGAACCTTGTGTTGAATGCCTCTGCTGCCGTGGGTTTCATCAATAAGCAGTTTATAAAGAAGAAGCTTATTTAATTCGAAGTGTTCAGCTCGATGTCTCAGCGTAGAATGAGCTCTCGGTACCGGTTCTCCCTTTATATGCATTTTTAAAATCGATTTTTAGATCTTAACCGTGAGAACATAAGCTAACCGCGAGATCTTTGTGAGAACCGCGACATCTTTGTGAAAACCGCGAGATCTTTGTGAGAACCGCGAGATCTTTGTGAAAACTAAATTTTTGCAGCACTTCCAGGCCTGGAAACAGTTTATAGTAATATAGACTGCATGTCAGGTCAGCCTTCAGTCAAAGCAGCAGAAGTTCTTGCGGGAAAATTTTGGGCAGCACCTCGAGGCCTGGAAAAGGTTTATAGTAATATAGACTGCATGTGAGGTCAGCCTTCAGTCAAAGCAGCAGAAGTTGTTGCGGCAAAAATTTGGGCAGCACTTCCAGGCCTGGAAACGGTTTATAGTAATATAGACTGCATGTCAGGTCAGCCTTCGGTCAAAGCAGCAGAAGTTGTTGCGGGGACGTCCATGAGGTCTGTTGACGAGGTTTGAGTGTGGTTGTCGGCTACTATACAGTGTGTGAACACAGATTGAACCTTGTGTTGAATGTCTCTGCTGCCGTGGGTTTGATCAATATGCAGTTTATAAAGAAGAAGCTTCTTTAATGCGAAGTGTTCAGCTCGATGTCTCAGCGTAGAATGAGCTCTCGGTACCGGTTCTCCCTTTATATGCATTTTTAAAATCCATTTTTAGATCTTAACCGTGGGAACATCAGCTAACCGCGAGATCTTTGTGAGAACCGCGAGATCTTTGTGAAAACCAAATTTGGGCAGCACTTCCAGGCCTGGAAACGTTTTATAGTAATATAGACTGCATGTCAGGTCAGCCTTCGGTCAAAGCAGCAGAAGTTTGTGCGGGGACGTCTAAAGATGAAAATTTGGGCAGCACTTCCAGGCCAGGAAATGGTATATAGTAATATAGACTGCATGTCAGGTCAGCCTTCGGTCAAAGCAGCAGAAGTTGTTGCGAGGAAAATTTGGGCAGCACTTCCAGGCCTGGAAACGGTTTATAGTAATATAGACTGCATGTCAGGTCAGCCTTCGGTCAAAGCAGCAGAAGTTGTTGCGGGGAAAATTTGGGCAGCACTTCGAGGCCTGGAAAAGGTTTATAGTAATATAGACTGCATGTCAGGTCAGCCTTCAGTCAAAGCAGCAGAAGTTGTTGCGGGGAAAATTTGGGCAGCACTTCCAGGCCTGGAAACGTTTTATAGTAATATAGACTGCATGTCAGGTCAGCCTTCGGTCAAAGAAGCAGAAGTTATTGCGGGGACGTCTAAAGATGAAAATTTGGGCAGCACCTCCAGGCCTGGAAATGGTTTATAGTAATATAGACTGCATGTCAGGTCAGCCTTCGGTCAAAGCAGCAGAAGTTGTTGCGGGGAAAATTTGGGCAGCACTTCCAGGCCTGGAAACGGTTTATAGTAATATAGACTGCATGTCAGGTCAGCCTTCAGTCAAAGCAGCAGAAGTTGTAGCGGGGACGTCCATGAGGTCTGTTGACGAGGTTTGAGTGTGGTTGTCGGCTACTATACAGTGCGTGAACACAGATTGAACCTTGTGTTGAATGCCTCTGCTGCCGTGGGTTTGATCAATATGCAGTTTATAAAGAAGAAGCTTCTTTAATGCGAAGTGTTCAGCTCGATGTCTCAGCGTAGAATGAGCTCTCGGTACCGGTTCTCCCTTTATATGCATTTTTAAAATCCATTTTTAGATCTTAACCGTGGGAACATAAGCTAACCGCGAGATCTTTGTGAGAACCGCGAGATCTTTGTGAAAACCGCGAGATCTTTGCGAAACCGCTAAAAATTTTTGAGAGAACCGCAAAATTTTTTGAAAACCGCGAGATCTTTGTGAAAACCAAATTTGGGCAGCACTTCCAGGCCTGGAAACGGTTTATAGTAATATAGACTGCATGTCAGGTCAGCCTTCGGTCAAAGCAGCAGAAGTTGTTGCGAGGAAAATTTGGGCAGCACTCCCAGGCCTGGAAACGGTTTATATTAATATAGACTGCATGTCAGGTCAGCCTTCGGTGAAAGCAGCAGAAGTTGTTGCGGGAAAAATTTGGGCAGCACTTCGAGGCCTGGAAAAGGTTTATAGTATTATAGACTGCATGTCAGGTCAGCCTTCAGTCAAAGCAGCAGAAGTTGTAGCGGGGACGTACATGAGGTCTGTTGACGAGGTTTGAGTGTGGTTGTCGGCCACTATACAGTGCGTGAGCACAGATTGAACCTTCTGTTGAATGCCTCTGCTGCCGTGGGTTTGATCAATATGCAGTTTATGAAGAAGCAGCTTCTTTAATGCGAAGTG
>JAWDGP010004974.1:0-45072 GCA_033675545.1 Elysia crispata | reverse complement strand
AAAAATAAATTTTCTTTTTTTATATTTTATTTCACATTTTCCCTCTCCCCTTACGGAAAAAAACAAAACCACTTACTTTTTCCGCCCTTTTTATCACCAGAAATAGGAAAACCGCAAAGGAAAACGTCCCAGAAAAATTTTTTTTTCTTCTTTTTTTACTTTTTTGCATCGTACCGCTCCTCGTAATCAAAAAAATTACCACTTTCCTTTTTTTTTCCAAATTCCGGCTTCAAGTGCCCTAAAATGCCGCTAACCGCGCTCAAGTTTCATTTTTTACAAATTACCTTTTTTCCGCCGTGATTACGCCAACACATACACCTACCCAAACACACTCCGTTTTTCCTACCCATAATGCCTAAAAAACGCGCTTAACACCTTTTTCTTAAAATTACTTTTTTTGCTCTCTACTCCTTCTCCTTACCCCCGAAACACTTCTTAACCATCTCTTCCGGCAAACTAACAACCAAAAATGGTTAAAAAAAAGCTCCCTAAAGGACAAAAATAAATTTTCTTTTTTTTATAAATTATTTCACATTTTCCCTCTCCCGTTACGGAAAAAAACAAAACCACTTACTTTTTCCGCCCTTTTTATCACCGGAAATAGGAAAACCGCAAGGAAAAACGTCTCATAAAAATTTTTTTTTTTTTTTACTTTTCTGCACCCTACCGCTCCTCGTAATCGGAAAAATTACCACATACCTTTTTTTTCCAAATTCCGACTTAAAGTGCCCTAAAATGCCGCTAACCGCGCTCAAGTTTAATTTTTTACAAATTACCTGTTTTCCGCCGTGATTACGCCAACACATACACCTACCCAAACACACTCCGTTTTTCCTACCCATAATACCTAAAAAACGTGCTTAACACCTTTTTCTTAAAATTACTTTTTTTGCTCTCTACTCCTTCTCTTTATCCCCGAAACACTTGTTAACCATCTCTTCCGGCAAACTAACGACCAAAAATGATCAAAAAAGCTCCCTAAAGGACAAAAATAAATTATCTTTTTTTTATAAATCATTTCACATTTTCCCTCTCCCGTTACGGAAAAAAACAAAACCACTTACTTTTTCCGCCCGTTTTATCACCGGAAATAGGAAAACCGCAATTTAAAACGTCCCATAAAATTTTTTTTTTCTTCTTTTTTTTTTTGACTTTTTTGCACCCTACCGCTCCTCGTAATCGGAAAAATTACCACTTACCTTTTTTTCGAAATTCCGACTTAAAGTGCCCTAAAATGCCGCTAAGCGCGCTCAAGTTTCATTTTTTACAAATTACCTTTTTTCCGCCGTGATTACGCCAACACATGCACCTACCCAAACACACTCCGTTTTTTCTACCCATAATGCCTAAAAAACGCGCTTAACACCTTTTTCTTCAAATTACTTTTTTTGCTCTCTACTCCTTCTCCTTACCCCCGAAACACTTCTTAACCATCTCTTCCGGCAAACTAACAACCAAAAATGGTTAAAAAAAGCTCCCTAAAGGACAAAAATAAATTTTCTTTTTTTTATAAATTATTTCACATTTTCCCTCTCCCGTTACGGAAAAAAACAAAACCACTTACTTTTTCCGCCCTTTTTATCACCGGAAATAGGAAAACCGCAAGGGAAAACGTCCCATAAAAATTTTTTTTTGTTTTGACTTTTTTGCACCCTACCGCTCCTCGTAATCGGAAAAATTACCACTTCCCTTTTTTTTCGAAATTCCGACTTAAAGTGCCCTAAAATGCCGCTAAGCGCGCTCAAGTTTCATTTTTTACTAATTCCCTTTTTCCCGCCGTGATTACGCGAACACATACACCTTCCCAAACACACTCCGTTTTTCCTACCCATAATGCCTAAAAAACGCGCTTAACACCTTTTTCTTAAAATTCCTTTTTTTTGCTCTCTACTCCTTCTCGTTACCCCCGAAACACTTCCTAATCATCTTTTCCGGCAAACTAACGACCAAAAATGGTCAAAAAAGCTCCCTAAAGGACAAAAATAAATTTTCTTTTTTTTATAAATCATTTCACATTTTCCCTCTCCCGTTACGGAAAAAAACAAAACCACTTACTTTTTCCGCCCTTTTTATCACCGGAAATAGGAAAACCGCAAGGGAAAACGTCCCATAAAATTTTTTTTCTTTTCTTTTTTTTTTGGACTTTTTTCCACCCTACCTCTCCTCGTAATCGGAAAAATTAACACTTACCTTTTTTTCGAAATTCCGACTTAAAGTGCCCTAAAATGCCGCTAAGCGCGCTCAAGTTTAATTTTTTAGAAATTCCCTTTTTTCCCCCGTGATTACGCGAACACATACACCTACCCAAACACACTCCGTTTTTCCAACCCACAATGCCTAAAAAAGGCGCTTAACACCTTATTCTTAAAATAACTATTTTTTTGTTCTCTACTCCTTCTCGTTACCCCCGAAACACTTCCTAATCATCTTTTCCGGCAAACTAACGACCAAAAATGGTGAAAAAGCTCCCTAAAGGAGAAAAACAAATTTTCTTGTTTTTTATAATTTATTTCACATTTTCCCTCTCCCCTAACGGAAAAAAATAAAACCACTTACTTTTTCCGCCCTTTTTATCACCGGAAACAGGAAAAAAACGTCCCATAAAAATTTTTTTTTCTTCATTTTTTTTTCACTTTTTTGCACCCAACCGTTCCTCGTAATCGGAAAAAATTACCACTTACCTTTTTTTTCCAAATTCCGACTTAAAGTGCCCTAAAATGCCGCTAAGCGCGCTCAAGTTTCATTTTTTACAAATTACCTTTTTTCCGCCGTGATTACGCCAACACATACACCTACCCAAACACACTCCGTTTTTCCTACCCATAATGCCTAAAAAACGCGCTTAACACCTTTTTCTTAAAATTACTTTTTTTGCTCTCTACTCCTTCTCCTTACCCCCGAAACACTTCTTAACCATCTCTTCCGGCAAACTAACGACCAAAAATGGTGAAAAAGCTCCCTAAAGGAGAAAAAATATTTTCTTTTTTTTTAAATTTATTTCACATTTTCCCTCTCCCCTTACGGAAAAAAACAAAACCACTTACTTTTCCCCCCCTTTTTATCATTGGAAATAGGAAAACCGCAAGGGAAAACGTCCCATAAATTTTTTATTTTTTTTTTTTGACTTTTTTGCACCCTACCGCTCCTCGTAATCGGAAAAATTACCACTTACCTTTTTTTTCCAAATTCCGACTTAAAGTGCCCTAAAATGCCGCTAAGCGCGCTCAAGTTTCATTTTTTACAAATTACCTTTTTCCCGCCGTGATTACGCGAACACATACACCTTCCCAAACACACTCCGTTTTTCCTACCCATAATGCCTAAAAAACGCGCTTAACACCTTTTTCTTAAAATTACTTTTTTTGCTCTCTACTCCTTCTCGTTACCCCCGAAACACTTCCTAATCATCTTTTCCGGCAAACTAACGACCAAAAATGGTGAAAAAGCTCCCTAAAGGAGAAAAAATATTTTCTTTTTTTTTAAATTTATTTCACATTTTCCCTCTCCCGTTCCGGAAAAAAACAAAACCACTTACTTTTTCCGCCATTTTTATCACCGGAAATAGGAAAACCGCAAGGGAAAACGTCCCATAAAAATTTTTTTGTTTTCACTTTTTTGCAACCTACCGCTCCTCGTAATCGGAAAAATTACCACGTCTCTTTTTTTTCGAAATTCCCACTTAAAGTGCCCTAAAATGCCGCTAAGCGCGCTCAAGTTTCATTTTTTACTAATTACCTTTTTCCCGCCGTGATTACGCGAACACATACACCTTCCCAAACACACTCCGTTTTTCCTACCCATAATGCCTAAAAAACGCGCTTAACACCTTTTTCTTAAAATTCCTATCTTTTGCTCTCTACTCCTTCTCCTTACCCCCGAAACACTTCCTAATCATCTTTTCCCGCAAACTAACGACCAAAAATAGTGAAAAAGCTTCCTAAAGGAGAAAAAAAAATTTTCTTTTTTTTTCATAATTTATTTCACATTTACCTCTCCCCTTACGGAACAAAAAAAAACCACTTACTTTTTCCGCAATTTTTATCACCGGAAATAGGAAAACCGCAAAGGAAAACGTTCCATAAAAAATTTTTTTTTCTTCTTTTTTTTTACTTTTTTGCATCGTACCGCTCCTCGTAATCAAAAAAATTACCACTTTCCTTTTTTTCCAAATTCCGGCTTAAAGTGCCCAAAACTGACGCTAAGGGTGCGCAAGTTTCATTTTTTTCAAATTACCTTTTTTCCCCCCGTGATTACGCGAACACATACACCTACCCACACACACTCCGTTTTTCCGACCCATAATGCCTAAAAAAGGCGCTTAACACCTTTTTCTTAAAATTCCTTTTTTTTTGCTCTCTACTCCTTCTCGTTACCCCCGAAACACTTCCTAATCATCTTTTCCGGCAAACTAACGACCAAAAATGGTGAAAAAGCTCCCTAAAGGAGAAAAAATATTTTCTTTTTTTAAAATTTATTTCACATTTACCTCTCCCCTTACGGAAAAAAAGAAAAACACTTTCTTTTTCCGCCCTTTTTATCACCGGAAATAGCAAAAACGCAAGGAAAAATGTCTCATAAAAATTTTTTTTTTTTTCTTCTTTTTTTTTTTTGACTTTTTTGCACCCTACCGATCCTCGTAATCGGAAAAATTACCACTTACCTTTTTTTCGAAATTCCGACTTAATGTGCCCTAAAATGCCGCAAAGCGCGCTCAAGTTTCATTTTTTACATATTACCTTTTTTCCGCCGTGATTACGCCAACACATACACCTACCCAAACACACTCCGTTTTTCCGACCAATAATGCCTAAAAAAAGGGCTTAACACCTTTTTCTTAAAATAACTTTTTTTTTGCTCTATACTCCTTCTCCTTACCCCCGAAACACTTCCTAATCATCTTTTCCGGCAAACTAACGACCAAAAATAGTGAAAAAGCTCCCTAAAGCAGAAAAAAAAATTTTCGTTTTTTTTTAAATTTATTTCACATTTTCCCTCTCCCCTTACGGAAAAAAACAAAACCACTTACTTTTTCCGCCCTTTTTATCACCGGAAATAGGAAAACCGCAATTTAAAACGTCCCATAAAATTTTTTTTTTCTTTTTTTTTTTTTTGACTTTTTTGCACCCTACCGCTCCTCGTAATCGGAAAAATTACCACTTACCTTTTTTTCGAAATTCCGACTTAAAGTGCCCTAAAATGCCGCTAAGCGCGCTCAAGTTTCATTTTTTACAAATTACCTGTTTTCCGCCGTGATTACGCCAACACATACACCTACCCAAACACACTCCGTTTTTCCTACCCATAATGCCTAAAAAACGCGCTTAACACCTTTTTCTTAAAATTACTTTTTTTGCTCTCTACTCCTTCTCCTTACCCCCGAAACACTTCCTAATCATCTTTTCCGACAAATTAACGACCAAAAATAGTGAAAAAACCTCCCTAAAGGAGAAAAAAAAATTTTCGTTTTTTTTTAAATTTATTTCACATTTTCCCTCTCCCCTTACGGAAAAAAACAAAACCACTTACTTTTTCCGCCCTTTTTATCACCGGAAATAGGAAAACTGCAAGGGAAAACGTCCCATAAAAATTTTTTTTTCTTTTTTTTTTTTTTTACTTTTCTGCACCCTACCGCTCCTCGTAATCGGAAAAATTACCACGTACCTTTTTTTCGAAATTCCGACTTAAAGTGCCCTAAAATGCCGCTAAGCGCGCTCAAGTTTCATTTTTTACAAATTACCTTTTTTCCGCCGTGATTACGCCAACACATACACCTACCCAAACACACTCCGTTTTTCCTACCCATAATGCCTAAAAAACGCGCTTAACACCTTTTTCTTAAAATTACTTTTTTTGCTCTCTACTCCTTCTCCTTACCCCCGAAACACTTCTTAACCATCTCTTCCGGCAAACTAACGACCAAAAATGGTCAAAAAAGCTCCCTAATGGACAAATGTAAATTTTCTTTTTTTTATAAATTATTTCACATTTTCCCTCTCCCCTTACGGAAAAAAACAAAACCACTTACTTTTTCCGCCCTTTTTATCACCGGAAATAGGAAAACCGCAAGGGAAAACGTCCCATAAAAATTTTTTTTTTTCTTCTTTTTTTTTTTTACTTTTCTGCATCCTACCGCTCCTCGTAATCGGAAAAATTACCACTTACCTTTTTTTCGAAATTCCGACTTAAAGTGCCCTAAAATGCCGCTAAGCGCGCTCAAGTTTAATTTTTTACAAATTACCTTTTTTCCGCCGTGATTACGCCAACACATACACCTACCCAAACACACTCCGTTTTTCCTACCCATAATACCTAAAAAACGCGCTTAACACCTTTTTCTTAAAATTACTTTTTTTGCTCTCTACTCCTTCTCCTTACCCCCGAAACACTTGTTAACCATCTCTTCCGGCAAACTAACGACCAAAAATGGTCAAAAAACTCCCTAAAGACAAAAATAAATTTTCTTTTTTTTATAAATCATTTCACATTTTCCCTCTCCCGTTACGGAAAAAAGCAAAACCACTTCCTTTTTCCGCCCTTTTTATCACCGGAAATAGGAAAACCGCAATTTAAAACGTCCCATAAAATTTTTTTTTTCTTTTTTTTTTTTTTTGAATTTTTTGCACCCTACCGCTCCTCGTAATCGGAAAAATTACCACTTACCTTTTTTTCGAAATTCCGACTTAAAGTGCCCTAAAATTCCGCTAAGCGCGCTCCAGTTTCATTTTTTACAAAATTACCTGTTTTCCGCCGTGATTACACCAACACATACACCTTACCAAACACACTCCGTTTTTCCTACCCATAATGCCTAAAAAACGCGTTTAACACCTTTTTCTTAAAATTACTTTTTTTTTGCTCTCTACTCCTTCTCCTTACCCCTGAAATATTTCCTAATCATCTTTTCCGGCAAACTAACGACCAGAAATAGTGAAAAAGCTCCTTAAAGGAGAAAAAAAATATTTTCTTTTTTTTATAATTTATTTCACATTTTCCCTCTCCCGTTACGGAAAAAAACAAAACCACTTACTTTTTCCGCCCTTTTTATCAACGGAAATAGGAAAACCGCAAAGGAAAACGTTCCATAAAAATTTTTTTTTTCTTCTTTTTTTTTTTGACTTTTTTGCACCCTACCGCTCCTCGTAATCGGAAAAATTACCACTTACCTTTTTTTTCCAAATTCCGACTTAAAATGGCCAAAACTGACGCTAAGGGTGCGCAAGTTTCATTTTTTTCAAATTACCTTTTTTCGCCCATGATTACGCGAACACATACACCTACCCACACACACTCCGTTTTTCCGACCCATAATGCCTAAAAAAGGCGCTGAACACCTTTTTCTTAAAATTACATTTGTTTGCTCTCTACTCCTTCTCGTTACCCCCGAAACACTTCCTAATCATCTTTTCCGGCAAACTAACGACCAAAAATGGTGAAAAAGCTCCCTAAAGGAGACAAAAATATTTTCTTTTTTTCTAAATTTATTTCACATTTTCCCTCTCCAATTACGGTAAAAAACAAAACCACTTACTTTTTCCGCCCTTTTTATCACCGGAAATAGAAAAACCGCAAGGGAAAACGTCCCATAAAAAATTCTTTTTTTCTTCCTTTTTTTTGACATTTTTGCACCCTACCGCTCCTCATAATCGGAAAAATTACCACTTTCCTTTTTTTTCCAAATTCCGACTTAAAGTGCCCTAAAATGCCGCTAAGCGCGCTCAAGTTTAATTTTTTACAAATTACCTTTTTTCCGCCGTGATTACGCCAACACATACACCTACCCAAACACACTCCGTTTTTCCTACCCATAATGCCTAAAAAACGCGCTTAACACCTTTTTCTTAAAATTACTTTTTTTGCTCTCTACTCCTTCTCCTTACCCCCGAAACACTTCTTAACCATCTCTTCCGGCAAACTAACGACCAAAAATGGTCAAAAAAGCTCCCTAAAGGACAAAAATAAATTTTCTTTTTTTTATAAATCATTTCACATTTTCCCTCTCCCGTTACGGAAAGAAATAAAACCACTTACTTTTTCCGCCCTTTTTATCACCGGAAATAGGAAAACCGCAATTTAAAACGTCCCATAAAAATTCTTTTTTTCTTCTTTTTTTTTTTGACTTTTTTGCACCCTACCGCTCCTCGTAATCGGAAAAATTACCACTTACCTTTTTTTCCAAATTCCGACTCAAAGTGCCCTAAAATGCCGCTAAGCGCGCTCAAGTTTAATTTTTTACAAATTACCTGTTTTCCGCCGTGATTACGCCAACACATACACCTTACCAAACACACTCCGTTTTTCCTACCCATAATGCCTAAAAAACGCGCTTAACACCTTTTTCTTAAAATTATTTGTTTTTTGCTCTCTGCTCCTTTTCCTTACCCCCGAAACACTTCCTAATCATCTTTTCCGGCAAACTAACTACCAAAAATAGTGAAAAAGCTCCCTAAAGCAGAAAAAAAAATTTTCGTTTTTTTTCAATTTATTTCACATTTTCCCTCTTCCCTTACGGAAAAAAACAAAACCACTTACTTTTTCCGCCCTTTTTATCACCGGAAATAGGAAAATCGCAAGGGAAATCGTCCCATAAAAAAAATTTTTTTTTTTGACTTTTTTGCACCCTACCGCTCCTCGTAATCGGAAAAATTACCACTTACCTTTTTTTTCCAAATTCCGACTTAAAGTGCCCAAAACTGACGCTAAGGGGTCGCAAGTTTCATTTTTTTCAAATTACCTTTTTTCCCCCGTGATTACGCGAACACATACACCTACCCACACACACTCCGTTTTTCCGACCCATAATGCCTAAAAAAGGCGCTTAACACCTTTTTCTTAAAATTACTTTTTTTTTGCTCTCTACTCCTTCTCGTTACCCCCGAAACACTTCCTAATCATCTTTTCCGGCAAACTAACGACCAAAAATGGTGAAAAAGCTCCCTAAAGGAGAAAAAATATTTTTTTTTTTTTTTTAATTTATTTCACATTTTCGCTCTCCCCTTACGGAAAAAAACAAAACCACTTACTTTTTCCGCCCTTTTTATCACCGGAAATAGGAAAACCGGAAGGGAAAACGTCCTAGAAAAATTTTTTTTTTCTTCTTCATTTTTTCCTTTTTTGCATCCTACCGCTCCTGGTAATCGGAAAAATTACCACTTACCTTCTTTTTCGAAATTCTGACTTAAAGTGCCCAAAATTGACGCTAAGGGTGCGCAAGTTTTTTTTTTTCAAATTACATTTTCTGCCCCCGTGATTACGCGAACACATACACCTACCCACACACACTCCGTTTTTCCGACCCATAATGCCTAAAAAAGGCGCTTAACACCTTTTTCTTAAAATAACTTTTTTTTTGCTCTATACTCCTTCTCGTTACCCCCGAAACACTTCCGAATCATCTTTTCCGACAAACTAACTATCAAAAATAATGAAAAAGCTCCCTAAAGGAGAAAAAAATATTTTCTTTTTTTTAAAATTTATTTCACATTTTCCCTCTCCCCTTACGGAAAAAAAGAAAACCACTTACTTTTTCCGCTCTTTTTATCACCGGAAATAGGAAAACCGCAAGGGACAACGTTCCATCAAAAATTTTTTTTTCTTCTTTTTTTTTTAACTTTTTTGCTCCTCGTAATCAGAAAAATTACCACTTTCAATTTTTTTTTCCAAATTCCGACTTCAAGTGCCCAAAACTGACGCTAAGGGTGCGCAAGTTTCATTTTTTTCAAATTACCTTTTTTCCCCCCGTGATTACGCAAACACATACACCTACCCACACACACTCCGTTTTTCCGACCCATAATGCCTAAAAAAGGCGCTTAACACCTTTTTCTTAAAATTCCTTTTTTTTGCTCTCTACTCCTTCTCCTTACCCCCGAAACACTTCCTAATCATCTTTTCCGGCAAACTAACGACCAAAAATGGTGAAAAAGCTCCCTAAAGGAGAAAAATATTTTCTTTTTTTAAAAATATATTTCCCATTTTCCCTCTCACCTTACGGAAAAAAACAAAACCACTTCCTTTTTCCGCCCTTTTTATCACCGGAAATAGCAAAAACGCAAGGAAAAACATCGCATAAAAAACTTTTTTTTCTTCTTTTTTTTTTACTTTTTTGCATCGTACCGCTCCTCGTAATCGGAAAAATTACCACTTTCCTTTTTTTTCCAAATTCCGACTTAAAGTGCCCAAAACTGACGCTAAGGGTGCGCAAGTTTCATTTTTTACTAATTACCTTTTTCCCGCCGTGATTACGCGAACACATACACCTTCCCAAACACACTCCGTTTTTCCGACCCATAATGCCTAAAAAACGCGCTTAACACCTTTTTCTTAAAATTCCTTTTTTTTGCTCTCTACTCCTTCTCCTTACCCCCGAAACACTTCCTAATCATCTTTTCCGGCAAACTAACGACCAAAAATGGTGAAAAAGCTCCCTAAAGGAGAAAAAATATTTTCTTTTTTTAAAAATTTATTTCACATTTTCCCTCTCACCTTACGGAAAAAAACAAAACCACTTCCTTTTTCCGCCCTTTTTATCACCGGAAATAGGAAAAACGCAAGGAAAAACGTCTCATAAAAATTTTTTTTTTTTTTTAAATTTTCTGCACCCTACCGCTCCTCGTAATCGGAAAAATTACCACTTACCTTTTTTTTCAAAATTCCGACTTAATGGGCCCTAAAATGCCGCTAAGCGCGCTCAAATTTAATTGTTTACAAATTACCTTTTTTCCGCCGTGATTACGCCAACACATACACCTACCCAAACACACTCCGTTTTTCCTACCCATAATGCCTAAAAAACGCGCTTAACACCTTTTTCTTAAAATTACTTTTTTGCTCTCTACTCCTTCTCCTTACCCCCGAAACACTTGTTATTCATCTCTTCCGGTAAACTAACGACCAAAAATGGTCAAAAAAGCTCCCTAAAGGACAAAAATAAATTATCTTTTTTTTATAAATTATTTCACATTTTCCCTCTCCCGTTACGGAAAAAAACAACACCACTTACTTTTTCCGCCCGTTTTATCACCGGAAATAGGAGAACCGCAATTTAAAACGTCCCATAAAATTTTTTTTTTCTTCTTTTCTTTTTTTTACTTTTTTGCACCCTACCGCTCCTCGTAATCGGAAAAATTACCACTTTCCTTTTTTTTTCCAAATTCCGACTTAAAGTGCCCAAAACTGACGCTAAGGGTGCGCAAGTTTCATTTTTTTCAAATTACCTTTTTTCCCCCCGTGATTACGCGAACACATACACCTACCCACACACACTCCGTTTTTCCGACCCATAATGCCTAAAAAAGGCGCTTAACACCTTTTTCTTAAAATTCCTTTTTTTTTGCTCTCTACTCCTTCTCCTTACCCCCGAAACACTTCCTAATCATCTTTTCCGGCAAACTAACGACCAAAAATGGTGAAAAAGCTCCCTAAAGGAGAAAAATATTTTCTTTTTTTAAAAATTTATTTCACATTTTCCCTCTCCCCTTACGGAAAAAAACAAAACCACTTCCTTTTTCCGCCCTTTTTATCACCGGAAATAGGAAAAACGCAAGGAAAAACGTCTCATAACATTTTTTTTTTTTTTTTTTTTTTTTTTAAATTTTATGCACCCTACCGCTCCTCGTAATCGGAAAAATTACCACTTACCTTTTTTTTCAAAATTCCGACTTAAAGTGCCCTAAAATGCCGCTAAGCGCGCTCAAGTTTAATTTTTTACAAATTACCTTTTTTCCGCCGTGATTACGCCAACACATACACCTACCCAAACACACTCCGTTTTTCCTACCCATAATGCCTAAAAAACGCGCTTAACACCTTTTTCTTAAAATTACTTTTTTTGCTCTCTACTCCTTCTCCTTACCCCCGAAACACTTGTTAACCATCTCTTCCGGCAAACTAACGACCAAAAATGGTCAAAAAAGCTCCCTAAAGGACAAAAATAAATTTTCTTTTTTTTATAAATCATTTCACATTTTCCCTCTCCCGTTACGGAAAAAAAACAAAACCACTTACTTTTTCCGCCCGTTTTATCACCGGAAATAGGATAACCGCAATTTAAAACGTCCCATAAAATTTTTTTTTTCTTCTTTTCTTTTTTTTACTTTTTTGCACCCTACCGCTCCTCGTAATCGGAAAAATTACCACTTTCCTTTTTTTTTCCAAATTCCGACTTAAAGTGCCCAAAACTGACGCTAAGGGTGCGCAAGTTTCATTTTTTTCAAATTACCTTTTTTCCCCCCGTGATTACGCGAACACATACACCTACCCACACACACTCCGTTTTTCCGACCCATAATGCCTAAAAAAGGCGCTTAACACCTTTTTCTTAAAATTCCTTTTTTTTGCTCTCTACTCCTTCTCGTTACCCCCGAAACACTTCCTAATCATCTTTTCCGGCAAACTAACGACCAAAAATGGTGAAAAAGCTCCCTAAAGGAGAAAAAATATTTTCTTTTTTTAATAATTTATTTCACATTTTCCATCTCCCCTTACGGAAAAAAAACAAAGCCACTTTCTTTTTCCGCCCTTTTTATCACCGGAAATAGGAAAACCGCAAAGGAAAACGTTCCATAAAAAATTTTTTTTTCTTGTTTTTTTTTTTACTTTTTTGCATCGTACCGCTCCTCGTAATCGGAAAAATTACCACTTACCTTTTTTTTCGAAATTCCGACTTAAAGTGCCCTAAAATGCCGCTAAGCGCGCTCAAGTTTCATTTTTTACAAATTACCTTTTTTCCGCCGTGATTACGCCAACACATACACCTACCCAAACACACTCCGTTTTTCCTACCCATAATGCCTAAAAAACGCGCTTAACACCTTTTTCTTCAAATTACTTTTTTGGCTCTCTACACCTTCTCCTTACCCCCGAAACACTTCTTAACCATATCTTCCGGCAAACTAACAACCAAAAATGGTTAAAAAAAAGCTCCCTAAAGGACAAAAATAAATTTTCTTTTTTTTATAAATTATTTCACATTTTCCCTCTCCCGTTACGGAAAAAAACAAAACCACTTACTTTTTCCGCCCTTTTTATCACCGGAAATAGTAAAACCGCAAGGGAAAACGTTCCATAAAAAAATTTTTTTTTCTTGTTTTTTTTTTACTTTTTTGCATCGTACCGCTCCTCGTAATCGGAAAAATTACCACTTTCCTTTTTTTTTCCAAATTCCGACTTAAAGTGCCCAAAACTGACGCTAAGGGTGCGCAAGTTTCATTTTTTTCAAATTACCTTTTTTCCCCCGTGATTACGCGAACACATACACCTACCCACACACACTCCGTTTTTCCGACCCATAATGCCTAAAAAAGGCGCTTAACACCTTTTTCTTAAAATTCCTTTTTTTTTGCTCTCTACTCCTTCTCGTTACCCCCGAAACACTTCCTAATCATCTTTTCCGGCAAACTAACGACCAAAAATGGTGAAAAAGCTCCCTAAAGGAGAAAAAATATTTTCTTTTTTAAAAAATTTATTTCACATTTTCCCTCTCCCGTTACGGAAAAAAACAAAACCACTTACTTTTTCCGCCCTTTTTATCACCGGAAATAGGAAAACCGCAAAGGGAAACGTTCCATAAAAAATTTTTTTTTCTTGTTTTTTTCTTTAAATTTTTTGCATCGTACCGCTCCTCGTAATCAAAAAAATTACCACTTACCTTTTTTTTCCATATTCCGACTTAATGTGCCCTAAAATGCCGCTAAGCGCGCTCAAGTTTCATTTTTTACAAATTACCTTTTTTCCGAAGTGATTACGCCAACACATACACCTTACCAAACACACTCCGTTTTTCATACCCATAATGCCTAAAAAACGCGCTTAACACCTTTTTCTTAAAATCACATTTTTTTGCTCTCTACTCCTTTTCCTTACCCCCGAAACACTTCATAATCATCTTTTCCGGCAAACTAACGACCAAAAATAGTAAAAAAGCTCCCTCAAAAAGAAAAAAAAAATTCATTTTTTTTATAATCTATTTCATATTTTCCCTCTCCCCTTACGGAAAAAAACAAAACCACTTACTTTTTCCGCCCTTTTTATCAACGGAAATAGTAAAACCGCAAGGGAAAACGACCCATAAAAATTTTTTTTATTTTGACTTTTTTGCACCCTACCGCTCCTCGTAATCGGAAAAATTACCACTTACCTTTTTTTTCCAAATTCCGACTTAAACTGCCCAAAACTGACGCTAAGGGGTCGCAAGTTTCATTTTTTTCAAATTACCTTTTTTCCCCCGTGATTACGCGAACACATACACCTACCCACACACACTGCGTTTTTCCGACCCATAATGCCTAAAAAAGGCGCTTAACACCTTTTTCTTAAAATTACTTTTTTTTGCTCTCTACTCCTTCTCCTTACCCCCGAAACACTTCCTAATCATCTTTTCCGGCAAACTAACTACCAAAAATAGTGAAAAAGCTCCCTAAAGGAGAAAAAAAGTTATTTCACATTTTCTCTCTCCCCTTACGGAAAAAAACAAAAACCCCTTTCTGTTTCCGCCCTTTTTGTCACCGGAAATAGGAAAACCGCAAGGGAAAACGTCCCATAAAAATTTTTTTTTCTTCTCTTCTTTTTTACTTTTTTGCATCCTAAGGCTCCTCGTAATCGGAAAAATTACCAATTACCTTTTTTTTCGAAATTCCGACTTAGAGTGCCGAAAACTGCCGCGAAGGGCGCTCAAGTTTCATTTTTTACAAATTACCTTTTTTCCGCCGTGATTACGCCAACACATACACCTACCCAAACACAATCCGTTTTTCCTACCCATAATGCCTAAAAAACGCGCTTAACACCTTTTTCTTAAAATTACTTTTTTTTGCTCTCTACTCCTTCTCCTTACCCCCGAAACACTTCCTAATCATCTTTTCCGGCAAACTAACTACCAAAAATAGTGAAAAAGCTCCCTAAAGGAGAAAAAAAATTTTCGTTTTTTTTTTAATTTATTTCACATTTTCCCTCTCCCCTTACGGAAAAAAACAAAACCACTTACTTTTTCCGCCCTTTTTATCACCGGAAATAGGAAAACCGCAAGGGAAAACGTCTCATAAAATTTTTTTTTGTTTACTTTTCTTCACCCTACCGCTCCTCGTAATCGGAAAAATTACCACTTACCTTTTTTTCGAAATTCCGACTTAAAGTGCCCTAAAATGCCGCTAAGCGCGCTCAAGTTTCATTTTTTACAAATTACCTTTTTTCCGCCGTGATTACGCCAACACATACACCTACCCAAACACACTCCGTTTTTCCTACCCATAATGCCTAAAAAACGCGCTTAACACCTTTTTCTTAAAATTACTTTTTTTTTGCTCTCTACTCCTTCTCGTTACCCCCGAAACACTTCCTAATCATCTTTTCCGGCAAACTAACGACCAAAAATGGTGAAAAAGCTCCCTAAAGGAGAAAAAATATTTTCTTTTTTTTTTCAATTTATTTCACATTTTCCCTCTCCCCTTACGGAAAAAAACAAAACCACTTACTTTTTCCGCCCTTTTTATCACCGGAAATAGGAAAACCGCAAGGGAAAACGACCCATAAAAATTTTTTTTCTTTTGACTTTTTTGCACCCTACCGCTCCTCGTAATCGGAAAAATTACCACGTACCTTCTTTTTCGAAATTCCGACTTAAAGTGCCCAAAAATGACGCTAAGGGTGCGCAAGTTTCATTTTTTTCAAATTACCTTTTTTCCCCCCGTGATTACGCGAACACATACACCTACCCACACACACTCCGTTTTTCCGACCCATAATGCCTAAAAAAGGCGCTTAACACCTTTTTCTTAAAATAACTTTTTTTTGCTCTATACTCCTTCTCGTTACCCCCGAAACACTTCCTAATCATCTTTTCCGGCAAACTAACTACCAAAAATAGTGAAAAAGCTCCCTAAATGAGAAAAAAAAATTTTCGTTTTTTTTTCAATTTATTTCACATTTTCCCTCTTCCCTTACGGAAAAAAACAACACCACTTACTTTTTCCGCCCCTTTTATCACCGGAAATAGGAAAAGGGCAAGGGAAAACGTCCCATAAAATTTTTTTTTTTTTTGACTTTTTTTCACCCTACCGCTCCTCGTAATCGGAAAAATTACCACTTACCTTTTTTTCCAAATTCCGACTTAAAATGCCCTAAAATGCCGTTAAGCGCGCTCAAGGTTCATTTTTTACAAATTACCTGTTTTCCGCCGTTATTACGCCAACACATACACCTTACCAAACACTCCGTTTTTCCTACCCATAATGCCTAAAAAACGGGCTTAACACTTTTTTCTTAAAATTACTTTTTTCTTGCTCTCTACTCCTTCTCGTTACCCCCGAAACAGTTCCTAATCATCTTTTCCGGCAAACTAACGACCAAAAATGGTGAAAAAGCTCGCTAAAGGAGAAAAAATATTTTGTTTTTTTTTTAATTTATTTCACATTTTCCCTCTCCTGTTCCGGAAAAAAACAAAACCACTTACTTTTTCCGCTCTTTTTATCACCGGAAATAGGAAAACCGCAAGGGAAAAAGTCCCATAATAAATTTTTTTTTTCTTTTTTTTTTTTTGACATTTTTCCACCCTACCGCTCCTCGTAATCGGAAAAATTACCACTTACCTTTTTTTTCCAAATTCCGACTTAAAGTGCCCTAAAATGCCGCTAAGCGCGCTCAAGTTTCATTTTTTACAAATTACCTTTTTTCCGCCGTGATTACGCCAACACATACACCTTACCAAACACTCCGTTTTTCCTACCCATAATGCCTAAAAAACGCGCTTAACACCTTTTTCTTAAAATTACTTTTTTCTTGCTCTCTACTCCTTCTCGTTACCCCCGAAACACTTCCTAATCATCTTTTCCGGCAAACTAACGACCAAAAATGGTGAAAAAGCTCACTAAAGGAGAAAAAATATTTTGTTTTTTTTTTAATTTATTTCACATTTTCCCTCTCCCGTTCCGGAAAAAAACAAAACCACTTCCTTTTTCCGCCCTTTTTATCACCGGAAATAGCAAAAACGCAAGGAAAAAACGTCGCATAAAATTATTTTTTTTTTTTTTTACTTTTCTCCACCCTACCGCTCCTCCTAATCGGAAAAATTACCACTTTCCTTTTTTTTCAAAATTCCGACTTAAAGTGCCCAAAACTGACGCTAAGGGTGCGCAAGTTTCATTTTTTTCAAATTACCTTTTTTCCCCCCGTGATTACGCGAACACATACACCTACCCACACACACTCTGTTGTTCCGACCCATAATGCCTAAAAAAGGCGCTTAACATCTTTTTCTTAAAATTCCTTTTTTTTTGCTCTCTACTCCTTCTCGTTACCCCCGAAACACTTCCTAATCATCTTTTCCGGCAAACTAACGACCAAAAATGGTGAAAAAGCTCCCTAAAGGAGAAAAAATATTTTCTTTTTTTAAAAATTTATTTCACATTTTCCCTCTCCCCTTACGGAAAAAAACAAAACCACTTCCTTTTTCCGCCCTTTTTCTCACCGGAAATAGCAAAAACGCAAGGAAAAACGTCTCATAAAATTTTTTTTTTTTTTACTTTTCTGCACCCTACCGCTCCTCGTAATCGGAAAAATTACCACTTACCTTTTTTTTCCAAATTCCGACTTAAAGTGCCCTAAAATGCCGCTAAGCGCGCTCAAGTTTAATTTTTTACAAATTACCTGTTTTCCGCCGTGATTACGCCAACACATACACCTACCCAAACACACTCCGTTTTTCCTACCCATAATACCTAAAAAACGCGCTTAACACCTTTTTCTTAAAATTACTTTTTTTGCTCTCTACTCCTTCTCCTTACCCCCGAAACACTTGTTAACCATCTCTTCCGGCAAACTAACGACCAAAAATGGTCAAAAAAGCTCCCTAAAGGACAAAAATAAATTATCTTTTTTTGATAAATCATTTCACATTTTCAATCTCCCGTTACGGAAAAAAACAAAACCACTTACTTTTTCCGCCCTTTTTATCACCGGAAATAGGAAAACCGCAATTTAAAACGTCCCATAAAAATTCTTTTTTTCTTCTTTTTTTTTTACTTTTTTGCATCCTACCGCTCCTCGTAATCGGAAAAATTACCACCTACCTTTTTTTTCGAAATTCCGACTTAAAGTGCCCTAAAATACCGCTAAGCGCGCTCAAGTTTCATTTTTTACAAATTACCTTTTTCCCGCCGTGATTACGCGAACACATACACCTTCCCAAACACACTCCGTTTTTCCTACCCATAATGCCTAAAAAACGCGCTTAACACCTTTTTCTTAAAATTACTTTTTTTTTGCTCTCTACTCCTTCTCGTTACCCCCGAAACACTTCCTAATCATCTTTTCCGGCAAAGTAACGACCAAAAATAGTGAAAAAGCTTCGTAAAGGAGAGAAAAAAAATTTTCTTTTTTTTATAATTTATTTCACATTTTCCCTCTCCCCTTACGGAAAAAAACAAAACCACTTACTTTTTCCGCCCTTTTTATCACCGGAAATAGAAAAACCGCAAGGGAAAACGTCCCATAAAAAATTTTTTTTTCTTGTTTTTTTTTTTTACTTTTTTGCATCGTACCGCTCCTCATAATCGCAAAAATTACCACTTTCCTTTTTTTTCTAAATTCCGACTTAAAGTGCCCTAAAAAGCCGCTAAGCGCGCTCAAGTTTAATTTTTTACAAATTACCTTTTTTCCGCCGTGATTACGCCAACACATACACCTACCCAAACACACTCCGTTTTTCCTACCCATAATGCCTAAAAAACGCGCTTAACACCTTTTTCTTAAAATTACTTTTTTTTTGCTCTCTCCTCCTTTTCCTTACCCCCGAAACACTTCCTAATCATCTTTTCCGGCAAACTAACTACCAAAAATAGTGAAAAAGCTCCCTAAAGGAGAAAAAAAATTTTCGATTTTTTTCAATCTATTATTTAACATTTTCCCTCTTCCCTTCCGGAAAAAAACAAAACCACTAACTTTTTCCGCCCTTTTTATCACCGGAAATAGGAAAATCGCAAGAGAAAACGTCCCAGAAAAAAATTTTTTTTTTCACTTTTTTGCACCCTACCGCTCCTCGTAATCGGAAAAATTACCACTTACCTTTTTTTTCCAAATTCCGACTTAAACTGCCCAAAACTGACGCTAAGGGGTCGCAAGTTTCATTTTTTTCAAATTACCTTTTTTCCCCCGTGATTACGCGAACACATACACCTACCCACACACACTGCGTTTTTCCGACCCATAATGCCTAAAAAAGGCGCTTAACACCTTTTTCTTAAAATTACTTTTTTCTTCCTCTCTACTCCTTCTCGTTACCCCCGAAACACTTCCTAATCATCTTTTCCGGCAAACTAACGACCAAAAATGGTGAAAAAGCTCCCTAAAGGAGAAAAAATATTTTGTTTTTTTTTTAATTTATTTCACATTTTCCCTCTTCCCTTACGGAAAAAAACAACACCACTTACTTTTTCCGCCCTTTTTATCACCGGAAATAGGAAAACCGCAAGGTAAAACGCCCCATAAAATTTTTTTTTTTTTTGACTTTTTTGCACCCTACCGCTCCTCGTAATCGGAAAAATTACCACTTACCTTTTTTTCGAAATTCCGACTTAAAGTGCCCTAAAATGCCGCTAAGCGCGCTCAAGTTTCATTTTTTACAAATTACCTGTTTTCCGCCGTAATTAGGCCAACACATACACCTTACCAAACACTCCGTTTTTCCTACCCATAATGCCTAAAAAACGCGCTTAACACCTTTTTCTTAAAATTACTTTTTTCTTGCTCTCTACTCCTTCTCGTTACCCCCGAAACACTTCCTAAACATCTTTTCCGGCAAACTAACGACCAAAAATGGTGAAAAAGCTCGGTAAAGGAGAAAAAATATTTTGTTTTTTTTTTATTTTATTTCACATTTTCCCTCTCCCGTTCCGGAAAAAAACAAAACCACTTACTTTTTCCGCCCTTTTTATCACCGGAAATAGGAAAACCGCAATTTAAAACGTCCCATAAAAAATTTTTTTCTTCTCTTTTTTTTTTTTTACTTTTTTGCATCCTACCGCTCCTCGTAATCGGAAAAATTACCACCTACCTTTTTTTTCGAAATTCCGACTTAAAGTGCCCTAAAATACCGCTAAGCGCGCTCAAGTTTCATTTTTTACAAATTACTTTTTTCCCGCCGTGATTACGCGAACACATACACCTTCCCAAACACACTCCGTTTTTCCTACCCATAATGCCTAAAAAACGCGCTTAACACCTTTTTCTTAAAATTACTTTTTTTGCTCTCTACTCCTTCTCCTTACCCCCGAAACACTTCCTAATCATCTTTTCCGGCAAACTAACTACCAAAAATAGTGAAAAAGCTCACTAAAGAAGAAAAAATATTTTCGTTTTTTTTTAATTTATTTCACGTTTTCCCTCTCCCCTTACGGAAAAAAACAAAACCACTTACTTTTTCCTTCCTTTTTATCAACGGAAATAGGAAAACCGGAAGGGAAAACGACCCATAAAAAAAAATTTTTTTTTGGACCCTTTTGCACCCTACCGCTCCTCGTAATCGGAAAAATTACCACTTACCTTTTTTTTCGAAATTCCGACTTAAACTGCCCAAAACTGACGCTAAGGGGTCGCAAGTTTCATTTTTTTCAAATTACCTTTTTTCCCCCGTGATTACGCGAACACATACACCTACCCACACACACTCCGTTTTTCCGACCCATAATGCCTAAAAAAGGCGCTTAACACCTTTTTCTTAAAATTACTTTTTTCTTGCTCTCTACTTCTTCTCCTTACCCCCGAAACACTTCCTAATCATCTTTTCCGGGAAACTAACGACCAAAAATGGTGAAAAATCTTTCTGAAGGAGAGAAAAATAAATTTTCTTTTTTTTATAAATCATTTCACATTTTCCCTCTCCCGTTACGGAAAGAAATAAAACCACTTACTTTTTCCGCCCTTTTTATCACCGGAAATAGGAAAACCGCAAGGAAAAACGTCCCATAAAAATTTTTTTTTTTTTGACTTTTTTGACTTTTTTGCACCCTACCGATCCTCGTAATCGGAAAAATTACCACTTAACTTTTTTTCCAAATTCCGACTTAAAGTGCCCAAAACTGACGCTAAGGGTGCGCAAGTTTCATTTTTTTCAAATTACCTTTTTCCCCCCGTGATTACGCGAACACATACACCTACCCACACACACTCCGTTTTTCCGACCCATAATGCCTAAAAAAGGCGATTAACATCTTTTTCTTAAAATTCCTTTTTTTGCTCTCTACTCCTTCTCGTTACCCCCGAAACACTTCCTAATCATCTTTTCCGGCAAACTAACGACCAAAAATGGTGAAAAAGCTCCCTAAAGGAGAAAAAATATTTTCTTTTTTTAAAAATTTATTTCACATTTTCCCTCTCCCCTTACGGAAAAAAACAAAACCACTTCCTTTTTCCGCCCTTTTTATCACCGGAAATAGCAAAAACGCAAGGAAAAACGTCTCATAAAAATTTTTTTTTTTTTTACTTTTCTGCACCCTACCGCTCCTCGTAATCGGAAAAATTACCACTTACCTTTTTTTCGAAATTCCGACTTAAAGTGCCCTAAAATGCCGCTAAGCGCGCTCAAGTTTAATTTTTTACAAATTACCTGTTTTCCGCCGTGATTACGCCAACACATACACCTACCCAAACACACTCCGTTTTTCCTACCCATAATACCTAAAAAACGCGCTTAACACCTTTTTCTTAAAATTACTTTTTTTGCTCTCTACTCCTTCTCCTTACCCCCGAAACACTTGTTAACCATCTCTTCCGGCAAACTAACGACCAAAAATGGTCAAAAAAGCTCCCTAAAGGACAAAAATAAATTATCTTTTTTTTATAAATCATTTCACATTTTCCACCTCCCGTTACGGAAAAAAACAAAACCACTTATTTTTTCCGCCCTTTTTATCACCGGAAATAGGAAAACCGCAATTTAAAACGTCCCATTAAAATTTTTTTTTCTTCTTTTTTTTTTACTTTTTTTTCATCCTACCGCTCCTCGTAATCGGAAAAATTACCGCCTACCTTTTTTTTCGAAATTCCGACTTAAAGTGCCCTAAAATACCGCTAAGCGCGCTCAAGTTTCATTTTTTACAAATTACCTTTTTCCCGCCGTGATTACGCGAACACATACACCTTCCCAAACACACTCCTTTTTTCCTACCCATAGCGCCTAAAAAACGCGCTTAACACCTTTTTCTTAAAATTACTTTTTTCTTCCTCTCTACTCCTTCTCGTTAACCCCGAAACACTTCCTAATCATCTTTTTCGGCAAACTAACGACCAAAAATGGTGAAAAAGCTCCCTAAAGAAGAAAAAAACTTTTCGTTTTTTTTTAAATTTATTTCACATTTTCCCTTTCCCCTTACGGAAAAAAACAAAACCACTTACTTTTTCCGCCCTTTTTATCAACGGAAATAGGAAAACCGCAAGGGAAAACGTCCCATAAAAATTTTTTTTTTTTTTTTTAAACTTTTTTTGCACCCTACCGCTCCTCGTAATCGGAAAAATTACCACTTACCTTTTTTTTCGAAATTCCGACTTAAAGTGCCCTAAAATGCCGCTAAGCGCGCTCAAGTTTCATTTTTTAGAAATTACCTTTTTTCCCGCCGTCATTACGCGAACACATACACCTTCCCAAACACACTCCGTTTTTCCTACCCATAATGCCTAAAAAACGCGCTTAACACCTTTTTCTTAAAATTCCTTTTTTTGCTCTCTACTCCTTCTCCTTACCCCCGAAACACTTCCTAATCATCTTTTCCGGCAAACTAACGACCAAAAATAGTGAAAAATCTTCCTAAAGGAGAAAAAAAAATTTCTTTTTCTATAATTTATTTCACATTTTCCCTCTCCCCTTACGGAAAAAAACAAAACCACTTACTTTTTCCGCCCTTTTTATCACCGGAAATAGGAAAACCGTAAGGGAAAACGTCCCATAATAAATTTTTTTTTCTTCTTTTTTTTTTGACTTTTTTGCACCCTACCGCACCTCGTAATCGGAAAAATTACAACTTACATTTTGTTTTCCAAATTCCGACTTAAAGTGCCCTAAAATGCCGCTAAGGGCGCTCAATTTTCATTTTTTGCAAATTACCTTTTTTCTGCCGTGATTACGCGAACACATACACCTACCCAAACACACTCCGGTTTTCCTACCCATAATACCTAAAAAACACGCTTAACACCTTTTTCTTAAAATTACTTTTTTTGCCCTCTGCTCCTTCTTCTTACTCCCAAAAAAGTTCCTAATCATCTTTTCCGGCAAACTAACCACCAAAATCTTCAAAAAAATCCCTAAAGGAGAAAAAAAAAATTTCTTTTTTTTTTTTTTAATCTATTTCACATTTTCCCTCTCCCCTTACGGAAAAAAAACAAAACCACTTATTTTTTCCGCCCTTTTTATCACCGGAAATAGAAAAACCGCAAGGGAAAACGTCCCATAACAAATTTTTTTTCTTTTTTTTTTTCCTTTTTTCCATCCTACCGCTAGTCGTAATGGGAAAAATTACCACTTACCTTTTTTTTCGAAATTCCGACTTAATGTGCCCTAAAATGCCGCTAAGCGCGCTCAAGTTGAATTTTTTACAAATTACCTTTTTTCCTCCGTGATTACGACAACACATACACCTACCCAAACACCCTCCGTTTTTCCGACCCATAATGCCTAAAAAAGGTGCTTAACACCTTTTTCTTTAAACTACTTATTTTTTTCCTCTCTACTCCTTCTCGTTACCCCCGAAACACTTCCTAATCATCTTTTCCGGTAAACTAACGACCAAAAATGGTGAAAAAGCTCCCTAAAGGAGAAAGAATATTTTCTTTTTTTTTTAAATTTATTTCACATTTTCCCTCTGCAATTACGGAAAAAAACAAAACCACTTACTTCTTCCGCCCTTTTTATCACCGGAAATAGGAAAACCGCAAGGGAAAACGTCCCATAAAAATTTTTTTTTTTTTTTTTTTTCGACTTTTTTGCACCCTACCGCTCCTCGTAATCGGAAAAATTACCAATTACCTTTTTTTCGAAATTCCGACTTAAAGTGCCCTAAAATGCCGCTAAGCGCGCTCAAGTTTCATTTTTTACAAATTACCTTTTTTCCGCCGTGATTACGCCAACACATGCACCTACCCAAACACACTCCGTTTTTCCTACCCATAATGCCTACAAAACGCGCTTAACACCTTTTTATTAAAATTCCTTTTTTTTGCTCTCTACTCCTTCTCGTTACCCCCGAAACACTTCCTAATCATCTTTTCCGGCAAACTAACGACCAAAAATGGTGAAAAAGCTCCCTAAAGGAGAAAAAATATTTTCTTTTTTTAAAAATTTATTTCACATTTTCCCTCTCCCGTTACGGAAAAAAACAAAACCACTTACTTTTTCCGCCCTTTTTATCACCGGAAATAGGAAAACCGCAATTTAAAACGTCCCATAAAAATTCTTTTTTTCTTCTTTTTTTTGACTTTTTTGCACCCTACCGCTCCTCGTAATCGGAAAAATTACCACTTACCTTTTTTTCCAAATTCCGACTCAAAGTGCCCTAAAATGCCGCTAAGCGCGCTCAAGTTTCATTTTTTACAAATTACCTGTTTTCCGCCGTGATTACGCCAACACATACACCTTACCAAACACACTCCGTTTTTCCTACCCATAATGCCTAAAAAACGCGCTTAACACCTTTTTCTTAAAATTATTTGTTTTTTGCTCTCTGCTCCTTTTCCTTACCCCCGAAACACTTCCTAATCATCTTTTCCGGCAAACTAACTACCAAAAATAGTGAAAAAGCTCCCTAAAGCAGAAAAAAAAATTTTCGTTTTTTTTTCAATTTATTTCACATTTTCCCTCTTCCCTTACGGAAAAAAACAAAACCACTTACTTTTTCCGCCCTTTTTATCACCGGAAATAGGAAAATCGCAAGGGAAATCGTCCCATAAAAAAAATTTTTTTTTTGACTTTTTTGCACCCTACCGCTCCTCGTAATCGGAAAAATTACCACTTACCTTTTTTTTCCAAATTCCGACTTAAACTGCCCAAAACTGACGCTAAGGGGTCGCAAGTTTCATTTTTTTCAAATTACCTTTTTTCCCCCGTGATTACGCGAACACATACACCTACCCACACACACTGCGTTTTTCCGACCCATAATGCCTAAAAAAGGCGCTTAACACCTTTTTCTTAAAATTACTTTTTTCTTGCTCTCTACTCCTTCTCGTTACCCCCGAAACACTTCCTAATCATCTTTTCCGGCAAACTAACGACCAAAAATGGTGAAAAAGCTCCCTAAAGGAGAAAAAATATTTTCTTTTTTTAAAAATTTATTTCACATTTTCCCTCTCCCCTTACGGAAAAAAACAAAACCACTTACTTTTTCCGCCCTTTTTATCACCGGAAATAGGAAAACCGCAAGGGAAAACGTCCCATAAAAATTGTTTTTTTCTTCTTTTTTTTTTACTTTTTTGCATCCTACCGCTCCTCGTAATCGGAAAAATTACCACCTACCTTTTTTTTCGAAATTCCGACTTAAAGTGCCCTAAAATACCGCTAAGCGCGCTCAAGTTTCATTTTTTACAAATTACCTTTTTCCCGCCGTGATTACGCGAACACATACACCTACCCAAACACACTCCGTTTTTCCTACCCATAATGCCTAAAAAACGCGCTTAACACCTTTTTCTTAAAATTACTTTTTTTGCTCTCTACTCCTTCTCCTTACCCCCGAAACACTTCCTAATCATCTTTTCCGGCAAACTAACGACCAAAAATAGTGAAAAAGGTCCCTAAAGGAGAAAAAATATTTTCTTTTTTAAAAATTTATTTCACATTTTCCCTCTCCCCTTACGGAAAAAAACAAAACCACTTCCTTTTTCCGCCCTTTTTATCACCGGAAATAGCAAAAACGCAAGGAAAAACGTCTCATAAAAATTTTTTTTTTTTTTTTTACTTTTCTGCACCCTACCGCTCCTCGTAATCGGAAAAATTACCACTTACCTTTTTTTTCCATATTCCGACTTAATGTGCCCTAAAATGCCGCTAAGCGCGCTCAAGTTTCATTTTTTACTAATTACCTTTTTTCCGCCGTGATTACGCCAACACATACACCTACCCAAACACACTCCGTTTTTCCGACCCATAATGCCTAAAAAACGCGCTTAACACCTTTTTCTTAAAATTACTTTTTTTGCTCTCTACTCCTTCTCCTTACCCCCGAAACACTTCCTAATAATCTTTTCCTGCAAACTAACGACCAATAATAGTGAAAAAGCTCCGTAAATGAGAAAAAAAAATTTTCTTTTTTTTTATAATTTATTTCACATTTTCCCTCTCCCCTTACGGAAAAAAACAAAACCACTTACTTTTTCCGCCCTTTTTTTCACCGGAAATAGGAAAACCGCAATTTAAAACGTCCCATAAAAATTCTTTTTTTCTTCTTTTTTTTTGACTTTTTTGCACCCTACCGCTCCTCGTAATCGGAAAAATTACCACTTACCTTTTTTTCCAAATTCCGACTCAAAGTGCCCTAAAATGCCGCTAAGCGCGCTCAAGTTTAATTTTTTACAAATTACCTGTTTTCCGCCGTGATTACGCCAACACATACACCTTACCAAACACACTCCGTTTTTCCTACCCATAATGCCTAAAAAACGCGCTTAACACCTTTTTCTTAAAATTACTTTTTTTTTGCTCTCTACTCCTTTTCCTTACCCCCGAAACACTTCCTAATCATCTTTTCCGGCAAACTAACTACCAAAAATAGTGAAAAAGCTCCCTAAAGGAGAAAAAAAAATTTTCGTTTTTTTTTTAATTTATTTCACATTTTCCCTCTCCCCTTACGGAAAAAAACAAAACCACTTACTTTTTCCGCCCTTTTTATCACCGGAAATAGGAAAACCGCAAGGGAAAACGTCCCATAAAAATTTTTTTTTTTTTGACTTTTTTGCACCCTACCGCTCCTCGTAATCGGAAAAATTACCACTTACCTTTTTTTTCCAAATTCCGACTTAAAGTGCCCTAAAATGCCGCTAAGCGCGCTCAAGTTTCATTTTTTACAAATTACCTTTTTTCCGCCGTGATTACGCCAACACATACACCTACCCAAACACACTCCGTTTTTCCTACCCATAATGCCTAAAAAAGGCGCTTAACACCTTTTTCTTAAAATTACTTTTTTCTTGCTCTCTACTCCTTCTCGTTACCCCCGAAACACTTCCTAATCATCTTTTCCGGCAAACTAACGACCAAAAATGGTGAAAAAGCTCCCTAAAGGAGAAAAAATATTTTGTTTTTTTTTAATTTATTTCACATTTTCCCTCTCCCGTTCCGGAAAAAAACAAAACCACTTACTTTTTCCGCCCTTTTTATCACCGGAAATAGGAAAATCGCAAGGGAAAACGTCCCGTAAAAAATTATTTTTTCTTCTTTTTTTTTTACTTTTTTGAATCCTACCACTCCTCGTAATCGGAAAAATTAGCACTTACCTTTTTTTCCCAAATTACGACTTAAAGTGCCCAAAAATGACGTTAAGGGTGCGCAAGTTTCATTTTTTTCAAATTAACTTTTTTCCCCCGTGATAACGCGAACACATACACCTACCCACACACACTCCGTTTTTCCTACCCATAATGCCTAAAAAAGGCGCTTAACACCTTTTTCTTAAAAATTTTTTTTTTTGGCTCTTTACTCCTTCTCGTTACCCCCGAAACACTTCCTAGTAATCTTTTCCGGCAAACTAACGACCAAAAATGGTGAAAAAGCTCCCTAAAAGAGAAAAAATATTTTCTTTTTTTAAAAATTTATTTCACATTTTCCCTCTCCCCTTACGGAAAAAAACAAAACCACTTACTTTTTCCGCCATTTTTATCACTGTAAATAGAAAAACCGCAAGGGAAACGTCCAATAAGAAAATTTTTTTTTCTTTGACTTTTTTCTACCCTACTGCTCCTCGTAATCGGAAAAATTACCACTTACCTTTTTTTTTCCAAATTCCGACTTAAAGTGCCCTAAAATGCCGCTAAGCGCGCTCAAATTTCATTTTTTACAAATTACCTTTTTTCCGCCGTGATTACGCCAACACATACACCTTCCCAAACACACTCCGTTTTTCCTACCCATAATGCCTAAAAAACGCGCTTAACACCTTTTTCTTAAAATTACTTTTTTTTGCTCTCTACTCCTTCTCCTTACCCCCGAAACACTTCCTAATCATCTTTTCCGGCAAACTAACGACCAAAAATGGTGAAAAAGCTCCCTAAAGGAGAAAAAATATTTTCTTTTTTAATAATTTATTTCACATTTTCCCTCTCCCCTTACGGAAAAAAACAAAACCACTTACTTTTTCCGCCCTTTTTATCACCGGAAATAGGAAAACCGCAATTTAAAACGTCCCATAAAAATTTTTTTTTTCTTCTCTTTTTTAACTTTTTTGCACCCTACCGCTCCTCGTAATCGGAAAAATTACTACGTACCTTTTTTTCCAAATTCCGACTTAAAGTGCCCTAAAATGCCGCTAAGCGCGCTCAAGTTTCATTTTTTACAAATTACCTGTTTTCCGCCGTGATTACGCCAACACATACACCTTACCAAACACACTCCGTTTTTCCTACCCATAATGCCTAAAAAACGCGCTTAACACCTTTTTCTTAAAATTACTTTTTTTTGCTCTCTACTCCTTCTCCTTACCCCCGAAACACTTCCTAATCATCTTTTCCGGCAAACTAACTACCAAAAATAGTCAAAAAGCTCCCTAAAGGAGAAAAAAAATTTTCGTTTTTTTTAAAATTTATTTCACATTTTCACTCTCCTCTTACGGAAAAAAACCAAAGCACTTACTTTTTTCGCCCTTTTTATCACCGGAAATAGGAAAACCGCAAGGGAAAACGTCCCATAAAATTTTTTTTTTTTTTTATTCTTACTTTTTTGTATCCTACCGCTCCTCGTAATGGGAAAAATTACCACTTATCTTTTTTTTTTCGAAATTCCGACTTAAAGTGCGCAAAACTGAAGCTAAGGGTGGGCAAGTTTTATTTTTTTCAATTACCTTTTTTCCCCCGTGATTACGCGAACACATACACATACCCACACACACTCCGTTTTTCCGACCCATAATGCCTAAAAAACGCGCTTAACATCTTTTTCTTAAAATTACTTTTTTCTTCCTCTCTACTCCTTCTCGTTACCCCCGAAACACTTCCTAATCATCTTTTCCGGCAAACTAACGACCAAAAATGGTGAAAAAGCTCCCTACAGGAGAAAAAATAATTTGGTTTTTTTTTTATTTTTTCACATTTTCCCTCTCCCCTTACGGAAAAAAACAAAACCACTTACTTTTTCCGCCCTTTTTATCACCGGAAATAGGAAAACCGCAAGGGAAAACGTCCCATAAAATTTTTTTTTATTTTGACTTTTTTGCACCCTACCGCTCCTCGTAATCGGAAAAATTACCACTTACCTTTTTTTCGAAATTCCGACTTAAAGTGCCCTAAAATGCCGCTAAGCGCGCTCAAGTTTCATTTTTTACAAATTACCTTTTTTGCCGCCGTGATTACGCGAACACATACACCTTCCCAAACACACTCCGTTTTTCCTACCCATAATGCCTAAAAAACGCGCTTAACACCTTTTTCTTAAAATTCCTTTTTTTTGCTCTCTACTCCTACTTCTTACCCCCGAAACACTTCCTAATCATCTTTTCCGGCAAACTAATGACCAAAAATGGTGAAAAAAGCTCCCTTAAGGAGAAAAAAAAATTTTCTTTTTTTAAAAAATTATTTCACATTTTCCCTCTCCAATTACGGAAAAAAACAAAACCACTTTCTTTTTCCGCCCATTTTACCACCGGAAATAGGAAAACCGCAAGAGAAAACGTCCCATACATTTTTTTTTTTTCTACTTTTTTCCACCCTACCGCTCCTCGTAATCGGAAAAATTACCACTTACCTTTTTTTTCCAAATTCCGACTTAAAGTGCCCTAAAATGCCGCTAAGCGCGCTCAAGTTTCATTTTTTACAAATTACCTGTTTTCCGCCGTGATTACGCCAACACATACACCTTACCAAACACACTCCGTTTTTCCTACCCATAATGCCTAAAAAACGCGCTTAACACCTTTTTCTTAAAATTACTTTTTTTTTGCTCTCTACTCCTTTTCCTTACCCCCGAAACACTTCCTAATCATCTTTTCCGGCAAACTAACTACCAAAAATAGTGAAAAAGCTCCCTAAAGCAGAAAAAAAAATTTTCGTTTTTTTTTCAATTTATTTCACATTTTCCCTCTTCCCTTACGGAAAAAAACAAAACCACTTACTTTTTCCGCCCTTTTTATCACCGGAAATAGGAAAATCGCAAGGGAAAACGTCCCATAAAAAATTTTTTTTTTTGACTTTTTTGCACCCTACTGCTCCTCGTAATCGGAAAAATTACCACTTACCTTTTTTTTCCAAATTCCGACTTAAAGTGCCCAAAACTGACGCTAAGCGCGCTCAAGTTTCATTTTTTACTAATTCCCTTTTTCCCGCCGTGATTACGCGAACACATACACCTTCCCAAACACACTCCGTTTTTCCGACCCATAATGCCTAAAAAAGGCGCTTAACACCTTTTTCTTAAAATTCCTTTTTTTTTGCTCTCTACTCCTTCTCGTTACCCCCGAAACACTTCCTAATCATCTTTTCCGGCAAACTAACGACCAAAAATAGTGAAAAAGTTTCCTAAAGGACAAAAAAAAATTTCTTTTTTTTTATAATTTATTTCACATTTTCCCTCTCAAGTTCCGGAAAAAAACAAAACCACTTACTTTTTCCGCCCTTTTTATCACCGGAAATAGGAAAACCGCAAAGGAAAACGTCCCATAAAAAATTTTTTTTTCTTGTTTTTTTTTTTACTTTTTTGCACCCTACCGCTCCTCGTAATCGGAGAAATTACCACTTACCTTTTTTTTCCAAATTCCGACTTAATGTGCCCTAAAATGCCGCTAAGCGCGCTCAAGTTTCATTTTTTACAGATTACCTTTTTTCCGCCGTGATTACGCGAACACATACACCTACCCAAACACACTCCGTTTTTCCGACCCATAATGCCTAAAAAACGCGCTTAACACCTTTTTCTTAAAATTACTTTTTTTTTTTGCTCTCTACTCCTTCTCCTTACCCCCGAAACACTTCTTAACCATCTCTTCCGGCAAACTAACGACCAAAAATGGTCAAAAAAGCTCCCTAAAGAGAAAAATAAATTTTCTTTTTTTTATAAATCATTTCACATTTTCCCTCTCCCCTTACGGAAAAAAACAAAACCACTTACTTTTTCCGCCCTTTTTATCACCGGAAATAGGAAAACCGCAAGGGAAAACGTCTTATAAAAATTTTTTTTTTTACTTTTCTGCACCCTACCGCTCCTCGTAATCGGAAAAATTACCACTTACCTTTTTTTTCCAAATTCCGACTTAAAGTGCCCTAAAATGCCGCTAAGCGCGCTCAAGTTTAATTTTTTACAAATTACCTTTTTTCCGCCGTGATTACGCCAACACATACACCTACCCAAACACACTCCGTTTTTCCTACCCATAATGCCTAAAAAACGCGCTTAACACCTTTTTCTTAAAATTACTTTTTTTGCTCTCTACTCCTTCTCCTTACCCCCGAAACACTTGTTAACCATCTCTTCCGGCAAACTAATGACCAAAAATGGTCAAAAAAGCTCCCTAAAGGACACAAATAAATTTTCTTTTTTTTATAAATCATTTCACATTTTCCCTCTCCCGTTACGGAAAAAAACAAAACCACTTACTTTTTCCGCCCTTTTTATCACCGGAAATAGGAAAACCGCAATTTAAAACGTCCCATAAAAATTTTTTTTTCTTTTTTTTTTTGACTTTTTTGCACCCTACCGCTCCTCTTATTCGGACAAAGTACAACTTACCTTTTTTTTCGAAATTCCGACTTAAAGTGCCAAAAACTGCCGCTAAGGGTGCGCAAGTTTCTTTTTTTCTAAATTACTTTTTTTCCGCCGTGATTACGCGAACACATACACCTACCCACACACACTCTGTTTTTCCGACCCATAATGCCTAAAAAACGCGCTTAACACCTTTTTCTTAAAATTACTTTTTTTTTGCTCTCTACTCCTTTTCCTTACCCAAAACACTTCCTAATCATCTTTTCCGGCAAACTAACGACCAAAAATGGTGAAAAAGCTCCCTAAAGGAGAAAAAATATTTTCTTTTATTTAAAATTATTTCACATTTTCTATCTTCCCTTACGGAAAAAAACAAAACCACTTACTTTTTCCGCTTTTTTTATCACCGCAAATAGGAAAACCGCAAGGGAAAACGTTCCATCAAAAATTTTTTTTCTTGTTTTTTTTTTTACTTTTTTGCATCGTACCGCTCCTCGTAATCGGAAAAATTGCCACTTTCCCTTTTTTTTCCAAATTCCGACTTAAAGTGCCCAAAACTGACGCTAAGCGCGCTCAAGTTTCATTTTTTACTAATTACCTTTTTCCCGCCGTGATTACGCCAACACATACACCTTCCCAAACACACTCCGTTTTTCCTACCCATAATGCCTAAAAAACGCGCTTAACACCTTTTTCTTAAAATTATTTTTTTTTTTTGCTCTCTACTCCTTTTCCTTACCCCCGAAACACTTCCTAATCATCTTTTCCGGCAAACTAACTACCAAAAATAGTGAAAAAGCTCCCTAAGGGAGAAAAAAAAATTTTCGTTTTTTTTTCAATTAATGTCACATTTTAGGTCTTCCCTTACGGAAAAAGGGAACACCACTTACTTTTTCCGCCCTTTTTATCACCGGGAATAGAAAAACCGCAAGGGAAAACGTCCCATAAAAAATTTTTTTTTCTTGTTTTTTTTTTTACTTTTTTGCATCCTACCGCTCCTCGTAATCGGAAATATTACGACTTACCTCTTTTTTTCCAAATTCCGACTTAAAATACCCAAAACTTACGCTAAGGGTGCGCAAGTTTCATTTTTTTCAAATGACCTTTTTTCCCCCGTGATTAAGCGAACAGATACACCCACCCACACACACTCCATTTTTCCGACCCATTATTCCTAAAAAAGGCGCTTAACACCTTTTTCTTAAAATTCCTTATTTTTGCTCTCTACTCCTTCTCGTTACCCCCGAAACACTTCCTAATCATCTTTTCCGGCAAACTAACGACCAAAAATAGTGAAAAAGCTTCCTAAAGGAGAGAAAAAAAAATTTCTTTTTTTTATAAATTATTTCAAATTTTCCCTCTCCCGTTACGGAAAAAAACAAAACCACTTACTTTTTCCGCCCTTTTTATCACCGGAAATAGGAAAACCGACATTTAAAACGTCCCATAAAAACTTTTTTTTTTCTTCTTTTTTTTTTTTAATTTTATGCATCCGACCGCAAATAGTAATAGGAAAAATTACCACTTACCATTTTTTCCAAATTCCGACTTAAAATGCCTAAAACTATCGCTAAGGGTGCGCAAGTTTCATTTTTTCAGATAACCATTTTTCCTCCGTGATTACGCGAACACATACACCTACCCACACACACTCCGTTTTTCCGACCCATAATGCCTAAAAAAGGCGCTTAACACCTTTTTCTTAAAATTCCTTTTTTTTTTGCTCTCTACTCCTTCTCGTTACCCCCGAAACACTTCCTAATCATCTTTTCCGGCAAACTAACGACCAAAAATGGTGAAAAAGCTCCCTAAAGGACAAAAATAAATTTTCTTTTTTTTATAAATTATTTCACATTTTCCCTCTCCCGTTACGGAAAAAAACAAAACCACTTACTTTTTCCGCCCTTTTTATCACCGGAAATAGGAAAACCGCAAGGGAAAACGTCCCATAAAAATTTTTTTTGTTTTGACTTTTTTGCACCCTACCGCTCCTCGTAATCGGAAAAATTACCACTTTCCTTTTTTTTCGAAACTCCGACTTAAAGTGCCCTAAAATGCCGCTAAGCGCGCTCAAGTTTCATTTTTTACTAATTACCTTTTTCCCGCCGTGATTACGCCAACACATACACCTTCCCAAACACACTCCGTTTTTCCTACCCATAATGCCTAAAAAACGCGCTTAACACCTTTTTCTTAAAATTCCTATCTTTTGCTCTCTACTCCTTCTCCTTACCCCCGAAACACTTCCTAATCATCTTTTCCGGCAAACTAACGACCAAAAATGGTGAAAAAGCTCCCTAAAGGAGAAAAAATGTTTTCTTTTTTTAAAAATTTATTTCACATTTTCCTTCTCCCCTTACGGAAAAAAACAAAACCACTTCCTTTTTCCGCCCTTTTTATCACCGGAAATAGCAAAAACGCAAGGAAAAACGTCTCATAAATATTTTTTTTTTTTTTTTTTTTTTACTTTTCAGCGCCCTACCGCTCCTCGTAATCGGAAAAATTACCACTTACCTTTTTTTTCCATATTCCGACTTAATGTGCCCTAAAATGCCCCTAAGCGCGCTCAAGTTTCATTTTTTACTAAATACCTTTTTTCCGCCGTGATTACGCCAACACATACACCTTACCAAACACACTCCGTTTTTCCTACCCATAATGCCTAAAAAACGCGCTTCACACCTTTTTCTTAAAATTACTTTTTTTTTTGCTCTCTACTCCTTTTCCTTACCCCCGAAACACTTCCTAATCATCTTTTCCGGCAAACTAACTACCAAAAATAGTGAAAAAGCTCCCTAAAGGAGAAAAAAAATTTTCGTTTTTTTTTCAATTTATTTCACATTTTCCCTCTTCCCTTACGGAAAAAAACAACACCACTTACTTTTTCCGCCCTTTTTATCACCGGAAATAGAAAAACCGCAAGGGAAAACAGCCCATAAATTTTTTTTTTTGACTTTTTTGCATCGTACCGCTCCTCGTAATCGTAAAAATTACCACTTTCCCTTTTTTTTCCAAATTCCGACTTAAAGTGCCCTAAAATGCCGCTAAGCGCGCTCAAGTTTCATTTTTTACTAATTACCTTTTTCCCGCCGTGATTACGCGAACACATACACCTTCCCAAACACACTCCGTTTTTCCTACCCATAATGCCTAAAAAACGCGCTTAACACCTTTTTCTTAAAATTCCTTTTTTTTGCTCTCTACTCCTTCTCCTTACCCCCGAAACACTTCCTAATCATCTTTTCCGGCAAACTAACGACCAAAAATAGTGAAAAAGCTTCCTAAAGGAGAGAAAAAAAATTTTCTTTTTTTTATAATTTATTTCACATTTACCTCTCCCCTTACGGAAAAAAAAAAACACTTACTTTTTCCGCCCTTTTTATCACCAGAAATAGGAAAACCGCAAAGGAAAACGTCCCATAAAAAATTTTTTTTCTTGTTTTTTTTTTTTACTTTTTTGCATCGTACCGCTCCTCGTAATCGGAAAAATTACCACTTTCCTTTTTTTTCCAAATTCCGACTTAAAGTGCCCAAAACTGACGCTAAGGGTGCGCAAGTTTCATTTTTTTCAAATTACCTTTTTCCCCCCGTGATTACGCGAACACATACACCTACCCACACACACTCCGTTTTTCCGACCCATAATGCCTAAAAAAGGCGCTTAACACCTTTTTCTTAAAATTCCTTTTTTTTGCTCTCTACTCCTTCTCGTTACCCCCGAAACACTTCCTAATCATCTTTTCCGGCAAACTAACGACCAAAAATGGTGAAAAAGCTCCCTAAAGGAGAAAAAATGTTTTCTTTTTTTAAAAATTTATTTCACATTTTCCTTCTCCCCTTACGGAAAAAAACAAAACCACTTCCTTTTTCCGCCCTTTTTATCACCGGAAATAGCAAAAACGCAAGGAAAAACGTCTCATAAATATTTTTTTTTTTTTTTTTTACTTTTCAGCGCCCTACCGCTCCTCGTAATCGGAAAAATTACCACTTACCTTTTTTTTCCATATTCCGACTTAATGTGCCCTAAAATGCCCCTAAGCGCGCTCAAGTTTCATTTTTTACTAATTACCTTTTTTCCGCCGTGATTACGCCAACACATACACCTACCCAAACACACTCCGTTTTTCTGACCCATAATGCCTAAAAAAGGCGCTTAACACCTTTTTCTTAAAATAACTTTTTTTTTGCTCTCTACTCCTTCTCGTTACCCCCGAAACACTTCCTAATCATCTTTTCCGGCAAACTAACGACCAAAAATAGTGAAAAAGCTTCCTAAAGGAGAGAAAAAAAATTTTCTTTTTTTTATAAATCATTTCACATTTTCCCTCTCCCGTTACGGAAAAAAACAAAACCACTTACTTTTTCCGCCCGTTTTATCACCGGAAATAGGAAAACCGCAATTTAAAACGTCCCATAAAATTTTTTTTTTCTTTTTTTTTTTTTTTGACTTTTTTGCACCCTACCGCTCCTCGTAATCGGAAAAATTACCACTTACCTTTTTTTCGAAATTCCGACTTAAAGTGCCCTAAAATGCCGCTAAGCGCGCTCAAGTTTCATTTTTTACAAATTACCTTTTTTCCGCCGTGATTACGCGAACATATACACTTACCCAAACACACTCCGTTTTTCCTACCCATAATGCCTAAAAAACGCGCTTAACACCTTTTTCTTAAAATTACTTTTTTTTTGCTCTCTACTCCTTCTCCTTACCCCCGAAACACTTCCTAATCATCTTTTCCGGCAAACTAACAACCAAAAATAGTGAAAAAGCTGCCTAAATGAGAAATAAAAATTTTCGTTTTTTTTCAATTTATTTCACATTTTCCCTCTCCCCTTACGGAAAAAAACAAAACCACTTACTTTTTCCCCCCTTTTTATCACCGGAAATAGGAAAACCGCAAGGGAAGACGTCCCATAAAAATTTTTTTTTTTTTTTTTTTGGACTTTTTTGCACCCTACCGCTCCTCGTAATCGGAAAAATTACCACTTACCTTTTTTATTCGAAATTCCGACTTAAAGTGCCCTAAAATGCCGCTAAGCGCGCTCAAGTTAAATTTTTTACTAATTACCTTTTTTCCGCCGTGATTACGCCAACACATACACCTACCCAAACACACTCCGTTTTTCCGACCCAAAATGCCTAAAAAAGGCGCTTAACACCTTTTTCTTAAAATAACTTTTTTTTTGCTCTCTACTCCTTCTCGTTACCCCCGAAACACTTCCTAATCATCTTTTCCGGCAAACTAACGACCAAAACTGGTCAAAAAAGCTCCCTAAAGGAGAAAAATAAATTTTCTTTTTTTTATAAATCATTTCACATTTTCCCTCTCCCGTTACGGAAAAAAACAAAACCACTTACTTTTTCCGCCCTTTTTATCACCGGAAATAGGAAAACCGCAATTTAAAACGTCCCATAAATTTTTTTTTTCTTTTTTTTTTTTTTTTGACTTTTTTGCACCCTACCGCTCCTCGTAATCGGAAAAATTACCACTTACCTTTTTTTCGAAATTCCGACTTAAAGTGCCCAAAACTACCGCTAAGGGTGCGCAAGTTTCATTTTTTTCAAATTACCTTTTTTCCCCCGTGATTACGCGAACACATACACCTACCCACACACACTCCGTTTTTCCGACCCATAATGCCTAAAAAAGGCGCTTAACACCTTTTTCTTAAAATTCCTTTTTTTTGCTCTCTACTCCTTCTCGTTACCCCCGAAACACTTCCTAATCATCTTTTCCGGCAAACTAACGACCAAAAATAGTGAAAAAGCTCCCTAAAGGAGAAAAAGAAATTTTCTTTTTTTTATAATTTTTTTCATATTTACCTCTCCCGTTACGGAAAAAAGAAAAGCACTTACTTTTTCCGCCCTTTTTATCACCGGAAATAGGAAAACCGCAATTTAAAACGTCCCATAAAATTTTTTTTTTTGACTTTTTTGCACCCTACCGCTCCTCGTAATCGGAAAAATTACCACTTACCTTTTTTTCGAAATTCCGACTTAAAGTGCCCTAAAATGCCGCTAAGCGCGCTCAAGTTTCATTTTTTACAAATTACCTTTTTTCCGCCGTGATTACGCCAACACATACACCTACCCAAACACACTCCGTTTTTCCTACCCATAATGCCTAAAAAACGCGCTTAACACCTTTTTCTTAAAATTACTTTTTTTGCTCTCTACTCCTTCTCGTTACCCCCGAAACACTTCCTAATCATCTTTTCCGGCAAACTAACGACCAAAAATGGTGAAAAAGCTCCCTAAAGGAGAAAAATAAATTTTCTTTTTTTTAAATTTATTTCACATTTTCCCTCTCCCGTTACGGAAAAAAACAAAACCACTTCCTTTTTCCGCCCTTTTTATCACCGGAAATAGGAAAACCGCAAGGGAAAACGTCTCATAAAAATTTTTTTTTTTTTTTTACTTTTCTGCACCCTACCGCTCCTCGTAATCGGAAAAATTACCACTTACCTTTTTTTTCGAAATTCCGACTTAAAGTGCCCTAAAATGCCGCTAAGCGCGCTCAAGTTTCATTTTTTACAAATTACCTTTTTCCCGCCGTGATTACGCGAACACATACACCTTCCCAAACACACTCCGTTTTTCCTACCCATAATGCCTAAAAAACGCGCTTAACACCTTTTTCTTAAAATTCCTTTTTTTTGCTCTCTACTCCTTCTCGTTACCCCCGAAACACTTCCTAATCATCTTTTCCGGCAAACTAACGACCAAAAATGGTGAAAAAGCTTCCTAAAGGAGAAAAAATATTTTCTTTTTTTCTCAATTTCTTTCACATTTTCCCTCTCCCGTTACGGAAAAAAACAAAACCACTTACTTTTTCCGCCCTTTTTATCACCGGAAATAGGAAAACCGCAAAGGAAAACGTTCCATAAAAAATTTTTTTTCTTGTTTTTTTTTTTACTTTTTTGCATCGTACCGCTCCTCGTAATCAAAAAAATTACCACTTTCCTTTTTTTTCCAAATTCCGGCTTAAAGTGCCCAAAACTGACGCTAAGGGTGCGCAAGTTTCATTTTTTTCAAATTACCTTTTTTCCCCCCGTGATTACGCGAACACATACACCTATCCACACACACTCCGTTTTTCCGACCCATAATGCCTAAAAAAGGCGATTAACACCTTTTTCTTAAAATTCCTTTTTTTTTGCTCTCTACTCCTTCTCGTTACCCCCGAAACACTTCCTAATCATCTTTTCCGGCAAACTAACGACCAAAAGTGGTGAAAAAGCTCCCTAAATGTGAAAAATATTTTCTTTTTTTTTAAATATATTTCCCAATTTTCCTCTCACCTTACGGAAAAAAACAAAACCACTTCCTTTTTCCGCCCTTTTTATCACCGGAAATAGCAAAAACGCAAGGAAAAACGTCGCATAAAAATTTTTTTTCTTATTTTTTTTTTTTACTTTTTTGCACCCTATCGCTCCTCGTAATCGGAGAAACTACCACTTACCTTTTTTTTCGAAATTCCGACTTAAAGTGCCCTAAAATGCCGCTAAGCGCGCTCAAGTTTCATTTTTTACAAATTCCCTTTTTTCCGCCGTCATTACGCGAACACATACACCTACCCACACACACTACGTTTTTCGTACCCATAATGCCTAAAAAACGCGCTTAACACCTTTTTCTTAAAATTACTATTTTTTTGCTCTCTACTCCTTCTCCTTACCCCCGAAACACTTCTTAACCATTTTTTCCGGCAAACTAACGACCAAAAATGGTGAAAAAGCTCCCTAAAGGACAAAAATAAATTTTCGTTTTTTTTTTTAATTTATTTCACATTTTCCCTCTCCAATTACGGAAAAAAAGAAAACCACTTACTTTTTCCGCTCTTTTTATCACCGGAAATAGGAAAACCGCAAGGGAAAACGTCCCATAAAAAATTTTTTTTTTTTTTGACTTTTTTGCACCCTACCGCTCCTCGTAATCGGAAAAATTACCACTTACCTTTTTTTTCTAAATTCCGACTTCAAGTGCCCTAAAATGCCGCTAAGCGCGCTCAAGTTTCATTTTTTACAAATTACCTTTTTTCCGCCGTGATTACGCGAACACATACACCTACCCAAACACACTCCGTTTTTCCTACCCATAATGCCTAAAAAACGCGCTTAACACCTTTTTCTTAAAATTACTTTTTTTTTTGCTCTCTACTCCTTCTCCTTACCCCCGAAACACTTCCTAATCATCTTTTCCGGCAAACTAACGACCAAAAATGGTGAAAAAGCTCCCTAAAGGAGAAAAAAAAATTTTCTTTTTTTTATGATTTAAGTCACATTTTCCCTCTCCCCTTACGGAAAAAAACAAAACCATTTACTTTTTCCGCCCTTTTTATGATTGGAAATAGGAAAATCGCAAGGAAAAACGTCCCATAAAAAATTTTTGTTTTTTTTCATTTTTTTAGTTTTTTGCATCCAACCGTTCCTCGTAATCGGAAAAATTATCACGTACCTTTTTTTTCGAAATTCCGACTTAAAGTGCCCGAAAATGCTGCTAAGCGCGCTCAAGTTTCATTTTTTACAAATTACCTTTTTTCTGCCCTGATTCACGAACACATACACCTACCCAAACACACTCCGTTTTTCCTACCCATAATGCCTAAAAAACGCGCTTAACACCTTTTTCTTAAAATTACTTTTTTTGCTCTCTACTCCTTCTCCTTACCCCCGAAACACTTCTTAACCATCTCTTCCGGCAAACTAACAACCAAAAATGGTTAAAAAAAAGCTCCCTAAAGGACAAAAATAAATTTTCTTTTTTTTATAAATTATTTCACATTTTCCCTCTCCCGTTACGGAAAAAAACAAAACCACTTACTTTTTCCGCCCTTTTTATCACCGGAAATAGGAAAACCGCAAGGGAAAACGTCCCATAAAAAAATATTTTTTCTTGTTTTTTTTTTACTTCTTTGCATCGTACCGCTCCTCGTAATCGGAAAAATTACCACTTTCCTTTTTTTTCCAAATTCCGACTTAAAGTGCCCTAAAATGCCGCTAAGCGCGCTCAAGTTTCATTTTTTACTAATTCCCTTTTTCCCGCCGTGATTACGCGAACACATACACCTTCCCAAACACACTCCGTTTTTCCTACCCATAATGCCTAAAAAACGCGCTTAACACCTTTTTCTTAAAATTCCTTTTTTTGCTCTCTACTCCTTCTCGTTACCCCCGAAACACTTCCTAATCATCTTTTCCGGCAAACTAACGACCAAAAATAGTGAAAAAGCTTCCTAAAGGAGAGAAAAAAAATTTTCTTTTTTTATAATTTATTTCACATTTACCTCTCCCCTTACGGAAAAAAAAAAAACACTTACTTTTTCCGCCCTTTTTATCACCAGAAATAGGAAAACCGCAAAGGAAAACGTCCCATAAAAAATTTTTTTTTCTTGTTTTTTTTTTACTTTTTTGCATCGTACCGCTCCTCGTAATCGGAAAAATTACCACTTTCCTTTTTTTTCCAAATTCCGACTTAAAGTGCCCAAAACTGACGCTAAGGGTGCGCAAGTTTCATTTTTTTCAAATTACCTTTTTTCCCCCCGTGATTACGCGAACACATACACCTACCCACACACACTCCGTTTTTCCGACCCATAATGCCTAAAAAAGGCGATTAACATCTTTTTCTTAAAATTCCTTTTTTTTTGCTCTCTACTCCTTCTCGTTACCCCCGAAACACTTCCTAATCATCTTTTCCGGCAAACTAACGACCAAAAATGGTGAAAAAGCTCCCTAAAGGAGAAAAAATATTTTCTTTTTTTAAAAATTTATTTCACATTTTCCCTCTCCCCTTACGGAAAAAAACAAAACCACTTCCTTTTTCCGCCCTTTTTATCACCGGAAATAGCAAAAACGCAAGGAAAAACGTCTCATAAAAATTTTTTTTTTTTTACTTTTCTGCACCCTACCGCTCCTCGTAATCGGAGAAATTACCACTTACCTTTTTTTTCCAAATTCCGACTTAATGTGCCCTAAAATGCCGCTAAGCGCGCTCAAGTTTAATTGTTTACAAATTACCTTTTTTCCGCCGTGATTACGCCAACACATACACCTACCCAAACACACTCCGTTTTTCCTACCCATAATGCCTAAAAAACGCGCTTAACACCTTTTTCTTAAAATTACTTTTTTTGCTCTCTACTCCTTCTCCTTACCCCCGAAACACTTCTTAACCATCTCTTCCGGCAAACTAACAACCAAAAATGGTTAAAAAAAGCTCCTTACAGGACAAAAATAAATTTTCTTTTTTTATAAATTATTTCACATTTTCCCTCTCCCGTTACGGAAAAAAACAAAACCACTTACTTTTTCCGCCCTTTTTATCACCGGAAATAGGAAAACCGCAAAGGAAAACGTTCCATAAAAAATTTTTTTTTCTTGTTTTTTTTTTACTTTTTTGCATCGTACCGCTCCTCGTAATCAAAAAAAATTACCACTTTCCTTTTTTTTCCAAATTCCGGCTTAAAGTGCCCAAAACTGACGCTAAGGGTGCGCAAGTTTCATTTTTTTCAAATTACCTTTTTTCCCCCCGTGATTACGCGAACACATACACCTACCCACACACACTCCGTTTTTCCGACCCATAATGCCTAAAAAAGGCGCTTAACACCTTTTTCTTAAAATTCCTTTTTTTTTGCTCTCTACTCCTTCTCGTTACCCCCGAAACACTTCCTAATCATCTTTTCCGGCAAACTAACGACCAAAAATGGTGAAAAAGCTCCCTAAAGGAGAAAAAATATTTTCTTTTTTTAATAATTTATTTCACATTTTCCATCTCCCCTTACGGAAAAAAAACAAAGCCACTTTCTTTTTCCGCCCTTTTTATCACCGGAAATAGGAAAACCGCAAGGGAAAACGTCCCATAAAAATTTTTTTTTGTTTTGACTTTTTTGCACCCTACCGCTCCTCGTAATCGGAAAAATTACCACTTCCCTTTTTTTTCGAAATTCCGACTTAAAGTGCCCTAAAATGCCGCTAAGCGCGCTCAAGTTTCATTTTTTACTAATTCCCTTTTTCCCGCCGTGATTACGCGAACACATACACCTTCCCAAACACACTCCGTTTTTCCTACCCATAATGCCTAAAAAACGCGCTTAACACCTTTTTCTTAAAATTCCTTTTTTTTGCTCTCTACTCCTTCTCGTTACCCCCGAAACACTTCCTAATCATCTTTTCCGGCAAACTAACGACCAAAAATAGTGAAAAAGCTTCCTAAAGGAGAGAAAAAAAATTTTCTTTTTTTTATAATTTATTTCACATTTACCTCTCCCCTTACGGAAAAAAAAAAAACACTTACTTTTTCCGCCCTTTTTATCACCAGAAATAGGAAAACCGCAAAGGAAAACGTCCCATAAAAAATTTTTTTTTCTTGTTTTTTTTTACTTTTTTGCATCGTACCGCTCCTCGTAATCGGAAAAATTACCACTTTCCTTTTTTTTCCAAATTCCGACTTAAAGTGCCCAAAACTGACGCTAAGGGTGCGCAAGTTTCATTCTTTCAAATTACCTTTTTCCCCCCGTGATTACGCGAACACATACACCTACCCACACACACTCCGTTTTTCCGACCCATAATGCCTAAAAAAGGCGCTTAACACCTTTTTCTTAAAATTACTTTTTTTTTGCTCTCTACTCCTTCTCGTTACCCCCGAAACACTTCCTAATCATCTTTTCCGGCAAACTAACGACCAAAAATGGTGAAAAAGCTCCTTAAAGGACAAAAAAAAAGATTTCCTTTTCTTTTACAATTTATTTCACATTTTCCCTCTCCCCTTACGGAAAAAAACAAAACCACTTACTTTTTCCGCTCTTTTTACCTAAGGAAATAGGAAAACTGCAAAGGAAAACGTCCCATAAAAAACTTTTCTTTTTTTTTTTTTTACTTTTTTGCATCCTACCGCTCCTCGTAGTCGGAAAAATTACCACTTACCTTTTTTTCGAAATTCCGACTTAAAGTGCCCAAAACTGCCGCGAAGGGTACGCAAGTTTCATTTTTTACAAACTACCTTTTTTCCCCCGTGATTACGCCAACACATACACCTACCCAAACACACTCCGTTTTTACTACCCATAATACCTAAAAAACGCGCTTAACACCTTTTTCTTAAAATTCCTTTTTTTGCTCTCTACTCCTTCTCGTTACCCCCGAAACACTTCCTAATCATCTTTTCCGGCAAACTAACGACCAAAAATGGTGAAAAAGCTCCCTAAAGGAGAAAAAATATTTTCTTTTTTTAATAATTTATTTCACATTTTCCCTCTCCCGTTACGGAAAAAAACAAAACCACTTACTTTTTCCGCCCTTTTTATCACCGGAAATAGGAAAACCGCAAAGGAAAACGTTCCATAAAAAATTTTTTTTTCTTCTTTTTTTTTACTTTTTTGCACCCTACCGCTCCTCGTAATCGGAAAAATTACCACTTACCTTTTTTTTCGAAATTCCGACTTAAAGTGCCCTAAAATGCCGCTAAGCGCGCTCAAGTTTCATTTTTTACAAATTACCTTTTTTCCGCCGTGATTACGCGAACACATACACCTACCCAAACACACTCCGTTTTTCCTACCCATAATGCCTAAAAAACGCGCTTAACACCTTTTTCTTAAAATTACTTTTTTTTGCTCTCTACTCCTTCTCGTTACCCCCGAAACACTTCCTAATCATCTTTTCCGGCAAACTAACGACCAAAAATGGTAAAAAAAAGCTCCAGAAAGGAGAAAAAAAATTTTTTTTTTTTTTTATAATTTTTTTCACATTTTCCCTCTCCCCTTAAGCAAAAAAAAAAAAAAAACACTTACTTTTTCCGCCCTTTTTATCACCGGAAATAGGAAAACCGCAAGGAAAAACGTCCCATAGGAAATTTTTTTTTCTTGATTTTTTTTTTTACTTTTTTTGCACCCTACCGCTCCTCGTAATCAGAGAAATTACCACTTACATTTTTTTTTCGAAATTCCGACTTAAAGTGCCCTAAAATGCCGCTAAGCGCGCTCAAGTTTCATTTTTTACAAATTACCTTTTTTCCGCCGTGATTACGCCAACACATACACCTACCCAAACACACTCCGTTTTTCCTACCCTTATCATAATGCCTAAAAAACGCGCTTAACACCTTTTTCTTAAAATTACTTTTTTTGCTCTCTATTCCTTCTCCTTACCCCCGAAACACTTCTTAACCATCTCTTCCGGCAAACTAA